>JAEDXX010000183.1:0-181642 GCA_021725515.1 Epicauta chinensis | reverse complement strand
TCAGTCTTTGAACATTGACTTTTTCGAAAAGTTTGGCAAGTGTATTTATGAGACATATAGGTCGATATGCTGCTTCATCGTCTGGTGTCTTTTTCGGTTTCTCAATAAACACTGCCTTCGCCACCTTCCAGTTGTCTGGGAGTTTTGCTGTGTACAGTACTTGATTGAATAGTTGTATGAGGAGGTCTATCCTGTGTTTTTAAGGAATTCCGCCGTTACGCCGTCTATTCCGGGGGCCTTATTTAGCTTCATTTCTAGGCATGCGCATTGAATTTTCTCTTTCAATTCAACGCCGTTAATTAATATTATAAATATAAAAATTATAAATCGGAATAACTTTTGAAATTTTAGTTTCGTTCCAGAGGGCGCTGCACATCGATCAATGATACCAAACTCTAGACCCTAGTGTTTATTTTACACAGTTGGCAGAACTGACATGACTCTTCCCTCTCAGCTGTCCGTTAGAGGGGAAGTGTTTGCCCTCACAGCGTCACGAATTTTCGTTACATAGGGAAAATACATTCAAAAATATTTACACCCAAGCGCGGCTAAAGAAGTTTCACTTCAAAAATCAATAACAATTTGGAAATAATTAAAAAATAAGTAGATTCTTGTGCAAGACGCGGATAAGACAGTTAAATTTGTGGCGCAATCGAGCACTGTATTGCTTATTAATTTTGCATAAAATTCTGCAATGTTCACTATTTTTTTTTATTATTAAAATTGCTGAGTAATCTCTCAGAAAGCACGTAAATTATGGCGTTCGTAAAGTTTCAATTAGGTTTGCGTTCTAACCGAGCATCGAACTCTCTGAAAATTTCTGGTCGCCTGTAATATAATCAAAGATTTCTTGGAAAAAATCATTAAGGGTTGACGCAATTGCACCTATTTTTTATTTAGGATCGTTTAATTTCTCTTCTTGGTTGTTGATAATTAATTTTTGATAATCAGTCAGTAAGGTTGTAGTTTTTGGACCAGAAATTGTAATTTTCTCGGATCTATAGTTACGAATTACTCTCGATTTATACAATATTAATAATCCGCTTTGTAGTTATAATAAAACCATTCAATTAAACATATTAGGTAATCGAATTTTTAAAGTTTTAGATGTTATCTCAAAGCTTTTCAGGTCTTAAAAATTAAGAATATTAAAAAATAGCAAACTGTTGATTATTTTGTGATTATTCAACGCTTAATCATTATGTTAAATGTACAATTTGAGATAATAATACTGAAATAATCAATTTCAACAGATCTTTAAGTGTAACCGGTTCAGTTAAAAATCTGTTCTGATTCAGCATTGAAATTTCCACAATTTCCTTAAAATCTTGCAATTTTTTTCCGAGGTAATGGAGTTTCTAAAATTTCAGTCGAAATTGCATGCAAATCAAGCAACAATTTTTTATTAAATTATGCATTTTTTTCAGTAAAATGACCGTCTAATTGCCGAAGTAGTAGGGCATCAAGAGACGCGAACTCTCAATATTTTTAAAGTTTGCTGAAAGGTAAACATCTTTTAACATAACGGTTTGCAGGAAATAAAGGCACATTCTAAAGACTTCTCCTGCCAATCCGCTAAATAACTATTCCGAATTCAAAACAAAATTTGATAATTCGCTCTGTTAGTCTTTATTTCCTTATATTAAAAATGCACTCTTTAGTTATAGCCACAATTAAAATTTTCAGAATTCTGTTATTCTACTGAAAAATGTGGTCCAATCTACCGTTGAAATCACTACAAATATCATTTCAAAATCAATCAATTTTATTGGAAACTTCAACAATTCAGAGACATATTTATTTTAATTTCATGCCTTTTAGTTTTATTACAAAATGAGTGCGTAGAAATTGTTGGAAATTATTACAATTTCCCATTTTTATATCGAAACAAACTTGTGCGACATTTCAATATTTATTTAAGAAAATTTTCAGCCGAGAATGCATACTCATCGAACATTAAAGTCTCCGTTAATTTCACCAATAATCGGGCGTGATTTTAACAAAAAATTTCCAACGATCGACAGACTAAAAGTGGCGAATTTTTATACTTCGCAACTATTGTGCGATTGCCATAAGGTACAGCAACAATCCAGCGACGATGTCTAGAATCGAACCACGTTCAGGCTTGTTCTTATAAACCCGTTTAGAGTGTCTATTGTTGTACGAAATAGACCATGAATGATGACACATGTCAGAATTCAACAAATAAATAATTGCAAACAGAATCTAACCACCATTTCCATATAAGTCGATTAAATAAGAAGAAAACGAATGACCATGATGATGATGATGATGATGATGATGGAGAAGAAAAGCAAAACAACCAACATTTAATGGTGGATAGTTAGATTAAGATGGAATTTACGTTGTAAATCGTATAAATACAAACCGTTTTTGGGGCCTGGCTGTTTGACAAGCAGCACTGACAACTGTGTAAATATTCACAGAACAACAACGATGAACGAACACACACAAGAAAAAGAACGAAACAAAACGAACACAGGAATAAAAAAAGAAAAAAAAACCGTAGATGTTAACCGTGTAATGATCTCGGTCAACAGCTTCAACAAACAAATGAAAGCACGCTGAATTTGTCAGTTTAGTGAGAAAATTATGTAGTTTAACAAATAACATGATGATGATGATGATGATGATGTTGAGGAGATGTTGGTGATCATTCGATATAAAGAGATGCCGAATTCGGTGATGTTAATGCTACAACAGGACAGTAAATTTGCAGGCGTTTTTTTTTTCGTGTTTCTTTCTTCCGCTGTAGTTTTATTGATTGTTGTGGTCGTCGATTAATAAAAAATTAACAAACACAAAAAAAAAACGAAAATTATAAATTGATTAGAATTTTGGGAGTTAATTATTGGAGTTTTTAAGATAAAAATCTATAGAATTCTTAGAAATTTTAATGTCAACTTGAATATATTTATGATGGAACGATATACGGTTGGATTTGAACAAAAAAAATTCTATTAAATTAACATTTTTCGAATTGAAATCAAATTGAGAACAATAGAAATCAAATCGATAAATCAAAATATAAAGAGATTATATTAATAGGAAATTGTTTTTTCTGGAAAAGAATTTTCCAATTTAATTTCAATGTTTGGTATTTTATCTTGCAATTCATCACGATTTAATTGTTAATCAAATTCCAATTAAATACGAGCTATTAATAGTGATTATTTAGGTTTATGTTTGTATAACAACGATAATACGATTTGATTAGAACCAATAAATTGGATTAATTTTGTTTAAATTGTAATAATAGAGTTGTTTTTTTTTTTCTAGAAGCAGATTATAATCGAGAATCTGTTCTGTTCGATCATTGGAATTTCTATCGATTGTCACATTTTCCTCTTTTATTACTATCAGATGGTAGCTCTTAGACCTATCTTCAGCAAATTTAGCTTACAATTCAATATAATTAATAAACAATTAATTTAATGCGTTTAAAATTTCGATTTTTAAGTCAAAAATGCTGAAGATGGACCTATAGAGTTGAAATAAGTTCACATGTGACTCGATAAATAATCATAAGTATCTTTAGATTTGAATCTCATTTTAATTCAAATAATTCCCCATTTAGTTTCAATTAATGATTGAGTGGGTTTTTTATGATTACAGTCGGAAATGTGTTCTGATCCAACATTAAAATCACCACAAAAATTTCTACAGTAACAGATGATTTTTAAAGAATTTGGAATTAAATTATTTAACATTTCAGGGAAATTCGTATATTGATCGAGCATTGAAATCACCTCGCTTTTCTCTTAAATTTATGTAATTGTAGAAGTCTTTAAATTCAACTTTAATTTTGAAGTTATTTTCGGGGTTTTTTAAATTTTCCTTGATTCTCGTCTCGGAAAGGACCAAATTATGTTCAGTGATTTAGTATCAGGAGTTTGTTACGATTTCAGTTGAAAATGAGTTCTAATTGAGCATTGAAGTTACTTAAAAACGCCCACGAAAGACATAATTTTCAAAGAATTTTGCGATTAATTATCACACATTTGCTATTTCGTATTTTTCAACTTTTTTTTGTAATTCATTATTTGGAAAATCCTGAAAAACCTATTAATTTTTTATTTTATGTTTCTGTCGTTTCGTTTCAGTGACTATTTTGTCGTATTCAATTATTTTATGTATGATAAATCGAATAATTCAAGAATTTTAATAAAATATGTGTTCTGTTCGATCATTGAAATCACCACCCGTTTCTCTTAGATTTCGGCGACTTCGATAGAAATTCCAAATTAAAAATTGGAGTGTTGACAAGATTATCAGCTACTTTACTTTAAATTTCAGGTTATTTTCAGAAAATTTAAAACATTCTGTTATTTTCATTAGATGTGTGCTTTGGTGAGTTCAAGCTACATTTCAGAATTATCCATTATCGTACATTGTAATCAAGAGTTTTCAGGATTTCAGATAAAAATTAGAGAAAAAAAATTGTAAATTTGTAGTTCTATTTTTGTTCTATTCCTATCTGAAAATCTATGAAACCGACCGGTCGTCGAATAGTCACTGAAAAGTCTCGTAATTCGAAACGACTTTAATAAAACTGAAATAATTTTCAGTTATTATGATAATAACGAAATTATCTTTCAACATTTCGTCTGTCCTGATCTAGAATTAAACTCTCCGCTAAATTTTATCATAAAAGACTATCTTACAGAAGGTATCTAACGGTCGAATATATGAAAATCCAGTCATAATTTCTCTTAAAAGCACAATACCTACGTGTAATTTAATAAAACTGAAATAATTTTCAGTTACTACAATAATAACGAAACGATTTTCAACATTTCAATCAAAATTCTGTCCCGACCTAGAATTAAAGTCTCCGCTAAATTTCCACACAAATGAGCCGTTTTATTAAAAATTTTATCATAAAAAACTATCTTACAGAAGGACACATTCGACTACATTGAAATCCAGTATCGTCCGTCATACTTTTCGTAAAAGCTAAGCCTAAACGATTGAATGTAACAAGTTGAATTATTCAATGTATAATTGCAGTTGATTCGCAGATCTGAAATCAGCAGTAACCGTAACCGTCAACGTGTTAATTAAATGATGGATTTAAGAAAACAGTTTTCAAACGAAAAGACCAGATTTAGAAATAAAGAAGAAATGTCGTTCACACGAAAAATTTTTTATATAAAACTCTGACATTTCAGTTGAATATCAATCGAGTATTTATGCAATTTGTAGAGAAACTCCTGATAAGAAGTTATATTTGTAGACAATTATCCCTATTCTATTTTAGTTTTCAGTATATTTTCATTTATGCTACTGAAATTCCAACCATCGCATCGAGAAGTGGTTGTAATTATTCATGAAAATTCTAGCTTCCAGTTTACGATCGTTGAGATATTTTTAACATTGCAATTGAAAATCTCGTCTGATTTACCGTTGAAGTCTCCACTAATTAAACAATTTTGATGGAATTTTGTCACTAAACGACTGTTTAAAAAAAATAAAAATTAGTCTACATACAAATTCGATTCAGTTGCTGAAATACCAACAAAAAAACAATGTGTTTTGGTCGATCGTTAAAGTCTCTACGTTCAATAATTTCTTGTAATTTCATTGTTCAACTTGTTCACGAAACGTTTCCACCAATAATTTTCTGTTACAATTTTATCAATGATTGATCAAAAATAGCGACCGTGTGACTTGGCAAAACAGCATTGAAACATTCAAACTTTCAAACAATAATAATAATAATATCGACTTGAATTTCTAAGATTTCAGTCTAATTTGTATTCGAAACGTACACTGAAGTCGTTACCAGGCAATTCAAAGAATTGTGCAATTCTAATGCAAATTCTCATTTATAACATCGAAATTTACACTGAAAATATAGAAATTCGCGCATTGAAATCTCCAATATTTCACAAAGCACAAAATCGACACTAATTAAAAAGAAATATTACAAAAGGCCTGTAATATCGACTACAACAATCAATAATAATAACGAGACAAATTTGAATGTTTTGAAGTTTTGAAAGTAAGACAAACGATAATGGAACCACCCGCACCGATTACATGCTTTTGTTGTAATCATTTCAAATAATAATAATAATAATAATAATAAGAATGGATTATAGAAAGAAAATCAACAACGACCTCCCAACAACAACAACAATTGAATGATTTCTTCATGATTTTTCTCTGTGTTGACCAAGAAGAAGACGATCTTGAAAAAAATTAAATAAAATAAATAAATAAATAAACCAATCACGATTCTTTTATAGAAAACAGCAAGCATACAGCTGAAGAAAAAAAAGAAGACTACGAAGACTCTTTACTATTGCGTGACATCAAGTTTAAACAATACTTGTCAAAGATTTCGGATATTATAACTCTAACAATCTATAGATAACAACAAAACAACAACAACGATAAAGAAGAAGAAGAAACAACAACAACAATAAGAACACAACAATCCGACGGACGGCCTTGACAATTGTACAATTTTTATAAAATATCCACCGGTTACTTTTGCATATTTGATAATTTATAAGCTTGCCATCGACTTTATACGTGTACGTATGGTTTTTTCCCCCCCCCGAAAGAAGTGAATGACTTCTTTTCCTTTTTTTCTACATATGATTTGCTATATGTTTTGTTTTTGTTGTTCATTTTGTGTATGTTTTAACAGCGGGCGGTTGAATTTTATGCGAATTTCGAAATCGATATATATTCTCTATTGCTGCCCGTTTCACTCTTCCTCATCTGAATTCAGCAACGGGGCGTTGTTGTTTTTTCATTTTTTTTATTTTATTTTTCATTAAATAATATTATTAACATAATTTTGCATTATCTATCTTTATCTATTTTTATTTTATTTAAATGAATGTTAATTAATTTAAATTTTTATTTTATGATTTTTGGACAGTTTTTTGACTTGATTTAGTTGCGCCCGATGACGATGATGATTGTGATGATTAAAAATAGAAAAGACCGCCGTCTCTATTTCATCTCACAACTAACGAACCAACTAGGAGAATGGCCCCCCTTCTTCAAGCCCCCCGCAACTCTTGCCCAAATAATAATAATAATAATCCAAATAATAATAATGATAATAATAATAACGATGATGATGATAATGATAAAGACTTGAAAGTTTTGAAGAGTTTATAGAGTGGACGCAAAATACGCGACGTCATACCCAACAATGATCTTAACTAACAAAGATTAATGTTTTTTGGGTATATTGGTTGTCACTTGTTTTTTTTTTCAAGTCTCCTCTCTCTCTCTCTATCTCTCTCTTGTACATATTTTTATTGTTGTTAATATTAATGAATAATAAAAGAAAATAAATAAAATTATAGAATAAATAAATCTTTGGCTGTCTCCTGTTTTTTTTTTTCGCAAACTCTTCTAAATTTAGTAGTAATCGTGGGAATTACAAACGTTTTTATTGTTTGCATTAATATTAGAAAAGTGGAAGGTGTGTAATATTTCTTTAGAAAATTATTTAAATAAACATATCACGGATTTTTATCAATGTTACGCTGAAGGACGCGATCACTTTTTAATTTACACACAGATATACATGCAGACACGGAACAACGTGAGATATTTATTTAATCAAGACTATCGTAGAGTACAGTTGGACACGAACAATTCCCATTGTACAGAAAGAAAGATATGGTATGAAAGAGATTTGGTATACCTATATCAGGATTTTGTTACGGTTTCAATTGAAAATATGTTCTGATCGATCATTGAAGTCTCTACAATTTTTGTTTTATTTCAAGTAAAATTGGCAGAAATTGAGCTATTTTCAAGGAATCGTTGAAATTTTTCTTTGATATTACTACCTATTGTTATAAAATTATTTGATAATTTTCTTATCTTATATAGAGAATAAAAAAAAAATGACACAATTTTCAATTTGTAATAACAATAATAATTCCGCTGATGATGGCTATATGGCCGAAACCGGTAGTGTATATTTTAATACAGATTAGTTCACTGTGGTGCCCTGAAAATCTCAATTACGTACTTCTTATAACTTTCCCACAAAAAAAATGAAGCACCTATTTAGATATACATACACTATTGGACAAAAGTAAAGCAACACTCTTGAAAATATAAACAATGGTCAATTTTGCAATAAAAACAGTACCCTGCTGATGAAACGTTTTTTGATATCTGATCATTATACTTGGCAGGTGCTATTTCTGTAGCAACAAAGCAAAACAAATCATATTCTCTATGTCTTTTGCATAACGTATCAATTTGTTGTTATTTTCTGTGCGACAAAAGTATTGCAACAACCTTCTACAATTGAATTATTTGATAGAATTTGTGGTTGTATTCAATTATTTTTATTGAATAAGTGATAATAAAAAATATTGAAGATGCCTAAAGGTGTTGGAACCTCTTATGAAGTGAAACAGAAGGTCGTAAAAGCTTTCTGTAGTGGTGAAAAGCAATCTTCTATTGCGAAACGTTTCGAGCTTGGTCGTTATACTGTTTCAAGGATTATAAAGAACTATAGTGAAAGAGGACATCTAAAAAGTGTACCAAAGTCCGGTAGACCTCGAAAAACTACCATTCAGACAGACAGGTTGATTAAAAGAATTAGCATAAATGATCCATTTAAGTCAGCTACAAGAATAAAAGCCGAAATTGCAGGTGTAAATGTTAGTAGCAGGACAATTCAAAGAAGACTTGTTGCTGCGAAGCTTTATAGTAGAAGACCTGCGAAGAAACCACTAATTTCCGCAAAAAACAGAGCCGCACGACTTGCCTTTGCACGTAATCATTTGAATTGGACTGTGGATGATTGGAAAAAGGTTCTTTTCAGTGATGAAACCCGATATAACATCTACAAATCTGATGGTATGCGACGTGTCAGAAGACCAGTGGGTCACAGATTCGATCCAAAGTTTGTAATACCAACTGTAAAACATGGCCAAGGAAGTGTGTTGTTGTGGGGTTGTTTCTCGTGGTCTGGCGTTGGACCAATTCACTTTATAGATGGCATTATGGATGGTCTTGCATATAGGGAGATCCTCCAAAACACAATGTTACCATATACAGAATGGCAAATGCCTTTACACTTCCTTTTTCAACAAGACAACGACCCGAAACACAAATCACGCGTTGTTACGGAGTGGTTGAGACAGGAAAAAATACGAGTTTTGGAATGGCCAGCCCAATCCCCCGACCTCAATCCAATTGAGAACTTATGGGAGGAGGTCGAAAGACGAATTAGAAGTGATATTTATCAAAACAAACGAGCTTTAATTGATAAAATCAACGACGTTTGGACGCATCTTCCTGAAAGCGTGATACAAAAATTAATTTCGTCTATGCCAAGAAGATGTGCTCAAATTATTGCAAATAACGGTTATGGCATAAACTATTAGGCACTATGGACGTTGTTTTATACTTTTGTTACTTGTTATTGTTTTGTGTTTTTGTGTTATTGAACAGATCGTTGAATGTTGCTTTACTTTTGTCCGACTATCATTTCAACAAATAATTATTTTCCTGATATAAAAAATTAATGAAGAACTCTTATTAACGGTAATGGCCATCATAGTACTTATTTAAGTCGTACTAATATATTTGATTGAGATTCTCACATTTTTATGAATGTAAATTTCAAGTTATAAGAATAAATCACAGAAAATACTATATGTTGCTTTACTTTTGTCCAATAGTGTATAACCAATAGTATCGTAGAGCATATTTGTAAGCAAGCAATTTCTATTGTAGAAAAAATATCTAAGAATTCTGTGATTTAGTGTAAAATTTTATTATCATTTCAATTGAAAAGGTGTTCTGATCGAGCATTAAAGTCTCCACAAATATCGTAGATAAATCTTTATTATTATTATTATTGCATAAAAATTGTAGAAAACTCTTAGACTTTTCATTCGTACATTAATTGAAATAAAACAAAAAATTGATTTTAATTAAAATTGGAACAAATTAATATTTGATATAGATATGTCCAATAAAAAAAGGAAGAAAAAACGATACATGTTTTCTAATTTGATAATTCAGCTGATGATGGCAGTATCGGTGAAATCGGTTGTATAATTTCAATGAATATTAGAACTATACAAAAAGTGAGATATTTAATTTTAATTAATACTTGTAATTTTATGCTTTCGGCTAAAAATACGTAGTGATTTATCATTGGGTTGTTTTTGGGAACTTGGTGGACACCACATAAAAGTTAATATGTTAATATATAACTAATATATGACCAAAATATCTTTAAAAGAGTGTATACCTCACCCTTACCGCCCCGTCAAATTAGTTTCGCCGCCCCCAGTTAGCTAGTAAGAGTGGGAGCGGCGAAGGCAATTTTACGGCGGCACCAACAACGACGTTTACCTACTTTTATGTCATATTAGTTATATCGAGTCATATTTATTCATTTTTTAACTTTTATATGGTGTCCCCCAAGTTCCCAAATAGGTACAACCCCCTATTTCTTTTTTATTCCAATTGCAACTAGAAGAAATTGAGTAATTTTCAAGAAATCGCTAAAATGTTTGTCTCCTGTCCTGCCACTGAAAGAATGAGCAAAATATTTAATAATTTTCTAAAAATCTTGTGTTAACAGTTTGGCTTTTTTACGACAAAAAATTACATATTTCTTAATTTATATTGACACTTTAGCTGATGATGGCTGTAAAACCGAAACCAGTAGTAGAGATTTCAATAAATATTAGAAACATACAAACAGGGCCGGCCCGAGATCATAGCAAAACAGGCAGCTGCCTGGAGCGGCACGTTTTTCAACACAAACTTAAAAAAATATATTTCTGATGAATATGGGATTGTGATATACCTACTATCTTATAACTAAAGTGCGGATTGAAGCTCATTTGATTAGAATTACAACACTCGAAATGCACCATTGGCGTAGTTTAATTTTAATGCATGTATCTACATAAACTTAGAAGAAAAGACACGTAGAACAAATCAACAAAAATGTGTTCATAATTTTAAAGTTTTTTTTAAATTTATTTTTGTCAAAAATTGTTTTTTAAATTTTTCTATGTAAGAATCATCAGTTTGTTGTCCCATACGAGACGCTTTTAATCAATGAGAGAGAGCGATCATAATTGCATAGAAATACAGTACAACTAGGCACCTGTTTTTTCGCCATAACGTCGCGACGTCACGGTAGCAGTTCAACTGGTCCACTGCTTCTCTACGTGCGGAGTAGTTCGGACTCTATTTGTACAGAAGACTATGCAAGTACAACAGCTGTCGCCAATACGCTCTATACGAATTTGTCAGGAGACTAGAATTTGCCTTGCTCCATCTTGGAGCAGATCTCCGCCCTTTGGAAAATGTCATTAATTTTCAAAGTACAGAAACTGGCAATCTGCAGTTTTCCAAATCTACAGTTGGAATTCTTTTTTTTAAGTTTCCAACTGATTCCTCAATCCTAGTTCCTTTATTTATATTGTGCTGTTTATTTGGGTAGCCCTATTTTTATTAATTAAAGACGTTTTAAATATTTTTTCACCTTTTTTTGCTATTGTAAAGATTCGAGTAATCCAACTGAACAAAGGCCCTTTTTAGATTTTTTCAATCTTGTTTAGTTTTGTTCTGTTCTTTAATGTGTTTGTTGTTGTCTAGAAAAATTGTGATTTTTTCTTTGTTTCTTTAATAATTAATTATGTCTAGTGCTATAGAAAGTATTAGTGCCATTAGTATAAAAACGGACATCCCGTGCCGAACGGCTTTCTAGTTTTGCTACGATTATACAGTTATCATCGTGAGTCTGTCTTCTTTTCACCGGTGCCCCACACGAAAAGGTCGATTCTTCAATTGTTTTATTGGTTAATTTTTTATGACACTCTTCGATGAGTCAGTAGACGGTTTTTTCTTATTATGGCTTCATTATTAATTTCTGGAAAAGGGCGCCGCAAAAAAGCTTGCCTGGAGCATCAGGAAAACTAGGGCCGGCCCTGTATACAAATAATGGAATCGTTAATTTCAATAGTTGCAATTTTGTGATTACAGTTGAAAATGTGTTCTGAGAGATCATTGAAATCTCCCCAAATCTGCCATATTTTCGTTGAATTCATTAGTATTGAGTGAGAATCGAACAATTTTTAAGAAATCGTAGAAACTTTTGTTTCACATTTCTGCGTTCTTATCGATCATTGAAGTGTCCACAAATATGTGTATTTTCTTATTACTATTACGTGAAAACTGTGGGAAATTTATAAGATTTTCAGTCTTATTTCAACAAAACTTAAAAACTTAAAATTATTGAAGAAGTTCAACAATTCTCAAGAAATCCCTAAAATTCGGCGTTCATATTAATCAAAATTATTTGATATATACCTAATATTGAAAAAATTATCACAATTTGTATGGCTTGTTTCTAATAATTATTACAAGTGAGGTGTGTCCGCGTGTGTCAGTTGTAGTGTAATACTATAATGTTTACGATAAGACTGTGTAATAGTCACGCTCTAACGAATCAAAATATATAAACAATTAATATAAGTTCAGTTAGCCTGCCGTAGTGTTTAGGTGGATGCTAATAGTTCTCCCACTCTTAGGCTACACCTCATACCGCACATTATTAGTGAATCACTTCAATCTCAGTATAATCCCCCGTCCCCCAGTTTAGGTAAACCCCTCGGAAACATACCATACATAGTTAATATTTTCTCAATAAGGACGGACCGTGGATTTTGGTGGTTCTGGGTTAACACAAATTGAATTGGGAGGCCTACCTAATTAAAAAAAAAATAGTCATTTTATCAAAACAGAACAATTGTAAGACAATAATGGAAACTAATATATACTGTAGCCCAACAAACCCTTACATAAATTAAGAGTTCCACTATCATCGATAATTGAGCTGATGATGGCCGTATGGCCGGAACCGGTCAATTCTCAATACATAGGTAGATATTAGAAGCATACAAGATTTCCCTCAAAATCTCCAACATTCGACTTATGAAAAGCGGACAATATGCAATAAATCTTTCTCTTGGGAATTGAGAGACAAACAATATTAAATACCCGTTAACTTGCAAAAAAACCGGTCAAAAAAATTAATGTTCAATGGAAGCTAAGGTGCCAGGAGCAAAATTAAAATTTCCGAATGTGAAAGACAATAACGTAGATGTCTGAAAACGTCGTATCTATCTTGATGTAATTCAAAAAGAATATGAATTAATTGTCGTGCAAAAAAAAACCAAATCAGAAATGTACAGTAAACCAAAATGTCTATCGATTCTATAGCGCGATGACTTTATGACACCGAAAATGCACAACTAAATCATTTCAGTCAGGCGACGCGCGACAGGCAATGGTTAGAGTATATGCTCGAATTTTAATTCTTTACTAAAATTACAACAGTAATTTTCCAGGGATCATAAAGTCATTAGCCCTTAGAATTGTAACAAAATATAGTCTACTACCTATAAATTTTCATTAATTTTTTCAATTTTTTAACTCTTGCATGAATCCCTCGTTACAACTAACTTTGTCAAGGTAAGATGTTATAAATGATGCAAAAAAAGCTTTCCTCATTGTTTAACAGACAGCACCACCACTATTTAAGGTTATTTATGGCCGCACAACTACATCAACACTATAAAAACCGCCCTAATGATTTCGATAAATAAATAAATACGACAGGAAAAAGTGTAAATTCGTTATAAATACATACATAAAAGAGTAAATGTGAGATAGAATGAGATAGGTATATATCGAATGACAAACGATAAACATGTTAATGTGATGTTCGTATAATACATCGTATATCTTAATTTGCTTATGTTATTCAAATAAGTTGTCCCCAACAAGTTCGTACAGATGCAGAGAGTTTGATGATGAGGAAGACAACAACAACAACAACAACAATAACAAGACGACGGGGGCAACCAAGTGGTGGAGATGAAAGAATTTTTTACAAACAAAATTCCGCACCAATCT
Source organism: Epicauta chinensis (assembly GCA_021725515.1). NCBI lineage: Eukaryota > Metazoa > Arthropoda > Insecta > Coleoptera > Meloidae > Epicauta > Epicauta chinensis. Next base: position 167,680 of record JAEDXX010000183.1, on the reverse strand, counting down.
ACCATCCCACTTCTACACATTCAATTTTATATAAACCTACAGAATTGTACATTTCAGCATTAAATCATATGCAACCAAATTTACACATAACATGATATAGCAAAAAAATTGCATTTCCAAAATGCGATAAGAATCGAAGTAAGACCAATATTGATAATAAAATTTTAAAATTTATCCAGAAAATCAATGTGGATTCTATAAAAGTAGAAAATCACTATACAAAAGTTACACTGTAATTTTAACTATAATCGAAGCGCCATCTATCAACAACTAGTCAAACTTCAATTGTGGAGCTAATTTTGAATTGTTAACGAACAATCACAACGAATTAATGAATAAATAATAAGTACTTGTAGACAAGTGGCAAACGTCAGAATTTAATTAAAAATAAGAACAATTAACAATAAATTAAATATCAATTATCGAAATCAATTAGTTGCCTTCACTTTGATAACTTTGAGCTATACCACATCGGCCTTCTTGTGCTAATACAACATCATTATTACCTAAATTTTGATCTAAACCCTTCCATGTGCGTTGATTCAAAAAACCAACACCATAATTTGTATTTAAAGCTAATACACCATCGGATCTCTTCATTAATCCACCACTATTCTCATCAATTAAATTACTACAATTATTACGTAACTGTCCAGTAATTAAACTAATATCACTTCCATCATTATTTCTATTATCATTTATAGAATTATTAATCGGTTGTGATAAGAGATGATTGAAATCATAACTGAAATCGTTGATAGTATTCTGTGTGGAATTTAATGCAATTTCTATATCGTACGGTGTTACTATTGGTTTATAAAAATCACGATTATCATAGATTTCATTCAACGAACACGTGATCATCACATAAACATCAATCTATAAACGATCAATTAGATTATGAATGAACAATAATAATAATAATAATAATAATGAGATACCTCAGGAAAATTGGCAAGTTTTGCAACTGTTGGTTTACCTACTGATATCAAATAATATTTCTTCTTATATAAATTCAATAATTCTTTGATACGTTGGATAATTTCTAGATAATTACATACACCTAAAGTACCAATAATTATACCAACAGTTTGACTATCTTTGATTTTTTCGATGAGAAAATAACGTCGTTTCAAGATTCTCTCATTATTTTCATAATTAACTAACAATTTCGGTTGATTTGGGTTATAAAAGTAGAATTTTGTATCTAAAATATCAAAAAAATTCAAATTAAGCGCCAAATTTTGGGAATTTCGGTGCATGTTGGTAGTATACCTCGATTTAAAAATTTGAAATTAAGTAGTTTTCTATCGTTATTGCCAATGAAAATCACCGGATTTTCATTGAATTCTAAATCACAGTCGATTGTTTTGATGGAAATTTCCGGAAATCTCTCGGAAATTTTGCCTAAAATTACACAATTATCGTTTGTTTTTCTTTTATAGTAACATAACCTTACTTGTGTGATGAATATAGTTTGTGTCCACAAGAATTTCAGGTTTTTGTAAATCATTTATTTCCGTGAAATATTGATGGAAAACGTCTAAATCTAGTGGGCTTTTCTCGTAGATATTCAAATACGGAATAGTAGCGGACGTTTTCGAGAAACATACAGGACCGTAATGGATGATTGCATCAGCATTAATATGAGCTGCAGCCACATAATCGATACAACAGCTAAAAAAAATTGTTAATTTATAAACCAACTATTGCCAATTGTTGCGTGTTACCTTTCATAATTTGTATCGCCTAAAATATAGACAGGACGTTGTAGTTTCCGTTCGAAAATCAAAGCAATTTGTGCTGCATCCGGTAATAGATGATTCGGGAATTGTAAACAGACCTTTTGATAACAATTTCTTTCAATCCATTTTATACATTTATCAATTTCATAGATGTCTTCTAAATGTTCGTAACAATTCTCTATTAAAGGTTGTTGTAATTCGATTGTTTTTTCTAAACTGACAGTCTCGTTTGATGAAAATTGTGACATTTTTCTGTTAGATTTTTTTGATTTCACAAAACACGAATGGTTTACGTGACTTTACACATGTTTCAATTCGAATAATTTAGTGATTTTTCACGATAGTTGGCTACAATTTTTCTAAAGGCGTATTTACACTCAGCCGGACACGTGCATAGTCGTATCTTGTATGATAGAAAGAGATAAATAATCGGACCTCTCACATCATGTTCCTAGTGTAGAATGAGCATGCGTGAACTTTTGTTCTACATACAACCTGTTCCACTTTTTGATGAGTGTACGATATTTATGAGGCAAAAAAAAACAAGTGAAACTAAAATTATCGATTCTTATACACAAATAAATGGCTCATGTTATGATTTAGATGGATTACTATATATATCTATAAAATCTACCGCTCTTTGTATCTAATAATTGCCAGTTTTCATACGTCGCTACTAAAGCACTACAGTTTTTACTAAACTCCGTCCAAAAATTAAGTATAAAATTTCAAATAACAAATGATAAGTTATGTGCAACTTTACATCTGAAAAGTTCCTAACTGTTACATGTTTATCTGAACTAAAAAGTATATTATATTGTGGCACAACTGTTGGAATAAAATCCTACGCGTTTGTTTACATATTTTGCTACTGATTTTTTAATATTAACTCTGAAATTCGGTGATTTATATTTCTTTAGAGATTCTAGAATTCCTTTTAAATCAATTTTCAGGTTAATACAATAAAGGAGAATTTTAATTTTGGGGCTTCAATAGAGGAACTATTTTTTCGTTACGAAGGTTAGTCACATTGCTGTCATTTGAAATTTTATACTTAATTTTTGGACGGAGTATATCTTTAGTACTAAATCAAATGTTTACACAATGCAAGTGGCTAAATTTAGTGGCTTGCTTAAGTTACTGTCCCTGTGTAAATTCACCTTAACTTAGAAAATATCTAATCGTTTCTAAGAAAAGGATAAAAAATTTCTAAAGCGACTAATCAAGGGTGAATAGGATTTACGACACCATTTTATTATCCCTTTTTTATCTATTTTCTCTTAATCTTTATTTGGATCATATAATGAAACTATTTCGATGTACCCACTTCATTCGCCTACACTGTATGTGAATTACTAAACGCCAATTTCCCGCAACTGTATAAACGTAGCTTTAGTTTAGCGTTGGTGATTTTTTTACCATAATATTGGCAGTAATGGTTGTCAATATGTCAAGTATCAGAAATCATGGCACATCAAGGGTGTGCCCTTTATTGTTAATTTAATTAAATTAATTAACAATCAATTAAATTAATTAGTAATAGAAATGTTGTATTTTTATTAAATTAGACGAAAATTCATATTAAATCAAAATTAAATTAAATTCAATCAATATTTTATAATAATTGTAGCGACGAGTAGATGTTTGTAAACAATCAAATTTTTTTTAATATAATTTAATAATTAAGTAATTATCTAATTATGCCATCATTACGGAAACGTGTTTCCACATATCTACGACAATTGAGTTTCCATAATGAACCACGTAATGGTCGTCGTAATATCAACGAGAACACATTTGTTACGAAATATTTATTAGGGTATCTCATTATTATTGATTCTAATTATTATTAAATTAATTAACATTAATGCTAATTGTAGACAGATTAAATTGAAAGAAGGTCCACCGATTGTTTATGGTAAAAATGCCACCGATCTTCCAAATTATGAATTAGACGAATACGAAATTGGTCCAAACACAATTTCAGGCTGTTATTCTGGACCGCATGGTGGTTTAGCTACTGTAAAACGTATCGAAAAACATCTCTCAATACCGGATCCGGATATTGATTTTATTGATACTGGTAATTTGCATGATGACGATAATAATGTTGGAGATGAAAAACCCGAAATAGGTGAGATTCTATTAAGGGGGTTTTATTGTTGTTTTGTTTTGTAAAAATTGTGTAGGTGAGAGGGTTCAAAACAAAAAATTGTAATATTCTATATGTGTGTGTGTGTAGTATTACCGAAACGTTCACCACTCGGCCAACCTGTTGATAATACAACAATGATAATTAAAGTCGGTGGTCAAGAGTATTGCGTAACAAATCGTACAAAGAAACACCAGCCACAAGAACAACAACAACCAGAACATCATAAAAGTCATAGTCTTGGTAGTTTAAATGATTTCGATGATGTAATTATTGAAAAAACGATACGTATCGATCCAATTACAAAAACTAGTGATAATAATCCAATAACAAAACAAATTGATGATGATGATGATAATAAAAATGATGATAAAAAACAAAATTATGGTTTAGCAAAATCAAAAAGTGAAGGTAATCCATTTAGACATCAACGTGGAAAAATTATCAAAATGACAACAAGACCAACGACCGGTAAATCGTCAACAACGTAGCAGCATGATGTAGATTATTGTTTTAATTTTGTTTGCATTGTTTTTGTTTTTTAATTCGAATGTAACTCATTTTTAGCATGTTTTTCTAGCTTGAGTGTTTTTTTTTTTACATTAGAAATTCAATTTTACAATTATTGGAACTTCATCTACATACTTCTCATGTAAAATATGTAACAAATCATTTGATAAAAATTTTATACAGTACTGGCATTTTATCTAGACACAACTAGAATATGGATACAATCAAGGATTGATGCTGTATTTTTCAAGATAACTAGATGAAATGCCAGAGTTGTATACGGGCGACAACATCGATCATTATTAACCAATTTGATTTGTAAAAAAAAGTTGAATTTCTATTAATTATTATGATGTATAAAATAATCTATTCTTGTTTATTGTATTGTATTTTTTCTTTTGTTCAAATATAGATAATGGACAGCATAATCGTGATAGTAATCAAATCGTAATTGATGATTCTTTATTACCAAATGAATGGTTGAAGAAATCCGATTTTATTTATGGTATATCCGATTCATTATATGATCGTAATCAAGTAACAAATCATAAAAATGGTGATCCAATTGCTGATTGTTTTGGTATAATATCGCGTAATGATTCGGCAATTTTAGCGGTAGCTGATGGTGTTAATTGGGGTAATTATTCAAATTATTTTTAAATATCAGAATAGGCCTATTTTTCAATATTCATTTCAATCTCTAAGCCTCATATTACAATTACGTGGCATGCCGCGCGCGGTTTTATTGCCCCTGTCGCGCGCGGTTTTATTGCCCCTGTCGCGCGCGACTCGTTTTTCTTTATATTTTAATGATGCATAAGCCACTTACGCGCGCGGCTGGAAATAACATTGGTTTTATGGGGTGGCATGTCGCGCGCGGTTTACAGTATTCCAACTGTGTTGACAGTCATCATGTTTGAGATACCAAGATAAAGATATATCAGAGCCGCTGCTTCTTCAACTTCCATTTTATACTGAACTTGCTGTGTAGTACTCGCCGCGTGTTGTTGTCGCGGGTATTAAAACCGCGCGCGGCATACCGCGTAAGTGGAATATGGGGCTAAGAGCGTCTTTTTAAAGGTTTTCTGTCTCTGCTTGCGTCTCTGTCTCTTTGTGCCTATGTGTCTCATAGACAGTGTCTCTGCCTTTCTGTGTTTGTCTCTGAGTCGTCTGTCGCACTTTTGTCAGCTGCTAGCCTTTATGTCTCAGCCTCTCTGTGCCTCTGTTACTTCGTCCTCTGTGTCTCTTTCTAAGCCTGTCTCACCCCTCTTCCACCATCTATTTATCAACGACTCCGCCCTCTCTAATATGTTCCTCCTGATTATATGTATATGAACCAACCCCTGCTGCTCACCTTTTCACTATCACTTACACTCTTTCACATTACTTTCCGGTTTCTCACTTTAACCGGAGCGACTAAATATCAGTTCCATAAGGAGGCTCGGTGAAGTCTATATTTTAAGAAACGATCTCTCACCCTATACCTTTCTCTCTATTTATGATCTATTCTGCGTTTGTTTTCTCTATGTCTCTGGCTCTATGTCTCTTTTTAAGCCTCTGATTCTTTTTGAATTTCTCTCTTTCTCTCCCTCCTCTCCCCCCATCTCTTATTCTTCTTGTTGTTTTTCACTTTTACCGCAACCACTCCATATCACTTACATAAGGAGACTCAGCGAATTCTAGGTAGTTTGAGAACAGATCGTCCCCCTGTTCTACTACACCTGTTCTGTCTCATAGAAAAAAGTTAAATAAATAAAAAAATATATTTTAGATTAACATTTAAGATTTTTTTATAAAAATAATAATTAATTTTAAATAAATCTCTTCAATTTTCGTTTTTAACCGGGTTAGAGTTTATGTTCAGTTATTTTTTAACTAATTTATTTGTTGAAATTAAATTAAATTGGATCACTGCGTCTTTATTAATATGAAATATGTAAGTTAAAGAGATTTTTCCACAGCCTTTTAGTTCGAAAAATATTCTAGCCACCGATCGGGAATCAAACCCGGGTCCAATCTTGCTTTCGCGGCGTTGAGGTGCTCTCGACCACGGAGCTATCGACGGACTAAAATTTAGTTCGAAAAACAAGTTGTCGGTCGAGAATTATATTGTTCTATATCCATTTTACTCTTATGTCGTCGACCGACAACTTGTTTTTCGAACTAAATTTACACTACTTGATTCGAGCGGAGGAATACTATTCCAATTCAAATACCTTTCGAAGGCGCGTCTAATGTTTTGTTTTTGATCCGTCGACTTCGTCTAAGTTATTAATTGAAATTAAATCAAATTTGATCACGGGGTGTTTATTAATATGAAATATATATATTAAACATAAAAACATATAAAAAACATAAAGAACATTTTTTTAACCAAAACTCTACACCTTCTCGTTGCTTTTTGCTGTCCAATGAAATCTTTGCTTTGTGAAGACGTGTTGATTATGATAAAAAAACAATTTTTTGATAATTTCTTAATTGCCTCACCACTCTATTGCCTACGGGCCACACTGCCTCCCATTTTTTTTTCGTTATTTTTACTTATCGAATCTCAACTGCCGACTGAGGCTCGGCGAACTCCACATAATTTAAATCATTTAAACCGAATTATAATTTCCGTTTTTTTTTTGTTTAAATTGTATTTCACAGGTGAAAAGGCTTGTATTGCAGCCAAATCAGCAATTCACGGTTGTTTACATTATCTAAATAAAACAATATTTAATGATACGAAACCATTTGATAAATTAACAATAAAAAATGATGATAATAATCATATTGATAATGATAATGATTTAATTTATAATGATACAAATTTTCAACGTATCACCAATACAAAAGAGATCTTTATTTGTTTGTTGCGTGCATTTAATTGTGCACATGATTTAATATTAGAAAATAATGGTATGTTAACAACATTAACGGTTGTTGTTGTATTACCATTAAAACGTAAACCCAAACAACAACAACCAGAATCAACAACATTCCCTAATAATAATAGTAATAGTAATAATAATAATAAACAATATATATGTTGTGTGTGTAATGTTGGTGATACATTAGCATATGTTTATTCACAAAAATACGGTATAAGAGAATTAACAAAAGGTTCACACGATATAAACTGTATACGTGATATGCGCGATGCATTAGGTGCATTAGGACCAGTTGATGGTATCAATCCTGAATTAAGTAATTTAACATTATCGATAACAACAATACAATCTGGTGATATTGTAATGGTAGCTAGTGATGGTTTAACTGATAATTTCGATCCGAACGTTTGTCGTTTCACTGTTAATCAATCTGATGGTAGTAAAGATAATAGTAATCGAGATAGTGTTAAACAACGAACAACACCACCACGACTACAACCGTCTCAACAACAACAATCACAAGAAAATCGCAAGAAAGCACCAATTAAACCGCCCAGACGCTCTCAACCACAATCAAAACAATCAACCACAACAACGAGTAATAGTAATAGTAGTAGTAGTCAGAATAGTGCACAAATCGAGCCGAATCCGTTAATTGATCAATTTATGAAAGAGAACGCCATCGATAAACCAAATATAGATACTCGTAGTAGTTATAGACGGCAAATATCTAGTCAAAGTTATACAGAGTCAGCTAGTAGTAGTAGTAGTAGTAATAAAAAACCACCCCCACAACAGGGTTATAAATTTCTACGATCAAAGACAACAATCGATGTTAAACCACGCACCCTTCAATCACCAATCAAACCATTAATACAAAGAAACGATGATGGTATACCGTTAATAACACCAATTCAACGTTACGAATTACAATTATTATTAATTGAAGATATCTTACGGAATGGTATAAATGGTATTGAACAACAATCGTGTCGGACAGCGAAACAATTATGTGAGAATTTGATAAATTTCACATTTCGTATAACGGCAGCTAAACGGCATACATTAGAAGATCCCGATTTGTATTATAGTAATCGTAATGGTTTATTGATTGAATTGACACAACAGGAGAAGAAACAACGACGCAAGAAATGTTTGGAGAAAGTACAAAATCTGCCAGGGAAATTGGATCATGTTAGTATTGTTGCGTGGAATGTGGGCAATCATTCGAATTAGATAGAGAGCAACAACAACAACAACAAAAAAACGTATTATTTTCGATGAATTATGTGCAATTTTTGTTTTTTCTTTGTTAAAAATTGTTTTTATTTTCGAACAAATTGAAATAAAATTTGATATTTTTTTGAATTTGTTATTTCTAGTCAAGCTCAAAACTAAGCAGCAGCTTTAACTTTCAAAGTTTTTTTCCTCAGTTGATACGTCTGCAAATCAAATTCACCCTTCGATGGTTCACAGGCATTTGACGTATTCTTCAATATTCCGTGTTATTTTTGAAGTGAAACTTCTTTAGGCGCGGTAGGGTAGTAAATTGGTTCGGAAGCGTAACGAAAATGCGAGGCCCCGTGCGGGGAAAGCTTTCCCCTCTAACAGACACTAAGAGGGAAGAGTGGGCGCGTTGCCATAGCGTCGCTTCTACTCTCTCTCTGTGTCAGTTCTGCCAACTGTGTAAAATAAACACTAGGCTCTAAAGTTGGCATCATTGAACGATATACAACGCCCTCTGGAACGAAACTAAAATTTCCTGGCCTACCGCAATTTATGATTTTTGTATTTATAAATTAATTAATGGCGTTAAATTTTACAGACAGCTGAGAGGAAAGAGTGGGAGCGTTGCCATAGCGTCGCTTCTACTTTCTCTCTCTGTCAGTTCTGCCAACTATGCAAAATAAACGCTAGGGCCTAAATTTGGTATCATTGATCGATGTACAGCGCCCTCTGGAACGAAACTAAAAGTTCTTGGCCTACCGCACTTTATGAATTTTGTATTTATAAATTAATTAATGGCGTTAAATTATATATGAATATTGTTGAGATAAGTGAAATGCAAAGAAAGACAACTACAGAAAAAATCGAGCCTTCAGACGACAGAAAGAAAATAAACCAATAAACAAAATGCACTTCATCTCTAACCTAATAGCTTTCACTTCTAATGCTCGGCGTTCCACACACTTTCAATTTTTTTTAATAAAAATAATTATCCATGATATGCAGATAAACAATAAAAAAGTTAATATGCACGGTAAGGTAAGATCTTTCAACGCTAAAAAGATTATAGAAAATACTAGGAAACGAGAATATTTTAGGATAAATTCTGAATATCAGTAATACCAACTTGCGGGGACCTTTCCCTAAATTTAAAGCTATTCGTACTATTCGGCGCTGGTCTCAACAATTCGGAGTGTCTTAACATTCAGTTTCCCTCCCAGTTGTTAAGTTTACAAATGAAATTCAGCCTTCGATGGTCCACGGGCGCATTTGAGTTATATATTCTTCGATATTCTGTGCCTTTTTTTTTAAATTCAAAATATACGCTTCTGTAAGTCCGCAATATAAGGTATTTATGAACTTTATCCGTAATATGATGATGAGCAATAAAAAAAAATGATATGCACGATAAACTGTTATATTTCAAGGCTAAAAATATTATAAAAAATACTATGAAACGAGAATATTTTAGGATAAATCCTGAATAACAGTTTTGCCAACTTGCGGGGACCCTCTCCTAAATTTAAGGATGTCCTTAACAATATTGAAATCAATGACTTAGGGCGGATAAATTTGACCTACTTTTTAGGTACTATTCTTGATCTTTAAAAATATTCCTTGAGCGGAGTTTAGGATTTTTTCCACTAAAGTAGATCTTATTTCTCACCAAATGAAACGTCGAAGAAAACAATTTCATAGTACAAAAAAAAACTTAGACTTACCCCGTAAGGGCCGCATACCCTGTATTCTACGATATTTTAGTCCTATTGCAGAGAAAAACAAAAATGTAAATATACAAGTTGTTACGGCAAATTGTGTGTAAAAAATTACCCTTGACGTTGACTGACTGCTGCATGAAACCTCGGGGCTGCCTTTCCACTGCCGCTAGACACTTTCACTCACACTACACTGACACTTGCTCTTAGCTGAAAAAAATCCAAAAGGACATAATTAATATTAATAAAAGTAATAATCTAGTTATGCAAGTGGGAAAAATAACTCGAATGCATTTAAGTGTATACTTTTACTACTTTGATACTTGTGACGTAATAAGAACACCTCCTATCTTTGTTTGCTGCATCTGGGTCGTTGAGCTAAATAGAGACGGGTGATGTTATTTATTATGTCGCCCAATAAATACACTAGAATTGGCTAAATTATTGATAAATAAAAAAAAAGGACAGAAATATTAATTTTGTTTTTTGCGGATTTTAAATTGATATTTGCACATGCATGAGCGACCATGTGAAAGTCATAAATATCGAAGCTTGTTTAAAAAAACACATAGGGACTTTTGTAATGTTAAGTCGCTAACAGTTGATACGTTGGTATTTTTCAAATAAACAGTGTATACTGCGTCCAAAATTCAAGTATAAAATTTTAGATGACAGAATTATAACTAACTTAAGGAACGAAAAAATAGCCCATTCTATTAAAGTACTAAAATAGTTTTTTTTTTAAGTGAAACTTCTTTAGCCGCACTTGGGTGTAAATTTTTTTCAATGTATTTTCCCTATGTAACGAAAATGCGAGACCCCGTGAGGGGAAGCACTTCCCCTCTAACAGACAGCTGAGAGGGAAGAGTGGGTGGGGGCGTTGCCAATAGCGTCGCTTATACTCTGTCAGTTCTGCCAACTGTGTAAAATAAACACTAGGGTCTAGAGTGGGTATCATTGATCGATGTACAGGCTCTCTGGAACGAAACTAAAATTTCAAGGGTTACCTCGATTTATAATTTTTATATTTATAATATTAATTAATGGCGTTGAATTGAGATAAGCGAAATGCCGAAAAATCACTGATCTCAATAACTGGATAGAGTATCCCATGTATTGAAATTGGCGAAAATTAGCGCCACCAAATGACGCATGCGCGGGTTAAAATGCGGCTACTAGATGTAATAATTTTAAATTATTCGCCAAGGTAATTATATCCGCACATGCGCACAATCGCGTTATTTAGTTCCCAGCCTCTCATTTGGAGCGCTGTAATACTAGTCACTTTTTCGTTTCTACGCCATAAGGATCAGCTATCCAGTTATTGAGATCAGTGCGAAAAATACAACTTCAGAACAAAAACGAGCCTTCAGGCAACGACAGAAAGAAGATAAACCAATAAAAAAATGAACTTCATCTCTAACCTAAGAAGTTTCACTTCGAACGCGTGGCGTTCCACGCACTTTCAATTTTTTTGGTAATGCATTTAACTGAAAATTAATCCAAAAAAGACTAGAATTTCCAAATAAATATAGAGTATTGAAATTTAGGATTAATATAGTTTGCCACCAAAATATGTAAACAAACGTAGGGTTTTATTCAAACAGGAGTGCCACAGCAAAATATTTTTTCGTTTCAAATAAACATGTAAAAGTTAGGAACTTTTGAAATATTAAGTTGCATGTAACCTATCATCTACAATTTTTGGACGGACTATACAGACTATATTGTCGCAGTCTGATTTTTCAAAACTATAAAAAACGGCAGCGCACCTGTTTAACAGTGATAGAATAATTGATGGAAAAAGATAGAAACATTGTTTCCATTATGCAAATATTTGTTTTAGAATAAAATTGAACAAAATGTGATGAAAACATCGAGGAAAACAATGACAAAATCTTATGCATTTGTTGAAAACAATTGAAACCAGCAATAATCTATCAAGTGCGCTGTAAAAGTTTTCTAAAACAAACGCCATTTTAGATTGTTATTTGTTTTTCACAACAATAATGATATCGAAATTTTACCAATTTCACATCCATTTTATCGATAAGTCGGTTCAAAATTGTGCGGAAAATGATGGGAAAAATAAAGGAAAACTTACCGATTCGGATTTTATTGGATTTTTTCGTATAAAATCCGGACAAAATAATTTTTTAGTACGTCAACTGTAGATACATCCACAACGCTCAGCGACTCAAAACGAAATAAACCGCCAATTCGGGACAAACAAGTAGGCAAAGAACCAGTATCGCCAACTTAGCAATTTTCCCCTACATTTATAAATATTGTTAACTTTTAGGATGTTCTTATAAAAATGCATTTATCAAATATGAAAAATTATAAATTTGCTAAAATTTCGTGGATAATATTTGAATTAAACGCAATATCCGGCTGCAATTTTAGTGATTATTGTTTCAATTTAGTAATTTTTGCACAACCAGGTTGGTATAATTGTCAATGGAGTATAGTAAGTTATTGGATATAGTATTGTTTTGGATTTAAGTCATAATTAAGATTCCTAAAACATTTATTTAATAGTTTTGGTCATTAGATCTATCACAAATAGAGATAATTACGTTAAAATCTAGAACAAACAACAAAACGCCTGCAGTATTTGTTATTTGTTACAATAACAAGCATAAATATTTTTTAAAAAAATTATCAATAAAAAGTGCATTACAGATTCAACGTGCACAATAACTGTTGTCCAGTTGTTGTAATCAACTTATTGATCTGATTAGCATGCATCGTCTCCTTACATATCACAACGTACGGTTCGTAATTCTGAATCTCATTCAACAAATCCAACTCTCTATCATAATCATCCGTTTCAACTGTTGATGGCGCAACAACATTAAAACGTTGCGGAAACACTTGAATCAACTGATCTAACGGCATCGTTGTCGCCATATGCGTTAGAATATCATTCAGAATCTTCTTGTGGAAGAAACAGATTCGTTTCAAATTGTCCTGATGGCTCAGATGGATGATGCGTCGTTGTAGCGATGCAATCAGACATTTCCAATCGTCTAAACGTTGAAAACGATCTTTACCAAATTGTAATAAACATTGCGGACATTGATCGATCAACAATTGGATTGCATCATTCACATTTGCTAGAATCGAACGTAAACTGATATTGCCGCGTAGATTATCATTTAATGTTAGAAATGTATCGACTTCATTCAAGATTTGTTTCGATACGATTTGTGCACACAAAATCGCTTGTAATTTCTTTAAAATAACATCACTCGCATGATTTATTGTTTTATGATTAATACTCGGAGTATTATTGGAATTTTCAACGCAAATCTCATACAATTTCGATGTAATTTCAATTTGAAACGGTGGCATTTTATCTAAATATTCATAACGGTACGTCTCGAATAGATACGTGGATTGTTCCAATTTCTCATCGGTGAAATATTGTTCGGTTTTCCTATCGTTTTCATCATTTTGTTGGATTTTATAATTCGTCTCATCTTTGACTTGTAATAGTTGTAATTGTGATAGATATGAACGTATCAATAATTTGATGGCATCATTGATGCCGCGTTCGTACAATAATTTATTCAAATCATTACCGAATTTATTTAAATAATTATTAAAGTATAACTCTAAAGTTTGTTGTAATAATTGACTAATATGTAGACTGTCATTACCGATACTCGTTGGTATATAATCGAGAAAGATTTTTATCAATTTATTTAGATTGAAGACACGTTCTTCTATTACTAAATCGATTAAAATTATCGAAAATTCATTTGGATATGTATCGATTAATATACAACTGAAATCGCTGAAATTCATCATAATTTTCGATTTATTCTGATAATTCTGTGTTGTATCGAACAATAATTCCCAATTATTCTTGATTAATTCCATTAAATCGCCACTATCGATCCGTTTCAAATATTCAATAGATTTGCGATTATTCGATTTTTGTAAATATAAAATCGATAATGATAGAAATTTCTCATTGTTTCTCTTTCGATTATTATCATTATCGAGTTGAATTAATAAATTGATTAATTTATCCGTTGAATATTCACGTAATATACAACTTTTTAATATCAATTCAGGTAAATCGTTAAAATCGATTATTCCAAAGATTGTTTCAATGAAATTCTGTTTCGATTTATTACCAAAGACTTTATCAATATCACGATTATTACGTAATTCGATTAGGATTGTTTTTAAATAATACATTAAGCCTTTTGTTTGATGATTATTTGATTGTTCTTGGATTTTTTTACAACGTTTTATCACCTGTATCGGTAAGATTCGTGCCATTTTATAGTACGGTATTGCTAATTTGTAATCGTCTTCTTGTTGACACCTGTTTTTGAATGTTTTTGTTATTATTAAAATTCTAGATGAGATTGGTGGGAGAATAATTGCGTTGCGCTGACGCCGAGAAGGGGCTCGGTGAGGTGACCGAGCGAGCGAGCGAGCGAGCGCTAGGAGATACAGCGAGGCGCAATTGTTCTCATACCAATCGAGTGTAGTGGAACCAGCGGGGTCCCACTTACAAGGAGAGGTCACGACCCCGGAAATGAAACCTTTAAATTAACAACATATTAAAAAACTAAAGCGCAATAGCCAGCCAATTTTAAGATTTTTAAAGTTTTTTACGTCCATTTAGTATTATTAAATTATTCGGTTAATTGTGACTTCAATTAGCTCAAGTGATTGCGTCGTTGTATCCAGTGGCGGTCATATAGGGGGGGCCATGGGGGCCATGGCCCCCCCCTCGCAATTGTTTTCCAAAATTATATTTTTAAGAAGGATTAGTGAAAAAAGGGAACTGTTGCAATTCTGTGTTAACACTTAACATTGAAATATACAAATTCTAAGAATCCCATAACACTCATCGATGTTTTAAAGGGCCGGAAATTGTTTGATTAGAAACAGATGTTTTTTGATTTTGTTATCTTGGTAAAGAGACCGTAGTAATGAAAACAAAGAGAACGAGACTGCTGACTAAGCAATCTTGCTACATGTAGACAATGTCTTTTTGAGTTTTCGGTGTTCAGTTTGTATAATGATACTGTATCATCAAGAAGTTGCAAAATAAATAATTAAACTTTTTAAGCTTATTATAATTTATTGTGTCTACTTTTTGTTAATTTATTGAGTTCAACTTGTTTTTCTGATTGACAGGTATGTTAGTTATCCATATAAAAACTTAAAGTGTAGAAATTATTTTTAAAATACTAGGTTTTCAATATTTAATATAAATATGAAACGACAAAGTAACACACTTGATGCGTATTTTGGACCATCAGCGTCGAAAACGTTAAAAGAAGAGAAAACTCAAATATTAAATGATCAGTCAACGTCTCAATCAATTGTTGATGATAAACCACATGAATGTTTTATAATTTACGATATAGGTCATGCTGTCGGTCAAAAAAATCTAACAGATTACGACAAATATCAGTTTTTAAAGAACACTTGGACTCCTGACTTGACATATGAATTCCCTTATTCAGAACATAAAAAAAATGATAAAATAATTAAACGTTATTTAAATCGTTCGCATCTCGAAAGATATGATTGGGTGGCCTTCTCAAAAGAAAAAGCAGGCCTTTTTTGTAAATATTGCGTCATTTTTGCTCAAGTTTCAGGCAATATTAAGCTTCAATCGTTAGTATGCACCCCTGTAACCAAATTTGCAAAATTATTAGGTAAAGATGGCATTTTAGATTTGAACAACATACACGCGTACCACAAAACAGCAGTCCTATCTGCTTCTAATTTTATAAGGACTTACAAAAATCCCTCTGATTATGTACGAAATATGTTAGATACAGCACGAAATAGACAAATTGAAGAAAACAGGAACAGATTAAAACCTATAATTAAAACAATTATATTTTGTGGTCAACAGAATATTGCATTGAGAGGTCATAGGGATGACGGCTGTTTGGAAAAGAATATGCGTACTAATAATGACGGAAATTTTAGACACCTTTTACGTTTTCGAATTGACGCAGGTGACACGACTTTAAAAGAGCACTTGAAAACCACGTCAAGTAGGGCAACTTATATAAGTAAAAGAACCCAAAATGAAATAATTAACTGTTGTAAGGAAGAAATTCTTTCATTTATTTTCCAAAAAATAAGAAATGCCCGATATTTTAGTGTAATGTTTGACGAAACTACAGATAAATCACATACGTCTCAAATGTCTCTTATAATTAGATATGTGGAAAATAATGAGGTAAGAGAGGATTTCGTTACTTTCATTGATAATCACCGCGAAAATTACAAAACAAATGATGAAAAGCAAGAACCTGTTTTAAGTGGTAAATTATTGGGAGAGCAAGTGATTGAAAAAATAAAGCAATTTGATTTAGAAATTGAGAATTGTGTGGGTATCTCTACCGATGGATGTAGTGTTATGACTTCTAAGAGAGTTGGTGCCGTGCAAGAAATACAAAAGAATGCAAAAACGGCTATTCATTGTCCTTGTTACAATCATGCTTTAAATTTATCTGTATCACAATCTTCTAATGTTCAAAGTATTCGTAATTTAATTGGAACAATGAAAGAAGTAATTTCATTTTTCACCGCTTCGGCAAAGCGTAATTATGTATTAAAACAGACTTTAGATCAACAATTGTCTGGATTATCCGAAACACGTTGGATCGAACGTCATGATTCAGTTTTACAGTTTAAATCGAATTTATGTAAAATTCTAGAAGCTCTACATTTAATTTCAAACTGGGAAGACAGAGAATCATCAAATAAGGCCAATAATTACTCACTGGTTTTAACAAACATAGAAGTTATTGTATCACTTTATTGTTTAAGTGATGTATTGACAATTACAGCCCCCATTAGTAGACTTTTACAATCTCCAAATGTAGATATTAAATTTGCAAAGGATGCATTGCAAAACTGCATTGATGTTCTAAAGAAAAAACGACTTAACAGTGAGACATCTTTCAATTATTTACTAACTGATATCAAGCAGTGCACTGCAGAATTGAATGTTGACTTTAAGAAGCCGAGGATAGTCAAAGGAATGAAAAATCGTCCTAATCCTTCAACAGATTCTGCGGAAGATTATTACAGAATTGTTGTGTATATCCCACTTCTAGATGCGATTATTTTCGACCTACAAGATCGTTTTGAAGAATCAATAGACTTATTTAACTTAAACATTTGTGTTCCAGCAATTTTAATTACAGCTGACGAACCTTTTATGTATAATTCAGTAAAATTTTTAATTTCGAAGTATAAAAATTATTTTAATGAAACTGAAGACATTTTACATATTAACTTTTTGAGCGAATTACAAATATGGAAACAAACATGGTTGTCATCATCAGATCCTATTCCGAATAATGCCACAATAGCGCTTTCAAATTGTAATAATATAATGTTTCCAATATTGCATTTATTTTTACAAATATATTGCACACTTCCTGTAAGTACTGCGTCCTCGGAAAGAAGTTTTTCTGCTTTGCGTCGCCTTAAAACATGGTTAAGGACAACAATAGAAGAAGAAAGACTGAATGGATTAGCTTTGCTACATATACATAGAGAAATAGAGTTAAATGTAGATAATATTATTGAGCGTTTCGCCAAAAAGTGTAAAAGAAATTTAGAATTTGTCATCTAATTTGTAGGTTTGAAATAATATAATAATAGATACATCCCTTAAGATGGACTAAATTTTTTTGTGTTGCCCCCCCTTTTCAAGACTATATGACCGCCACTGGTTGTATCGCGCTCAAAAGTACGGGTAAAAAAAATCGTTAAAGAAATAAAAAACAATACATTTTTGATTTCTTTAATTTATAAAGTAAAATAAAATTTAAAAAAAGTTGTTTAGACAAATAAAATAAAAATTCTACACATGAGGATTGAACCTTGTACTTTTGAGCGCGACACAACGACGCAACCACTTGAGCTAATTCAGGTCACAATTAACGGAATAATACTAAATGGAAGCAAAAAACTTTGAACGCTTTTTTCTCAAGATTGGTTGGCTATTGCGCTTTAGTTTTATAATTTGTAAAAGGAATACTACAAGCCTGCAAAAGGTTGTTCCCAATTTCATTTCCGAGGTGGTAACCTTTCCTTGTTAGATGAATTAGTAAGAGGTTTTGCAGTGGTAACAAACGTTCAAATTTATTTTAAGAAAAAATTGTTGGTACCAATGACGTACTATTTAATTTATTTTTCAATTAAAATTAATTATTAAGCTATTTTCAAAGTCGAGTGGTTTAAGAAATTGAATTATGTTTTTGCTTACCAATATTGTGCTTGTAACAGAAACAAAAATAGTATATTAAAAAACAAGACTCAGAAGTCGACAATTATTGCACGAGCAGTGAAGCGCGAGTTTTCTAAACGACTTCCGACACGAGTTTTTTATACTATTTTTTGTAATTTAGGGACATTGGTGGGAGTTGGTGTTAGTGATATAACAATTGAACATTGTTTGATTTTTTTTTAATTGATGTATTAGTGGTTGTATATATTACCAAAAATTGCTGTGTTTTGTTTCTGATTTTTGACAGTTGTCAGAAACAATGAAAACGCTACCAATCTTAAGGAAAAAAAACGACTACATTTTCCATTTTTATACAGTGTATCGAAATGAACTCACTAGCAAATGGAAAATCAACAAAATACATAGTAATTTTTGGTAACATATACAACCACTAATACATCAATCAAAAAAATCAAACAATGTTCAATTGTTTTATCAGTAACACCAACTCACACCAATTTCCCTAAATATCAAATCTCGCACATTTTTTTTGTAAGAAAGAGCACAAAATAGGCAAAATAGTATATAAAATTCGTGTCAGAAGTCGTATATTGCACTTGTCCTTTAGAAAACGAGCGGCGAAGCGCAATAATTGTCCACTTCTGACACTTGTTTTTTAATATACTATTTCCGTTCAGTTGGTCATACTGAAAAACCTCTTTCTCAAATAAGAGTCATAAGAAATAAAACATAGAGTGTGACCCCGCTGGTGGAGACTTACATAATGTAATGGTCGCCTAATAGTGCACAACTTGTACGATACAATTCAATTGTGTCATCGTTGTTTTTCTGTTGTGGTATAATTTGTTTTACATTATCATCAATGTTTGTCCATTTTTTCAATAATAATGTTAAACGTAATATAATATGGGCTTCACTTAATAGATGACAATAGGTTTGTGTTGATGTGAAACGATGTTGATTTGCCACAATTGTTATATCATTAAATATTGTTTTTGGATTTGGTAATTCTAAATTATATAATGTCCAATATGATGCATTTGAACTAAATTAATTAATAATTATTAGAATAACATAACGAAAAATCAGTGGTGGGATTCAAATTATTTAAGAACGGTGGTATTTTGATAGTTCAGAAAATCGTATATTCTCTCTCCGTTTCTCTCGTTAGCTCCAATCTATCATTAAGGCTGTGTTCGATTTGGACGCTTTCACGCTTTGAGCGCTCACGCTTACAGACGCTATTTTTGGTCGTTCGATTTGGTGTTTTAGCGCTAACAAGATCAGCTGATCGCTTTGACAGAAGTCGTTCGATTTGGAAGCGAAAGCGCGTCTAAGCGTGGAATTTTGAAAATTGTCAGATAGTCTGTTGTTTGATTTTAAAATTTTACAAATAATAATTACTGATCATTGGATAATATTCAAATATTGGCATAGATTAAACCAGATCAATTGGTATTAAATTCCTAATACATATTTATAATAAATGTAATTTAATTTTTTAGATCTAATCCCAATAAACATGTGATGGTTATTTACGTTGGTCTGAATTTTGATAATTCGCTGTTAGTATTAAACAATGTAATGCTTATTTGCATACCATTTTATATTTATATGACATGGCTGGAAAATTTCAGTGTTACAAGTTACAAGCTTATTTATTTTATGCAAAGATTACTTATCGTTTTAATTTCTCAACGTTAGCAATAGATGATAAAAAAGTCATTCATCGGTTGGCAAATGAAGCATTGGAACATTTCTTTAGTTATCCTTATAATTTAACATGTACACAGCTTTGTAAAAAGTGGACCTAGGTGTTTTACAATTTAGTTCTTGTTGTTCTGTAATTTCTCTTGATTATTAGTAAGATTTCTTTGTTTGATTAAACGTGGCCTTCCGAGAACAAGGATTTGTAGATGTTCGACCGTTTGCCAATTCAATTGTAAAGATACAGAGTATCTAGTTGGACTAAGAATGGCGTAGATGGCGTGCACACGCTATCTGCTGCACCACCTCGATAGAAAAAGCGTCTGTGAGCGTTGTTGATGACGTAGTGTCTGACGTCATAAAATTGTTAGAAATCGTTGTAGCACGGAAATTGACAGATGTCAAAGCGCGAAAAAGCGTGAAAGCGTCCAAATCGAACACAGCCTAAATCTATTGCTCTATCTCTATTTCTGTACCCGGTTGCCCCTTCTGTGTCTTAGACTGTTGTCCATTCGTTTTCACCCTATTCTCTAACACACACCTCCTTTCACTACTCCCCACTCTATTTTTTACTGAGTCTCCCATATTTTTCCTATCTCCCCCCTCTGCCTCTCTGCCAGGACATAATGTCTTCTGAAAGAACAATTTTCGCTGACTGTTTACGCTCTTTTTTAAGTCTCTCTCTCTCTCTTTCACTCTCGCTTACTGTGCCGGCTTCAAACTATCGCTAAAAGCCCGTTTAGACGTTCAAGCCATTTGCGCAAACTGGCTTGCACAAGCCAATTTGCGCAAAAGAACTGAATAAAATGTTGTCGTTCACACGTTCAGTTTAGTTTGCGCAAATCTGGTGTGACGAAGTCTGAAAATTGTAGTTGATTGTATTATTATTATTAAAAATGGAAGATTTGGATCAAGAATTAATTCTTGCAACGGCTGCGGTGTGCCTTATAAAAAAGAAATGGCAATTAAAGGCTAAAAGGAAATGGTCTAAATGGTTGCTTAAACGGGATTTGTTTTCGCTGTACTTCCATAAACAGGGAAACGATTTATATGTTTCAATAAATTCAGAAATAACTTCCTTTTCGGTGGGCATTTTAACGAACACAATACTATACTCCGTCCAAAAATTAAATATAAAATTTCAAATGACAGCAACGTAAACTAACCTTCGCAACGAAAAAATAGTCCCAAAATTAAAATTCTCCTTTATTGTATTAACCTGAAAATCGATTTAAAAGGAATTTTAGAATCTCTAAAAAAATATAAATTATCGAATTTCAGAGTTAATATCGAAAAATCAGTAGCAAAGTATGTTAACAAACGCGTAGGATTTTATTTCAACAGTAGTACCACAATATAATATAATTTTTAGTTCAATTAAACATGTAACAGTTAGGAACTTTTCAGATGTTAGGTTGCACATAACCTATCATTTGTTATTTGAAATTCTATACTTAATTTTTGGACGGAGTTTACGAATTTTTTTTACATAGTTTGGGGTGAACAGGTGGTAGAAGGGTTTCATCGATGCGCATGCGCGAGATTGGAGGATTGACATGAACGTCGTTCAGACGTTCATGCTAACACACCAACCGCATGCCAATTTTCTGCCGAGGCAGATTTTACTCAAGCCAAATTTTTTGGCTTGCACAAACTTCATGCCATCGTTTACACGCAACGATTTATTTGCGCAAACTGGTTTGTGCAAGCCACTTTGCGCAAATGGCTTGAACGTCTAAACGGGCTTTAAATCTATTACTCTATCTCCCTTAGACCGTTGTCCATTCGCTTTCACCCCATTCTCCATCATACACTGTTTTTTTTTAATTTTTCCCTCTCTGTGCCTGAGTCTCCCTCGCCTTTCCTGTCTCTTGATCTCGCTGCTTTTTAACTTCTTAGTTCCTTTTCTATCTCTTTCTGCCCGTGATTTTTTTGTAGTACTCTTTAGCTGTGTTTCTTTACCCTTCGTTTCTGCGTCTCTCTAATTCTATCTCCCATTTTTTGTTCTTTTATGCTTAAGCACTGAAACAACCGTTAATAATCTTTCACTGTTTATTCTTGTGCCTCTCTCTTCTTTATCACACTTTTCGTGTCTCTCTCTTTTTCCATTTCTCAACCGAATGATTAACATTTCCATATGGAGGTTTGGCGAACTACACAAAGCCTCTTCTCTTCTTTCTCTTTCTGCCTGCCTTTTTTTGCTATTTTTCAATACTTTTGGCTATTTTGTCATTTCTCTCTTTCTCCCTGTTTCCTCTGTACGTTGGTTCCCTCATTAGTCTGTTTTTTGTTGACCATTTTTTTCATTCCCTCGAACTCTATTTCTTCCACTTTTTCTTCTTCATTTATTTGTCGAATCTCGGAGTCTCTCTCTCTCTCTCTCTTGTATCTATGTCGCCGCTTATATATTTCTTTTTCTTCCGCTTTTGCTGTTTATTCTTCATTCTTCACTGCATCCTTTTCCACTATTCATTTTTGTGTCTTTCGTCGCTTATCTTTAATTTGGTGTCTGTTCGCGCACTTTTTTTCTCTCTTTTGCTGTCTACCCTTCTGCCTCGCTTAGCCGTTTCTCTTCCTGCTTCCCCCTTCTTCATTGTTTCTCCTCCTCAATCCCTCACTCATTTTCTGATTGTGTATCTCTTATTCATTTCGCTTTCTAAATTTGTCTGATTCTCTGCCTCTGTTTTCACCGGTTCCATAATTATTTTGTGTTTATTTCTCATTGGGTTTTAGTGTCTCTATCATTAGATTTTTGCTTTGACTCTTTTCCTCTCTCTTTGACCTGCCATTCTTTCTGTCTTTCGTAAATTTGTTGTTTGTCTTTTCACTGATTCCTGTAGTAAACCTTACTCGTAATATACTCTTATTTTATTTAACTTAAATCTGTCTCTTTCTCTCCTCCTTCTTCACTTTCTTTCTTAGTCATCAACAGACTGAATAACATTAACAAGATTACATACAGTTTTCTCTATTTATCTTTCTATTTGTTTCGCTGTTTCTGCCGACCTTTGTTCTTTTCTATTTCGTTTTGTTATCCGTCTCTCTCTTTATGTGTTTTGCAACTTAATCTGTAGCTAAACCATCTGTCTCTGGCTCTCTTTCGATCTTGTTATCCTTCTATCTTAGTATTTCTCTATATCTCTATCTCTCTAGGTATGTCTCTTTCACCCTCTAAGTATCTATTAATCATTCCCTAAGTCTCTCTGTCTCTTTGTTTGTGTCTTATATATAGTTTTCTCCTTTTCTCTTTCTGTCTGTCTCGCTGTTTCTTCCTATGTCTCATTGTCGCTCGCTTTGTACTTGTTTCTCTCTGTCGACCTTTATTCTGTTCTTATTCTTTTTGCTCTGTCTTTCTTTCTATCTCTATCATTCTAACTCTCTATCTCTTTATCCCTTCTTATTTCTCTATCTCTCTAAGGATCTCTTACATTCTAAGTACATCTCTCTCTCTCTCACTCTCGCATTCCAAGTAAGTCTATATCACTCCCTAATCCCTAAGTACGTTTCTGTCACACTCTAAGAATGTCTCTCTCAGTCTCTAAATATCTATTAGTCATTTATTAAATCTCTTTCTCTCTATCTATGGTTCAACTAAATATCTCTGTCTCTCTTACTCTATCTCTCAATGTTTGTACTTCTCTAAGTAAGTCTATCTCACTCTCTAAGTATCTATTAGTCACTCAATAAGTCTCAGTCTCAGTCTCTCTCTCTCTCTCTCTCTCTCTCGCTCTCTCTCTCTCTATGTGTCTTAAATATAGTTTTCTCTGTTTCTCTTGCTGTTAATTTCGTTGTTTCTATATCTCGATCTCGCTTGCTTTGTCGATGTTTCTACCTGCCGACCTTTCTTCTTTTCTTATTCTTCTTGGTTTTCTCTATTTCTCTATCTCAATGTGTACATTCGTTATCCTTTATCTTTTTGTCATGCAACTCAATCTATAGTTCAACCATTTGTCTCCGTCTTTCTTTCTCACTATTTTCGTATTCTCTATATATCTATTTCTCGAAATAAGTCTCTCTCACTCTCTAAATGTGTCGCTCTTACTCTCTAAATATGTCTCTCCCACTCTCTAAGTATGTTTCTTTCACTTTCTAAGTATCCATCAGTCATTCGCTAAGTCTCTCTCTCTCTCACCTTATCCCTCTTTACCATTACTTCATCTCTACCTCCCCCTCCCATCCAAGAATCCCAAACCACTGATTAAATAACAAATAAATAACCAATCATTATAACTCACCTACTATTCGAACTAATCGAATGTGTTGGTGATGTTTCACAATTAGCCAATAAAACTAAATTATTATCATTCAATAAAACCTTTTCAATACCTAAAAATGGTCGTAAACCAATCAAACAAATCGGATCATCAATTGATGGACATGTCACATTGATATTATCACACAATTCAAAATTTCTAAACAATTTATGCCCATAACGTAACGTATACGATTCCAAACCAGTCTCAGTTAATGCATGCACGAAATAATCTTCCATCACCAATTGTTGTATCGGTGATGTAAACGGATAGATACCAATACAATCATCATTCAAACAGATCGTTGTTGTATTGGAATTATTACGTATTTCATCGAAATAATACAAATAACCCTCCTGTTGTGTGGCCAACATACAAACAATACCACCCAATGATTTACGATAATCACTCGACAACACATTCGTATCGTTACAATTATTTAACAAATTAACGAAACTATCATCGATATACAACGGTTTCATTGTAAAACATTTGAATTCTTCTGTGATCTGACGATGTGGACTCTCCACGATGATCGGCACCAATTTCAATTGAATCAAATTAATTATTGCATAATTCTGTGCTGTATTCCCATTATTGCTGTTATTATTATTATTATTGCTATTATTATAAATAATGTTGGCGTACATCTCTCGATCGCAAAACGTAAACGGACTGTGTTTGTGGATCAAACTGTTATCGCGTTGGATCGTTGGTAGATTTATTGTTAAATTGATCGAATTCGGATTGAATTTCTCATCGATCAATAATTGATTATAATCGATAGTTTCATTGTTTTTCAACGAATCGAAACTATCACGATTTGGATAATTATTACAATTCTGTTGATTATTAATTTTAAACAAATACATACTATCGTGATTCATTAATCCGATATAATTCTCATTGATTTGTATCGATTTAGGTTCAAATGGTAATTGTAAAGTGATATCAAATTGTTCAAAATCGATAAATTTCAATTTCGAAATATCATGTGTTTTAATACAGAATCGATAAATATTCAAATAATTGCGTTTTGTTAATATAAATAAATTGCCATTAATCGGACAACATTGTATCTGTTGTGGATTATCTAGCAGATTATTACTGATTGGTATTTCGATCATTTCTAGATTTGTTAATTCAGATTGATTTGTGGTGGGTGTGACACGGCCGGCGATACGTGCCCGCATCGGTTGTACCATACCACATTCAGATGTCTGCAAACTAACGCCACTATTTGTCATTTTCGATTGTTGTAGTGTCACAATCGTATTCCAATTGATGTAAATGCGTACGAAATTGATCTCTTTGTTCTGTCGATTGTATTTCGTCTCTAACGTACCGATATAATCACCATTTCGGCTATAAATGATCTGGATGACTTCATCAACCGTGGGGAAGGTGAATAATACATCGGATTCGTTGTGTAGATCGCGTACTTCTATCGAATTGTTCGTTAATGCCAATAGGAGTTTGTTGGGTGGTACTGTTGTGCATGCCGTTGGTTGTTCCACAGTTTCGACATGTTGACTTAAGAAATGGTGGACTGATATTACACGTACCATTGTGTTCGAGAATCTATAACAAAAAAACGTTGTTGTTTGATCAATTTTTAATAAAATTAAGTAACAAAAAAAAATTGCATGACCTAATCTAGAGACGAGCCCTTTATTATTGATTAATTCTGTAGACTAGAGAAATTATAATCGTGCATAAAAACTCACCTGATTATTTGTAAATTTATTAAAATAGCGTTGTAAATTTATCGAAAAATTTGTTGTAATTCTATCCAAATTTAATTAATTTTTAATTTGATATTCCAAACATTTTTATGCTTTAAAAAAATTCAAAAATTGTTTGACTTACAAATAAAATTAGGTTAAATTTGACGTTTGATAGTAGCGCCATCTATTTGATAATAGTGGAACTACTGCAGTTCAAAAGTCAGCTTGTAGTTGGCGCAGAACTTTTAAAATATACAGATACGGCTCCACAAAATTATGCACAATTTAATTACAATAGTCTACTCCGTCCACCGTTTAAGTATAAATTTTCAAATTACACGCAACCAAAAAGTAGTTCCTCAAAATTTAAATTGTTCATGTTTTTGTAAAAAAATTGAAACTGCATGGAAACCTGCGCGTTAGAAATGAAACTTCTTAGGTTAGAGATGAAGTTTAGTTTTTTATTGGTTTATTTTCTTTCTGTCGTTGCTTGAGGACTCGATTTTCTCAAAACAATATTCGTATATAATTTAACGTTATTAATTAATTTATAAATATACTCCGTCCAAAAATTAAGTATAAAATTTCAAATGACAGAAATGCAGCTAGCCTACGCAACGATAAATACTCCCTCTATTAAGATCCCAATATTTACATTCTTTATTGTGTTAAACAGAAAATTGATTCGAAAAGGATTTGACAGTCTCCAAAGGAATATAAAATATCGAACTTCAGAATTGATAATAAAAAAATAACAACAAAATATGTGAACAAATGCGCAGGGTCCTATTCAAACAGGAGTGCCACTATATAATGTTCGTTTTCTTTCATGTAAACATGTAAAAGTTAGGGACTTTTTACACATTAAGTTGCCTATAACCTATCATCTGCAATTTGAAATTTAGTTTACAGTTGGCAGAACTGACAGAGAGAGTAGGAGCGACGCTATCGCAACGCCCCCACTCTTCCCTCTCAGTTGTCTGTTAGAGGGGAAGACAAATTTACTACCCTACCGTGCCTAAAGAAGTATCACTTAAAAAATTATTAAAAAAAAAAATTAGAGAAGTATAAATTATAGAACTTTGAGGTTAGTGTTTAAAAATTGCTACCACCGTATTTATACAAATACGTAAAGTTTTATTCAAGCAGGAGTGTCACTACATATTCTTTTTCTTTCAAGTAAACATGTAAGAGTTAGGGACTTTTTAAATACATATTAAGTTTCTGGTTATTAGTGACATTTCAAACGTCAAGTATATAACTTAACGCCCCAAAAATCCCCAAGTATGTGACATAGTACAGAGAAATATGTAAACAAATGCATAGGGACTTTTGCAGTGTTCAGTTGCACATTTGACAGCAAATTTTCTATATTTTTTGTTAATTATCAACAATCCTTTCAATAATTATTGTCTCCTTCTATTGGCCAGTGTTTATTGTCTTGTCTTCCGCAACTAGATGTACCTGACTGGAGAGAATTATTAGATTTTAATTCAGAATCTAAAATCGCGATCTGTAGATGCACCGATTGGATCGTCTCCGCCGATTCAATAAAAACTCATACACGAAAAAAGTTCTCGATATATGAAATTTTTTTGTATTTCTTTATTTATTTAAATGTTTCGAAAATTTTAATCCAAATTACACTTGCAGAAACAAATGAATAATCTAAGCGATACATTTGCTCGACTATGTAAAAAAACAGACCCTCGTATTTCATGTATCGAGAACATTCATATGGTGGCAGTTTCTTTGATGTATGAAACAATTTTTCTACTTCTCGAGTTGTTAGAAAGTCAATAGGGTCATGGATCCTCCTTATATTTGCAACCGAACACGTTCTTGTGATTTGGCTAAAGAAATCTTTAGTTTTTTTTTCTTTTTGATGAATTTTAAAAAAGCCGATTCAATTCTAATGTTGACTGTAAAAATTCCAAGAGGCTACCAGATGACATTCTCAAGAATCTGAACTATATGTATGGAAGAAAAAGAACGAAATTCATGTAAGAATTTGAAAAATTTGTGTATTTATTAAGAAAAACCAGATTTGAGGTGGGTCCAATAAACACATTGGATAACTGTTTAAATGTAGAAGAATGCAAAAAATGTGAGAGAAGAAAACTTTTAGAAACACATCGATTTAATATACAGTGATGGTCAATAAATAAGCACAGACAACTACAGTCCCCCTCATCAAAGCCTCAATTTTAGGCCTACAATATCTGACAAAACATAGCCTAAACCAAAAAATCTAGAACCGAAGGCAATTCCAGCTTGGCCCGAGTTCTATTCAAAACCCAAAAAAAAAACAAAATTTCTATATGGCCAGGGTCAGGTCAGGCCCAAATTTCAAAGTTTACATAACGTAGATGAAGTACTGAGAAGAGGTATTTAAAAATTCATCCCTTACGGGGCTTAAACAGGGGGTGAAAGTTCGTAAGTTTGTGATTTTTGAAGTTCGAAATATGAAAATTGGCGTCTCAGCTTTTGTTTATAAATGAAAGTCTGTTGTATGAGTGTTTCTGAAAAATTATGCCTTAAGGGGGGTAAACATTTGGCACAAGATTTCCTCACTTGACGTGGATGAGCATTAAGAAAGGATTTTTGAAAATTTTGTCGCTCAAGAAGATCAACGTTATACAGTGCTTCTCAACTTTTCACTTTATATGTTTTGACTATCGAAAAGAAAATAAGTTTTGTGGGACGACTTAAGCACTGGAAGCACTTATCAGAGGACCGGCATCGGTCCAATGGAGTGCACTAAGGTGTCAAAGTCTCAACAGAAGATTTAAGTCTTTTTTAGTTAAAATGAATCTTATGTAATTTAAGATGAATCGGGCCTAAGATCGAATTGATAGTGGGTTCCACTCAAAATTGACTTCATGACGATCACTTTTATATAAGGGTCATCTTGCTTTGCCACATATTTAAGTCTTCCTTTGTTAAATAGGACCTTATGTAAAGCGACATTAGGTTCTCAAAGCTTAAGACCAACTTTAAGCTGGCGTTAAGAAGTTTAGGCCCGATTAATCTTCAATTTTTTAACGGCAGCTCAAGCTCAAACTTTCAAAGCCTTAGTAACTCTTAACATAAAGTTCATTTTAACAGAGGAAGACTTAAATCTGTGACTAGCCAAAATGAGTCTTATACAGATTGTTCCATCCCAAGCGCCCACATTTCACAACTTCTTCAAATATTCAAATAACCGTAAGTAACCCTCAAGAATTTAAACTGGGTTATCTAAACATTTAAGGACGTAAGGATCTTATGTAAAGTGTCACTAAAGTTCCCAAAGTTCAAGACCAACTTTAAGCCAGCGTTAAGAAATTTAGGCCCGACTCATCTTCAATTTTTTAACGGTAACTCAAGCACATGTTTTAAAAGTCTTTGTGCCTCTTGACATAACGGCCATTTTAACAAAGGAATACTTAAATCTGTGTCAAAATGAGCCTTATACAGACTGTTTCAACAGAAGCGGCCACCTTTCACAACTTCTTCAATTTTTAAAATATTCGGGTCTAACCCTCAAGAACTTGTAAAGTGACAACAAGGTTCTTAAGACTGTCGTCAAACTTGAGCTGCCATTAAGAAATTGAAGATGAATCGGGCCGCCAAAAACTGGAGATAAATCGGGGCTAAATGAAGTAAGCGAAAATTAAAGTAAACATAAAATGTTCTTTGAACTGGATTTAAAAATGAATCATAATTGATAAATTAATGCAAATCTAACAATTCTAAGAAATTAGAAAATTGCACGAAAAAATCTTCATTATTTCACCGATTTTCTAGCCTAATTACCGCATTAATTACCAACTTCCTTATTCTAATCCATTTAACGGCTAACGAATTTTAATTATGTTTGCCGAATTAATTTTGCTTAGAAATAATTTTTTTTTGTAACAGTTTTAAAACCTAAATAATTACAACCGAAATTTAACTGTTTACGAAATCCGTGCGTCACACATGACGTGCATTATATTTCTTTTTTTTTTTCGCAATCATTACTATTTGCATATATCTTTATGTAGAAAAAATCAGTTATCACACGTTGTTGTTTTTTTTTAAATCTTTAACGATTGCAAAATCTACATACAGCAATGGTATTGATCCCACAATCTTGACGCAAGCCGGACGAAGACACCCTTAATTCAATCGATGAATATTCCACATTTCCGCTCGTTGCATATTTCATGATCTCAATGACGTCCACAAATAGATAAACATCAACTCTTTTGAATATGATGATTTTTTCATCGAGAAGGCGATTGTTTCCATAGATAATCTGATTCGATTTTGGTGCATTATTGGCTATTATAGTGGATCACATGACTTCACTTCAAGTTTAGCCACCTGTCATTGGTCAACGGAACGTTCCGATTGGTTAATTAGTAGCCAATAACAGACGCACACATCAAAAGTAGTCGGATATAGTGGCATATAGATGCTTGGATGAAGTGCCGGCGCTGTATACACATCCTTTAATTTATCACATGATCATTCAAATATTGTCGTTATTTTTTTTATTATTATTCTATAAATAAATCGGTCTTTTGTTGGAAATTATAAAATATAATCGGCGATTTAATTTTAACAGAAACGCGTGTAAAATCGAATAAAAATAGCACAAAATTGACGGAAGTATCGATCAAAATGTCAATTGGCAACAGTTTTGCAATACAACAAAAAAAAAACACTTAGAAAGTGTGCGATTAGAAAAATTTAAATGTATAAAAAATCGTTCATTCATTCATTTATTCATTCATACATTCATTGATTATGCCAGCAGATTTCAAAATACGATTGAATTAATTTTTTTTTTTAAATACGAACATAAACTAGATTCTTTCTGATTAACCGCAAATTGAAAAATTGTTTAATGACGGTATTGACGACAATAAAGGCTGTATATACAGCAAAAAAAACGAGTTAAGGGGGTGGTAGACAAGAAGACGACAATTTCCCAGTAGGAGATTACGACCGCCTAGTGCCAGACGTCGGGACACTAGGCGTCCTTTCTAGTCCAACATTCTAACACATACACCTTTTGTGTATGTGTATTAAAACATACACATTTATACTTGTATAATAGATGCTATATATACATTTGTAATTATTATATATTTATGTAGAGATCGAGAGAAAATAATGGGGGTTGATATGAATACAAATTCTAGAATTCGGGTGTACATTTTGTTTCACCGAAAATTCTCGACACTATCGAATATAGAATATATCAGCTTTTCACCAAGGCCACGATGGCGTCTGTAAGAATTCAGGAAGGCCAAATCTGAAAAAATAAGAGAATCTTCCTCCACTTCACGACTTAAGCCATTCCAATTTTCGTATTTTATGAGTAGAACAGAAAAAATCACTTTATTCACTTTTACATTAGTTCTAAAAGTACAGGAAGCTTGAGAAAGGCCAAATCTGAAGAAATTGGTAGATATCGTTAACACACACACAACTTAAATCTTCCCAACTTCCCAATGATACCGTGTTAAAAATGCCACTTTTGGTAGTGTTTGTAGAGAAATGACTTTTTTCACTGCCAAATAGGCGCTAAAGATTTAGCAAACTTTAGAAAAGCCAAATCTGAGCTTAAAACCTTTTCAACTTCAACATTTTATGAGTAGAATTGTTGACTTTCTGAAAAAAAATCACTTCTGCAACTTTACTCGCTTCTGCAAAAGTTTAGGAAGCTTGAAGAAGGTGAATGATCTAAGAAAATCGAAAGACACTCTTAAGGGGGTATTCTGGTCTAGAGGCATGAATTTTAGATACTTTTTGAAGTGCCGTAAAAAAAGGGCAAACAATATTTTTGAGATGGATTTTTTTATCAGATGTTTATTAATATTTAAAGAATACATAATAAAAAAAATGAAAAAAATTGAAAACTCAAAAAGTTATCGGCCGATGAAATGGCGTGCTATTGTCACCAAGATTTCAATCCTCCTAGCAATTTGAAAAAAAAAAGAAAAAACAGATTATCAATCTAGAGTAATGCCGCTATCGTACTAACTAAAATGTTGAAAAATAATTGTTTTTCTCGAAATGACAGCTGTTTGAAAAGAAAAATTATTTTTGTACTACTTTTTTTGAGCTTTCCGAATTTTTAAAAAATAGTAAGAATTAAAATTTGGAACTTAGGATAATTAGTACGATAGATAAGAGTATAGAAAAGACCCATGCCAAATTTCAAGTAAATCGGTTCAGTAGAACTTGAGAAATCGTGGGTACCATTTTCAAAAAGATAGTTTCGAGAAAAAGACGTTTAAAGTTTCGCGTTCCGGCCGAGCCGCTTTGGATGCCGGGTCACTAAAACGACATTAAATGATAGAATAAGTGCTTTAGGAAAAGAAGTTTACAAGGAAGGCAAAACAGACAGACGAAAACCCAAATTTTGCAATTTGCCCTTTGTGCCTTGAATCTCACGAAGAACGTTGGGTACAATGTGCAAATTTCAAAACTTGGGTTCATAAGGCTTGTGCCAATATTTTGGAATTGTCCAATCAATATTTTTGTGATTATTGCCTTATTTAAACAATATTTTGTACACTGGCCAGTACTAGAGGACTATTTGTGAAATGTTGATTTTTCATGATTTCCAAATTTTATTAATAAAGCTGTTTATTTCTAAATATATCGGTATTTTATTTACACAAATCAACAAACATTGAACATTTGAATTAATTCAAGGCATTTTTAATTTATTCTATGTGAACGGTACTTTAGGACTTTCCCCTATATCTTCAAAAATAATTTGAATTTTGAAAGATCCTCTTAAATACACATTTTTAAAGGATTAAGCTTTGAAAATATAAAAAAACCCAAAATCTATTCTCAAAATTCTAGACCATACCCACTTCAGTTCCATAGCTTAAAGCTTTCGAACATTGAGATTTTGCGAAAAGTTACTCTTTTCGCATCTACAAAGGCTCTAAAAGTTTAGGAAACTTTAGGAAGGCAACTGTGAGGAAATGGGTGCATATCATTACACTCCATCGCTTAAACCTGTTCAACTTCCACATTTTGACATCAGAGCCGTTGACTTGCAACAAAATCTGACAAAATTAAAGTTTATACTTAAACCATTCCTACTTCCACATTTTGTGGCCAGAACTGTTGACTTGCTAAAAAATTACTGTTTTCCACTTTTACATCGGCTCGAAAAGTTTACCAAGCTTTAAGAGAACCAAATTTGAGAAAATTGGTGGATACTAACCCACTTCATAGCTTAAACCTTTCCAACTTCCATGTTTTGGAAGCAGAGACACTGACTTACAAAGAAAAATCACATTTTTTTATTTCTTAAAGCTTATAGCCTTAGCCTTTCCAACTTCCACATTTTGTCTCCAGAGCTGTTGGCTTGCTAAAAAATGGCTTTTTTTACTTCTACATCGGCTCTTAAAGTTTGGGAAACTCTAGTAAATCTAGATCTGAGGAAATTGTTGAATATTCTTAAGCTCCATAGCTTAAACCTTTGCGACTTTACGGATAATTACGTTTTTCGCTCCTACATCAGCTGTAAAACTTTGGAAAGCCTTCGGAAGGTCAAACCTTCCAACCTGTACATTTGGAGAGCAAACAATTTCTTTTTTTTGCATCGGTTCTAAAAGTTTCGAGAACTTTACAAAAGCCAAATCTGATTTTGTACTTTTTCGTTAGCTCTAAAAGTTTCGGAAGCTTCAGAAAGGCCAAATCTCAGGAGATATTCTTCCAATCCTTAGCTTAAACGTTTCCAATTTTTGCATTCTAAGAGCAGTGCCGAAAAATTATATTTCTCATCCGTTCTTAAAGTTTAAAATAATTCGCCCTGATTGTTAGGGTGCTGATGCAGCTTTACTGCAACGCTAAGACCCATCAGAAAACATCCTCTTTAAAAAACATTACTCTGCTACCGCTCAATGGAACACGCCGTATGTACTAGAGTGTTCCTACAACAATTTCATTCTGTATTACGTATTCATTGAATTCAGATCCATTCATAATAGAAATTACATTCATTACATCACCACAAATCGTGCGTGGGTGTTGACTTTAGAATAGAATTTCGATGCTGCCACGTGGACAAGATTAAATGAATTTAGCATACACAAAATTAAAGAGGGCGCTGAACGCTGCTGAATTATTAGATTTAACCGGTAACAAAAATGACAGTTACACCATTTCTATGTAGTGGTGTATGGTGGTGGTGTGTGTGTGGATTAGATAATAAGGGGGTAAATGGAAGAAGACAAACAAAAAAAAAACCAACCCCTTTCGCCACCCTTGATTTAATTACATTGAAATTTATACTTTGAAGACCTATTGCTATTGTGTAAATTTATCCAACTGTCTTTTCGTTGTGTTCTGTTCGTACCTAGCCATTGTTGGATCGGATGTCCGATTTGTAATGATAATAATAATAATAATGATAATAGAACTACCTACTATTATTAAAAAATATAAATAATTATTATTGATATTGAGGCATTTCTATTGAAATATTTTTCTACCTGTGTACGTGTATGTAAATGCGTTATCCAGGTAGATTTTTCGTATTAATAAAAGAACGAAAAAACGAATTGATGAATAAATTTGGACCGGCTACTAGCCAAACAACAATAACACAACACAACCACTTTAATAAAGAAAAAAAGAAAAAAACGTTAACAAACCCTTATAATACATATATGTATATAGTTTTTTATCCATCGAAAATACCATCATTAAAATTTCTACCTAAAGTCAAATGCAACCAAAAGAATGAACGCAACGAAACTTTAACCCTTTGATCGTGGGAAACTACATTTAATTAAGTGTATTTGATCACACACACACTCAAAAAAAACTTGTCCTAATTTTATGTGGATTTGCGCCCAAAGATGAATTTTTGGTTAAAATTACGATCGAGTTACCGTTGCTTTTGGACTATTAAAGAAATCTCGATAGCCTTGATGGCCGAAAATCACTACTACAATCCATCAATAATTGACACACATTCGTGATTTTGCACAATATTACCATAATTTTTTGCTTTTTATGGTCGGGCTAAAAAAAGAAAACGAGCAGAATGGTACAAAACCAATTCGGCCCCACACCAATCACTAACCCGTTGTATTATTATTATCATTATTATTTTTATTTACTCTCTTTTTAAATATAAGAGTAAATAAAATGGAAGAACACGTTGGCCGGTTGTTGTTTAGTTTATTTATTAAGATTACCGATCGCTTGATTGGAAATTGGATGATTATAATGTGTACCTAATGACCCACTGTGAACGTGTCTAACTATTCTCGAACAAAATTAAATGAATCAATTGGATTTTTGTACGGGGGGCTGTTGGAAAGTCGGCCCAACTACGAGGCTGTTGTCGGCTCCAAATTGGCTACGATTAAAGTCTTTATTCTCCAAATTTGTGTATATCAAACAGAGACAGCTGTTGTCTGTCAAAAATGGCGCAAAAAGTTGCAAGTTGTGCAAGCGTGCACTAATTGGACTTTAAAGTCAAAAACGATATGGAGTAATTCCCAAAAAGGGCGTAATTTTAGGGCTATTCTGCCAAAAAGTGTTCTTCTTTATGCATTTGAAATTATGAATA
This sequence comes from Epicauta chinensis, assembly GCA_021725515.1. Lineage (NCBI taxonomy): Eukaryota > Metazoa > Arthropoda > Insecta > Coleoptera > Meloidae > Epicauta > Epicauta chinensis. Next base: position 131,934 of record JAEDXX010000183.1, on the reverse strand, counting down.
AAGCATGTATACAGGTCCAAAGAAGGCAAAGTCGGATCCAGCAAGAGAAGAAGAGTTACTGTTGACATTTTCGGAAACAGAAGGATTACACAACGTGCGCAAAATTAGTACTTTTCATAAGACCAAAGTCAAGACTTAATTGTGCAAAGGTTAGACAGATCGTTCGAGATTCAGGATCGGTCCCATTTCCGCAGATAACTTGATTTTATTTGTAGCACTTTGTTGAGAGTGATCTACTATTGATGACTGCAAAAAATAAACAGTCAAGCAGTCTTAATTTTGATGGATAATTAACATTTTGCTTTAATAATTTTTTCGGGCAGAGGCACCGAAATAAGTTTGGCTGAAGTGCCAGAAAAGCTTGTACCAAGACTAAACCAACACTAAAAGCAAGACCAAACTGTAAAATTAACAAGGCTGAAGGAACCTTGTAGGGCCAGACGAATACTTAACTATCAGAACCAGAACTAAGCTTGTAGAAGTAGGGCCAAATTGCGTCTACATGATGAGGTCTTGCTTTTGTAAAAGGTGGCACTCCAAGATCGAAACTGGAAGACTTGCTCATCACTAGCTTATAGACAATATTGTGCGATGTTTATCAACAGTTCGCTTACAAAATTGTGCCTTGGTCTTCCACGATGAGCTCCCGCCTTTGCAAAAAGTGCCACTCCAAGACTTCAAGACTGCTCATCACTAGTTTCAAAGACGACAATGTTTGGCGTCCATGAACACAAGAATATTTGGCATTTTGAAATGCTAACGGAATGTTCTAAAGGTTTCCAAACAAAGACAGTAGGCCTAGCGTGTTGGATCGACCCAACAGACAATTGCGGCTGTTGAGTGCACTGTGGACCTTATAGAATCGTTTTGTCGCGTTAAAGGAATACTCCACAGCGTTAGCTCCTACACCTAGAGTCTTCATCGCGCTAGTACCAGCATTTTAGATCAAATTAACCGACAAATTCGATTGTGGAGTCATCTGTGGATGTTAAAGAAGCGTTTTGGCATGCTTAAGGAATGATCCACGACCTTAGCTCCCAAACGTAGACTCTTCAGTCCCAGCGTTTTGGATCGAATCAAAAGACAATTGTGCCTATAATCTGTGGACGTTAAAGAAGCGTTTTGGCGTGCTGAAGGAGTACTCCCCAAACTTATCTCCGAAACCTAGAGCCATCGTCGCGCTAGTCCCAGAGTTTTGGATCAAATTAACGGGCAATTCCGACAGTCGAGTAATCTGTGGACCTCAAAGAAGCGTTTTAGCGTGCTAAAAGAATACTCAACAACCTCAGCTCCTTTATCACGCTAGTCCCAGTATTTTGGATAGAATATTTGGACTTTGCAGAGGACCCAAGGGCGCGATATTGGCTTTTTATAACAATCCAATCCGAAAAAATTGTGGCAAATGCTTTTGGCGAACGTTTTCGATCGCCCACCAGATAAGACCGAAGGGTGGCAATAGTAATATTTTCCAACGACTTAATCATACGGTGTCGAGAAAGTTTACGTTTTCACTTCTCCAACATCTCGTTGTTTTTGTTTTTTACGGTCTTTGTTTTCTCAATAAGCGACCAGTAAAGAGTTCTTTGTGCGGTGCCGCCATATTATCATACAACATATAAATGCATTGTGTTATGTCTTTAAACGATGATGATACATATAGATATATTCTGTGGCATATAAAAGAACGGAGAATATATGCAATTTTTTTTTTGGTTTTTTTTTCCGATTTAATTTTTGATCGTTTTGCTTCTTCTGCCTTCGTTTTTAGAATAAAACAAAACGACCACGAAAAAAATGACGATGACGAAGAATATGGGTGGCTGGGATAAAGACACGATAAAATACGTGGGTGTTCCATGCTTGTTAACGTCAATTTTTCTGGAAACATGTCGTGAATATTTTTTCTTCTCTATAACCATCGTTTTTTTTTGTGTTGTATTTCAATTTTATTAAATAAAAACAGTTGGAAATAAGTGAATGTAAATTTGATTTTTATCGAGTTCAATGGATTTCACTTGCAAAAATCAAAGAGAAAGAGAAACAGCGAACGAGATAGATATACCTACACGAAAAAATAAATTAATAAATTAAATCATATATAAACTCGATATTAATAAACGCATTCCATCCGAAAATACCACTAATGCTAAAATTACCGCAAAAATCGGTGTTTATTTGTTTTAATCCACGTGTACATTAATTGATTAGAAGATGTCTAATTAGGTGGCGGTGGAAAAAGAACCAACTATAATCAAACAAATTATCAACACGTTAATTCTTCATCGTTTCGTTACACTTTCGATCGTGCCAATTTTTTTTTCGGCCACACACACACACACACTTTTTTCCACTTTTCTTCGGCCCGAAATCATGTTCCGGTTCGAGTCGAATGAAGTGTAGAAAAAATGCGCTAATTTATCATTTAGGCACAATGATATACACATATGGGTAATATCATGTGTGCAATTTTTAATTATAGTCGTACCATTACGATAAAATTGTAGCCGTCAATTAGTACGAAAAAGAAAACCAAATAAAATAAATTGCGCGAGTAAACAGATGTCAAATTATTAACAATACACGTGGTGTTTATTTAATTAATTTTGATTGCGTTATGGTTTTGTTTATAGGAATTTCCGTTCGTGATGCAAATCAACTCCAACACGCTTTTTCCCATTTGATTAACACGTGAAATCACAATGTAAATAAAGTGAATCAAAAAATACAGAGATATTGGGGAATTCCTTATCTTGTCTCGAACTAAAATAAAAATTAGTAAATTCTAACGAATTTGTTATCACTAAGGTGCGAATAGTGTAAACGTACAACATTAGCAAATTGTTGGATTTTGCTCGATTCTACCGCCTGCCTTCGTACTGTACGTTATCATTGGCTTTCAATCACACACTGGCGATATTGATAGACTCTACATCCCCTCCTTTCAGTTACTAGTGCACGCCCCTTTCGGTTTCGTATCATATTGAGCCGGACGACTTTATCGACACGGTACGACTATAATAAGTAGGATACACACGCACTCTACAGAGGTTTACACACACATATATAGTCTCAGGCTTTATATTATAAGCTCCAGTGTTGGTCTTTAAGTCAAACCAAGTCGGTTTATTACAAATTTTGTTATAAGACAACTTAGATCTCTCCAATATTTGGTTGATTTTTATTATAAAAAAAAACAATCAGGAGCTTAGACAAAAATTCGAGACGAAAGCTCGCCGAGTGTCCGAAAAGTTCGAGCGCTAAAACATTAGAAATTTTTGGGGGCCAACTCTGCTATTAAAATATTTAATAAGAAAAGTATTGTGATCGAAATTTGTGATTTTTGAGCTTGTAGTAGTTGTTAGATTTTTTTGGTGGTTTTTGGGGGAATTTTCAAAAATTTTGCTCAATTTTCGTTGTTGAATTCGATTGTTGCGGTGCGAATTGCCGGCAAACAATCATGGCTAGAAGTGAGTGTTTTCGACTGAAATTTTCAAAAATGTGATAAATTGTAGAGAAGCGCGCGCCAAGTGATTCTTTTGTAATTGTTTGTTTTTTTTTGTTGATTATTTTCGGATTTGTGATACAATTGATTTGTGATAATTTTTTTGAAATTTGGGCCGACTGATTTTTTGGGTCTTTTCCTTCGATTCAATTAATGAAACAAAAAATAATGGAATTGTCTGTGACATCAATTTGTAGTCGAAATAGTGTATTAATAATTCCACAAATGTGTCAAATGAGAACATTAAAAACTCTAGTTATTTTACTAATATTAGTAACGATTAGTCCGACTTTTAGCACTAGTGATAATCATGAGATCGTGCACCCATCAACGAATCGTTCCAACAGTATTGTAAAAAGACGCAGTAGTGATTTCGATAGTACCGAAACCGATCCATCATCATCATCATCATCATCATCGATTTACAATCAGACAGCATCACAACAACAACAACCGGAACGTTTGAAGAGCGGTTGCGGTTCGTGTCGGATGCGTGAAGAGATCAAGAATCGCAATTTGGAGATCATCAAATCGGAAGTGTTGCGACGGATGGGCTTCCAGAAGCCGCCCAATATCACTGGACGGGTTTTGCCGCCAGTGCCGCCACATTTTTTGGCCAAAGTCGACCAGGAGTACGGCAGTATGCAGAGTGATCAGCCCAGTTTCAAGACGGGCTATTCGATCATCGAAGAGGACGATGATTATCATGTCAAGACACAAGAAGTATTAACGTTTGCCCAACCGTGTAAGTATTTTCTAGTTGATTTGATTCGCTATAATTAACAAACATTAACCAGACGAAACAAAATTTTGACTACTAAAGCAATTTCTAAAATTGTCGATACCGCCAAAGAGGTTATCATTTCGGAGCTAATTTAAATTAATAAAATATTGCAAAAAACTGCTACAAAAAAAAATTAATACAATGTTTAAAATTTTAATTGAATACATTTGATAATGAGGCAAAAAATTATTATCAATTACGACACAAATGCATTACTAATTCTAATTATTTTCCGCCAAAAAAATAGTTTTATTTGTTAATAAATTAATAAACAATAATAATAATAATAATAATGATGGTAAATATAGGCGCCAATATCATTTTACATTATCCACACGTACATAAAAACTCACTCATATACACACACACACCTACAAATAATAACCAATAGGGGGTCTTTTACATTTATTTTCTATTAATTCAAACCAATCCAGTTAGACTTCTTTTTCACCATCGTCATTGTGAAGGTCGGTCATTAGTTTTTCCACGTCCCGGATTTACTTTACATGTACAAAAAAAAAATTATAGAGTTATTTATAGAATTTTCTCGATAGAATTTTCCGGAAATGCACAGACACCTGTAATGACGTCGAGTAAATCTACCACAATTCAAGGTTTATACGTGTCAATTTTTTTAATATGTTTTGTTTTGTGTGATTGATTTATGTACCGTAATGATTGGAAATTGTGGGACATTGATAGTTGAGTTGTCTGAGATCAATCAAGTCGCGAAATCTACAATGCACTGTTGTTAACCTGCGATGAGTTTTTGTTTTTTTTTCCCTAAAATCGGTTTTTAGTTTTTCTCCTTGGTTTATCAACGGAATCGAACAAAATTTATAGTAATTATAGGCAGCAAGGTGGTCGAGGTCGTTATGAATTTGTTTTTTGGAGATTCGCATCTATTTCCAATAAATGTGCGAATTTCTTCAAACTTCTCTAGTTTATCAAGTTTTTTGGAAAATTAATACAGATATTACGAAAAGAGATACATAGAGCCCTCAAGCATTTTGTCTTGTATAATTGCTGTAAATTTAATCAACTGTCATTGATAAACATAGTAGAAAAACGAAAAATTTCAATTTCCTCACTCATTGATTTTTAACGTTTTCTCGGGAAAATTAAATATTTATTTGTTATTCATATGTAAGAGTGCTATTTTGGTCCGAAATTAACTGTTTGCCTGTTTTTTTTTTCAATCAATTCCTTGGAATTTTGAAAAAATATCGTATATTCTTTGTAATCTGGCACTGTAATTGAGAACCACTGATCTACAAACACGAGTGCCAAATGAATTTTTCTCATAGGCGGCTACATAACAAATCATGTAAGATTTGGGGAATTGCTGAAATTTCGATTTGCATTGTGCTCCTGAAATGGTAGCTTTCTGCTCTGTAGGTACCCCTAACTCAAATCTATCACTAACCAGGAGCGGGCCCAAATTTTTCTAGCCCTTCAGGCAAAACTTATTTTTGCTAGCCTTCCCCTCAGTAACTCAATAACTATCCATCAAGACTGCTCTTTTTTGTCAAAACAAAACAGGTAGTTGCCACCTTTATTGCGGCGTCGAGGCGATCCTCTTACCGGCTTTTTGTAGATGCACGACTGAGCAATCTTGCGATTTTTGCCAAATTTTATAGTTTCAAACAGCGTTTGAGTCAAAATTTGGATAACACCTTGCCAATCTCATAATTCTGACCAATTTTAGTTGAGATTCTGTACTATTATCAACGGATTTTCTTGCAGAAGATTATAAGAAATCCCGTAGTTTCAATCGATTTTTGAGCGTCGTTATCAAGTCAACATAAACAGTTGATATGTTGATGATGAAATTATATGATCGTCTCCCTTCTGTTCTCTCTCGCATCTACTGCACAAGCCACGCCTTCGGACTGTTGAAGTTACATGGAACGATCTTCAGTTTTCTTACGTTTGAAGCTCCTTAAAATAGTGACGCATCCCCGAATGCGCTATTTTTGTGGAACAACACAAAAAAACAGATTGTCCAAGGCCCACCACTCCCCCCCAAATCCGCAAATCGCAAAATCCCCAAAAACTCGATTTGCCAACAAAACATCCGCATTTGTAAAAAAAAGAACCAACGAAATTTGCATTTTTCGGCGCGCAACTGTTGTAGTTTAATTACAATGACCATCAATTTTTTTTGTGTGTGTGTGCCGAATGTTGAGCACAGCACTAATATGTGTCCGACCTATATGATGAATATTTTCGTCTGGGTTTTCGTCTGTTTCAATTATATTATATCGTGTTTTTTTTTTAAATATTATTTGCTGTGCTGCTTTGCGCAATTGGTATGTATGACCTTCCAATCTGTGGGGCTGACCTGGAGGTGTTCATATTTTCGATGTTGTCATCAATGTGTCTCTATATCTATATCTATGAACACCCATTGCTATACACTATCAATTTCGCGCATACACTAGTGGAGAAAATTGCAACATTTTTTTTTGAACTTTACATAATTTTTTTTAATTATTCAAATGTAGGTCATAAATTTAATTCGATTCTATTTTTCGTATTAGTTACTACCACACTTTTCAAATAATAATAATAATAATAATAACAATAATAATAATAATAATAATAATAATATGTAATATATAAAATGATGATGGCGATAATAAATAATAACAATATTTACTATAAATAAATTTTGTTAACTTTTTGTCACTTGCCAACACATACATACACAAAATATGTACATGAACTTCGTACACGTGCCAGTTAAAAAAAAATATTTCATTAAATTGATAATGGCGGCCGGTCATTGCTTGGATTATTCTTTTTTTATTTAAAACAATGATGACGAGATTTTTGCAAATTAATTTAGTGAATCCGACTCCTTACACACACACAATAAAGTTGATAAATTAAACTAGGTCATAGAAAATTAACCATATACACACATATATATACACAACACAACGAGAGAATGAGAGAAGAAAAAGAAATTTCTAATTACTCTGATGGTAATCACGGCAATTGTCCTTGACTGATTTGTATTGTTGATTCATTAATCGAAAGGATAAGGCGGAACGATTAAAATTAGCCCCAATGGCGCCAAGACAGTTTACAATATGAAATTATATGGTTTTTTTTTTCTCTTGTATCAAACACAAAACACCCCTTTTGCGCGGAGGCGTATTGTTGGGGCATCGCGTGCACAGAAATATTGATGCATTTTTCACATATGCATTTTTGAAACCTTCATTATTTCTAGGAAGTATTACGCACGTATCGATGATAAAACGGTGAATGTACACGCAATTTCCATTATTATTATTATTGTTTTAATAGAAAAACAATATCGAATTGTAACTACAATGTTGCTAGACATCATATTTACAACAATCAGTTATTATTTATAACACAAAGTGAAGAGACTCGATTGAGATTATTATAGCTGCGAATAATTATGACCTTTGGCATTGGAAAGAAATCAAAAAAATTATATATATATATATATGGTATATATAAGAGAAAAAAACATATAAATATCAAACGACTAGTTTATATGAAAAATACAAATAATAATAATAAATAGTGACATTTCTACAATTTTAACATATAATTAATTGATTCGAATCGGTAGTGCTCGAATTGATCTAATCAAATTTACCAAATTTGCCACCCTTACAATCATAATTCAATAAAAATCCATGTAACAAAAAAATTATTGTTCATTGTGCGAAAAGTTCATTGAACTTATTTGCAAAAAATTTTCTCACCCACCCACTCATTCCCGACACACACACACACACACAATTCACACAAGCGAAAAATTATATAATTATAATGTGTAAATGTGGCCCTCACACATACGAATTTATTCGTTTAAAAGGAAGTCGTTAAATTTAGGCAACAATGCAATTGTGCAAGATGCATTCGGATGCAACGGCCCAAAATTGGGCAATTAAAGTCATTGTACCGATGATGATGATGATGATGATGCGGTTATAGTTTTAGTCCCGAAAATTCCTAATTTATTGTTATTATTTTTTTGTTATTGTTGTTATGTTGCATCTATCCTTTTAACTATCTTTGTCTATGGATGCACATAATATATTTTAATAGCTTGTCAGGTTCATGGACACGGCCATGTTGACCGTAATTCAGCATCAACTGTGACATATCTCGTTGTTTTTTTTTGGTTTAATTTTTATTAATTCTGTGATTTTGACCTAATCATTGTTGATAGATGCACCCGTCAAATAATTCAATTTGATTGTATCTGTCTTTCTCTCTTGTGCGCGTATCTTTGACTTAATTACAAAACTATTGATAAATGGTTGTCGAAAATTGTCTGAAAAAAAACGAATAATTGTTGATAACCTTGACATTTTTCCCTTATCAAATTATAGATTCGATTCATTTGTTACTATCCCTATCTACTGTACTATATATAAACGGATGAACGTATGTGTATGGTTATATATATCATTTTTTTTTTCGGTGGAGGGTGTAGAAACAAACAACAAAAGACACACATAATCACGTTCAAGTGCAATTACTTGCAATTGCAATGGAGAGAGGGGTCAGTGTTTGGGTCAGTCGGGGCCGCCATCAAGGTCACCACTGACCAAGATATATGATGAGCACACTTTATAACGCACACACACACACACACACACATATACACCAACAAAAAAAAAAACGTTTTGACGCCAGCTTCATTTTATTATAAACTAAAACAAATCATCGATTTCTTCTATAAATAGAAACATAACCGAACGACAACAACGATCCTGATAAATTTTTCCATTATGTGCGGGACTGACGAAGGCGGTAGACCCATCGGCAAACCGTCCTGGAGTCGAGGCAACAAGAAGTCAAAATTTTGGGACGATTTTTTGAAAGATTCTCTTCCCAATTTATAAACTGCATTAGCAAAGACGATACATCCATCGGCAAACCTTCCCGAATTCGAGTTCATAAGAAATCAAAGAAAAGACTACTTTTAGTATATTCCTTTGAAACAATTTATATCTATTTCCGCCCCTAATCATATGATAAACGCGGCAGACCCATCGGTAAAACCGTCCAGAATTCTAATTTCTAGGAGTTCCATCAAAGTACTAATTTTGATATATTTTTTGGAAGATTTTGTAACGATTTTCTTCTCCAATGACACTATGAACTTTTCCATCATGACAAAGGCGATAGACCCATTGATAAACATTCCCGATTCGGATTAACATAAGGTCGCATAGAATACTAATTACGACATATTTTTTTAATAGATTTTATACGTATTTCCGTTCAAAATGAGGCTATAAATTCTTCCCATATAGGTATACTGAAATAATAAATGCGGTAGACCCATGGCTAAACCGTCCAGAATTCGAGTTCCTATATTTTTTGGAAGATTTTGTAACCATTTTTAATGATCTCAAAAACTTTTTCATTATATACAGGAATGAGAAAAGCAGTAGACCCATTGATAAATCTTCTCCAACAAAAATGTCAACTTCGTTAGACCCATTGGTAAACTCTCCCGAATTCAGACAATAAGAAATTAAGCCAAAATGTAATTGTGACATTTTTTTTGTGAGATTTTCTTCCCCAATGATCCAAAAATTTTCCCATCATATACAGGAGTACCTAAGACCGTAGACCCATCGGTAAACCTTCCCAATTTGTTTTGAATATTGAAAAAAAAATAATTTTTATATATTTTGTTTGAAAAATTTCGTAATTCGTTCCTCAATGAGCCTTTAATAATAAACGTGGTAATAAACGTGGCAAACCTTCCCAAATTCCAATTCATAAAAATTTCAATTTTGCTACATTATCTGCACGATTTTGTAACGTTTTTGTAACGATTATAAACAAAATTCACAAACGCGGTAGACCCATAGGTAAACCTTCCCGAATTCGAGTTCACAGGAGATCGAATAAAATAACAAATCTGACATGTTTTTTTTTTGGAAGATTTGTCTCCATTTCCATCTCCAATGATAATCGCGTTTGATCCATCGGTAAATCGTCCCGAACTCGACTTCATAAGAAGTCGAAGTAATTTTGACATATCTCTTTTTGCATCTGTCAATCATTATTAATTGTGTTTGTTTGTTTGTTCTGTTACAGATCCCCGTTTGCGGCACAGTTGGCGTGATCATGACATTTTGCATTTCATGTTTTCGGATACCTTAACGAAATACCATGTCAGTAATGCAACATTGTATGTGTACGTGAAAGGTACCGAACGACGGCCATTACCCGATGTACTAATTGAAATCTTTAAAGTTTACAAAGCACCCGACCATCCAGATACGCCCGGTCTATACCGTATGGTATCGAAAAAAGTCACCCAACCATACGGTAAAGGTGATTGGATCAAATTAGATCTAACAATTACTGTATCCGAATGGTTCAAGAATCCACGTGAGAATTACGGTTTTATTGTGAATGCAACAGCGAACGGTCGGAATGTTGCCATCACCGATACAACCATTGATAATGGTAGTAAGGTAAATTTTTAACAAAAATTCATATGAAAATCATATAAATTTTGTATGTTATATTGTGATTCTAGGCTCCTTTTGTCGAAATCTCAACAATGGAGGCGCGCCGCCGTACCAGACGCAATGTCGGCTTGAATTGTGATGATAAAATGGGTGAATCGTTGTGTTGTCGTTATTCATTAGTTATCGATTTTGAACGTTTCGGTTGGGATTTCATTATAGCACCGAAACGTTACGATGCCCATTATTGTAATGGTGATTGTCCATATGTTACATTACAAAAATATCCACATACGCATCTATTGAAGATCGCATTACCTAATAGTGCTGAACCATGCTGTGCACCACGTAAATTAAGTGCCATCTCTATGTTGTATTTCGATGATAATTTCAATGTTGTTTACGGTAGTATGCCCGGTATGGTTGTCGATCGTTGTGGATGTTCATAGAAGATTCTATCATTAAAATGATGGAAAATTTTATATATAATATTACAAGACAGAAACCCCGCCGAATTGCGGATTACATGTATAATTAAGTGTTTTTAGTAATATTATTGGAAAACATGCATTCGTAACAAATAAAAAAAATCTTTTCTTGCATCTATTTTGTTTCTCTCAAATGAAAAACAAAATCTGTACATAATTTTTGTATAAAATATTTGTGATAATATGTGAAAACTATTTTTTGTTTTTGTCTAAGATAATTTGTTTTAATATTTATTTTTGTACATTAGCATTTTCTTAAGAGTTTACTATAAGATGGACTAAATACCTATCTAGAGTAATTATGATTACAAAAGAAAAGAGGACTAAGTGATAAGTGCACAACTGCATCGGCTTTTGTGATAAATTGCCTTATTATTCTCATTAAATATAATTAGACCGATATTTTTAGAAGAATTTTCAGGGCTTTATGATAACAACAACAACAACAACAAACAAGATAAACAACGAAGACTGTTCTTCTAAAGTATAGATCTCTAAATTGTATTCCTCGATTTGTCCCCCCGAAAATCCACCGGAATTGCGTCCATTATTTGCAACTGAGCGCGCGCAAATAACCGGACATAAATTCTAACGTGTTTCGCTTGTAATTGTAAATTAGAATTGTAATTAGAATTTTGCAAAATAAACAATTTAGAATGAATATAAAAAAACATGTAATTTTATTTTGTCTTTTTACCAATTTCAAATTTAAATTGGGCAATTTTTTTATTGTTGAGAAATTTCGTCGACACATTGATAAAATGGGGTCATGAACAACGCATGCATTTTTATCCATTGCACAGGTCTTTTTTTATTATTTGTTGCTTTTGATGCAATTAAGCTGAAAGTTCTCGAAAATAAATATTAATTATAATAATAATGATGATGATGATAAGATGAAACATCATCATAACCACCACCTACAGCACTCGTGATTAAGACTGTTCAATTATCTTTGATTAAACATATGATAAGATTGGCGAAATCTGCAAGAGAACTCGCCAACACCACAACAACGAGCAAACACGTGCAGATATTATGTAAATTTCGGCTTTCTCTTCAATTTTGGATGAAAAACGAACAAAAACGCACCGATAATCTAATTGGGTGAGCCAAGGTTGTGTGTATGTGGATATTTTTAGAAATGCATTCTTATGACTTTCTCATGGCTATAATAAATTGATAAAAATCCAACAACCAAATAAATAAATACAACAAAAAAAAATTGATTATATATTATTAACCCACAATATACATATAAATGGATTATGATAGCCTGGTGTGTACGTGTTTGTGTGTGTGTGTTTGTGTGAGTGTGTGTTTTATATACATCTGCCACTGGCCATCGGCCGCTCTGTGTGTCCCCTAGTCTTAATGTTTGACTTGATGGCAACGACACCGGAACGAGCTGGTTGTTAATCACACAGGAGGGGCATTAAACATTTACAGATTACATAGCACACATACCTTATAATGCAACTTATTACGAAAAAAAAAACAACGAATAAAACAAAAACATGATATGACACATGATGGTCGAAGCCATTGATGATGGAGGATCAAAAGTGGAACACGTCTTTGACAGTTTGTTCTACTTTTTTCTGATATAGAACTGCAAAGATGCTCTACCAAGGAAGGCATCAAAAGATCTCCAAATGGTCACTATAAGAGGTATAAGCGTTACGAATGCAGAGATCATTAAAAATTTTGTTAATTGACCAATTTTTGGCGCTCATTTGGAATAAGGAGCCTTCGTTTTAAGTTTACGATTTTCCATTTTGCATTATTTGGGGGCCACTAACAATAAGAAGCGCTTATTTTTCTTCGAGTTGATGAAATTTCAACGATCAACATCGGAACAGTATTTTTGTTTGTTCTACGATATTTCTATCCATGTGTATAGTTGAACAAATTATGTAGCGATTTTTTGATATAATGATTTTATGATCCCAATAGTTATTGATTTTAACAAAGAATACTGAACTTGCAAGAAATATACAAAAGGTTGTTGCTCTGTTTGTTACTTCGCCTTAAGAAAAATTGCTTTACAGCCAAGAATAAAGGCAACAAATGAGAGTGAAATATTGTGGAATAGGGTCTAGAACATAGAAGTAGTGTGTGAGAGAAGAAGAGCAGTTAGAGAGAGGGCGAAAGACTCAGAATCGGCGAGAGATATCAGAGTGAGAGAGTAAAAAAGAAAGAAAAGGACGAATAGTGAAAGAAAACGGGAAGGCAGTGTGAAAGAGTAAAGATGAAAAGCAGAGAGAGAAAAATTTGGAAGCAGTGTGTGAGAGGGACAGGGAGAGAGGGAGAGAGAGAGAGAGAGTATGAAGATCAGCAAGAAAAATCATGAATGAGATTGAGATACTAAAAAAATAGGCGGAAAACAAAGTAGAGAAAAGGAGCAGTTGCCGAAAGAAAATGGAAAGACAATATGGAAGAACTAGCGGACCCGGCAGACTTCGTCCCGCCCGTTCGTTGGTTTATATTCACAAAATTAACAATATTAATTCTATTAATTAAATCATAATCTGGCAAAATTTTGAACAAATTATTCTTGTCAAATGTCAAAGAAAGTGAGGTTAAAGTCTCTGTTATTTACATTTTAAAATGAAATTGATCAAAACTTATTTCCAAAAGCGGCCAGCGAAGCGGGCGGGTGCCCGCTTAATTGTCAAAACTTATTTCCACAACCGCCTATATTCCAACGTATTAATGCCCCATTTAAACCCCTTAGGAGTGGAATTTTCAAAAATGCTTTCTTAGTGAACGTCTACATCATGTGCCAAATTTAAATAGTTTCGGAGAAATCGTGATGAGTCAGTGAGTGATGGTAAATCGCTTAAATAAGTCTAGATAAAGAAGAAAGACAGAGGCAGAAAATACAAAAAAAAACAGCGTCTGACGGGGTATGTGTGAAAGAGAGAATCAGAAACTGAGAGAGATTTCATAAGGGTAAAAAAAGTGAAACGGAGGAGTAGTTGAAAAAAAAAAAGAGGGAGGACAATGTGAAAGAGTGAAAAAGAAAAACAAAGACAGAAAAGTAGGAGAGTAGTGTGTTAGGCGGAGAGGAAGAGAGGGGAGAGAGTATTAAACGTGAGAAGTCATGAGAGAGGGTTAGCAAAAAAGAGAAGGCGGGAAAAACCAAATAGAGGAAAAAAGGAGAGGGCTGCAGAAGAAAGACGGGCACAGTAAAATGGAGAAAACAGCGTCTGAAAGCGAGGCAAAAACGAAAGATACGGAGAGACAGAAGAAATAGAAGAAGCAGGGATAAACTAACGAAGAGAAACGCAATATATTGCAACAAAAGTAAAGGGAGAGACAAAGTAAAAAATCTCAGAACGAGATGATAAAAGGTCGAGAATAAATGAGAGCCAAAGAAAGGGGAGAAGAAGAGGATTTAAGGAGGGAGAGAACTAGTCAAAATTAGTAAGAGAGCGAAAGATGAAGGGAAGGACAGCTTCGTGAACCAAGAAGAAAAATAAATAAAAATAGAGAAAACAGTGAGAGAGGGAGAGAAAGATAAGGAGCAAGAGAGGTAAGTGGAGGTCCAAGTGAAAAATAAAGAAAGTCAGAAATCGAGCAGTACGGTAAACAGAGTAGTCTTTGAATGTTTGATAAGAACAAAAAGAGAGAGCGGCAAAGAGAGAGCGACAAAGAGAGAGAGAGAGAGAGAGCGCGCTCTTAGGTAACGTAATATCAAAAACAACTTTTTCTTCTAAAAATATCAATAATTCTAAAGATCATAAAGCTATTAAGCTATAAAATCTTCAGATAATTCGTCCAACTATATAAGAGCACATTAGTAAGCTTAACGGTCTAAGCAGATTGCTTTTACGCTCGAATTCAATGAAAAACAGAAAAATTTCTCACTGCCCACCACTGCTGCCCACATACCCCTAGCGCATCAAGCTGGCTCTGATAAGACAGGCTTACAGACCCTGAATCCAAACTGACACATATCGGCACCTTTTATTTCTAAAGAAAAATAACGGCTAACAGGTATGGACCGGCTATATCAAGCAACATTGAAGAACGGCCAAAATCACACCGTTTCGCCTCCATTCTCCACAATTACAATCCATTAATTTCACCGCCTTCCTAAACGGATCAATCTAAATGAAGATTAGAAAAGATTGTGCAAGGTCGGGACTCAACAACGCCTCTATGTCTCCTTCGACGATGGGTTCAAGTTCGTTTCTTCCCAACTTTTTTTCAAAGTGTTAATATTTTTTTTTGGCAACCGCTTAAACGTTCTGTTTACACCGTTGATAAAAAATGATATAATAATAATATGCGCTAATGGCCTTGAATTTTTAACCATGACCGTCCTAACACTACTCTGTCCAAGTAGATAATTGGGTGACGTGTGGTTGTTCTCTATTGCGGCATTGGTCTACTGCCACTAAACTGCACTATTTATTTACTTTATTTTTTGCTTCATGTTTTTTTTTGTTTTGGCCAAACAAGATCTCTAGCCTAGAATTTTGATCAACAACAACAACAACAACAATAATGCCACTATAGAAGAAGATCAAGATGGAAAGAGAGCCAAGATTCTAATTTAATCAACTGTTATTTTCGGTCAAGATCTCCGCGTATTTTTTTTTTTGGTCGTTTCGTTTTCGTCGTTGTTTTGTGTTTTTAAACTAGGGTACAACCAACCTAATACCCACACTAATATAAATTCATATAGGATAGGACATGGTCCTCGGAGATAATGGCAGGCAGAGAGACGAAATAGACAAGTGCATTAATCTCTCGGAATTGACGAATTTATTACAATTAAATAACGGCTATGAACGCGTCTAATAATAGGCTTTTCTCTAATATGTTGCAATGTATGTACAGTTGAAGTCGCGGCGAAAAAAAAAAACTGTACAACTGTGCGGCATCGCACCATCTTTGGCGAAGATCCACTTTTTTCCCCCCGTATACGCGATAATTCCAATGATTTACGGTAAAACGTTTTTGCGCTCACCAAATACGAAAAGAACCATTTTCTTCATTGATTGATTGATTGATTGATTGATTGATTGATTGATTTGATAGTCTAGACAACAGTTTACAATTTTCTGATTGTGTGAGTACAACAATAAATGGTAAAGTCAAAGTTCAGAAACGTTATTTTTTTCGGTCAAATTGTCTAGTCAAAATAAATCATTAATTTAATAGAAAATTAACAAAACAATATTCGAACGATATTCGTGGATAAAACAATGAACTCTTCGTCTTAGTTTACGATTTTGTACGTCTTTGGCAACCATAAAATTACAGGATAATGCGTATCGGTAATGCAATACAAGTCGACAGGAAATTGGAAAAGAAATCCAAATCCGCATGCACAATATTTAGTTACAAACACCTAAAATGTACAAAATTTTTGAAAACGAAATAATAGGGTTAATACGGAAATATCTGATTACTAGGGGAAATTTTTCAAAAATCAAATTGTCGTATTTATACAACCAACAATACGCGACCGATCAAGAAACAGCCTACTTTACCGATCTCTCTAGTATTTCCCCTATTGTATACGTGAAGGCTCTGCTTTTCAAAAAAAGGTAGGTGATTTGTTTTCGACAATTTATACAAAATTAGAAATTTTTGACAAGTCCAATAGATCAACTAACCGGAAATAATATGTTTTATTCAATCTCTGCATAATTTGTTACGTTTTTTTTGTTCGCTTCTTTAATACAGTTCGATCATTAAAATAATTTACAATTCATGCGGTTAATTTTATTTTTAAAACATTACTGAATATTTGAATTTTCGATAGATGCTTAAAAATAGAGAAAATTCAAAAACTACTTTACAGGGTGTCTCGCGATTGGGACACAAAATTTCATACAGGAATGTTGGCCCAACATTGACTCATCAAGTCTCTTGTGGCTAGAATCGTGGCAAATTTGGACCAAGTCTAGTTCACGTACTTGACCTAGTTTAGTGCAGATTTTAAACTAAATTTTTGATTTGAAGAATGCGTCTATAAGACTTGGTGCAAACTTGAGCCAAAATCAAAGTACCGAAGCCTAGAATTGTCTCAAGTTTGGGCCAAGTTTGTTTCACCTAATTGAATAGTTTAGTCCGGATTTTGGGCTATATAGCGGAAATTTTTGACGTTTTTTTGCTTTCACCATTTAAGCCAAATTTAAGATACTAGTCCTAAATCGTTCTATTTACCATGCGATTGTTTCCAAAATGTTGGGACACAGATTCTGGACTTCTAGTGTTAAAAATGAAAATTTATTGTTTCTTACTGATAACTTTTTAGTGTGTGTATGTACTGGAAGTTCTCATTTGGTCCCCCAAAAAGATATTTTCCTTAAAAACATTTTTTGTATTTTGGTAATTTTGGTAGTTCAGCAAATAAATAAAAGTTCATCTGATGATTAATAAAAAAAAACATTTTTTACAGTTTTAAGTCCTACTTTTATCACAAGTGTCCGTAATTAAGCTGTGTTACAACCTCCCAGAGACACCCTGTATTACTATTACTATTATTATTATTATTATTATTAGTACACGTGGTAATAACGTAATTGAATGATCAGGGTGAATGGTAGAATCAGCATACAATTTCCGTTTCCTATTTACGTGTCGCTATCTCATTCTCTCTCTCTCTTCTTCTCTCACGCGTGCTGATGTTTTAACTCCAACACGACAATTTTATCACTTTGTCAACACATGAATGATTGTATACGGAAAAGAGTGAAAATTTCCTCATAGTTTCCTTGACTATTTCCCCCTATTTATTGCCCTTCTCGTTCTTTCTTTTTGTGTATGTGTATGTATCTATCTCTACCTATGTTTGTGTGTTTTGATTCCCTCAAATTCACCTAGGTCAAGGTAGGTCACGATTGTTTGTAATCAAATCAAACCAAAACTTGGATGGTGCAATTTTGATCGATTTCGATGGGATTTTTTTTCTTAGAGTCCGTCTCATGAAAATCTCCCTCTCTCTCTCTCTCTCTCTCTCAATTCTGACTGATTTGGAAAAATATCAGCCTAATAACAAAAGACTGAATTTCTGAAGCGACTTTTCGAAGGATTTGCAAAATGCCCAGTCACAACAGATTGAATTCTAAATCGAGAAAAGATAGCAAAAAGACTCTGGAAGTCGTGGGCAACTGAGTTTCCTATAAGACCAGTAAATAACAGAATATTTGTAGACTATCCGGAAGACTCTTGACTTGTTAGCAAAATACTGAATCCTTAAAGTGTCCTCCTGAAATATTTGCCAAATACACTCTTCCAATAGCGCCTACCAAAATGCTGAGTAAAATGTAAGTTCTAGAACGAAGAAAACATCTCAAGCAGCAGCAAACGAATGATTTGGACGCGTATTTGGTGCAATTTGGAAGAGTTAGGAGCTACACCACAAAAATGAACTAAACTTCTGAGAGATCTTCATGTGCCATAATCTCGCTAGAGGAGAACACATTTTCGGAAAGGCTAGAAAAAGACCCTCATAATCATTTGCTTGCTAATAGAAATGATGCACCTCATAAAAAGCGCAGTTTTCCTATTAAAAATTAGAAAATCAAAGACAACCAGCGAATATCACACGCCAGCCAGACCCAGATAAAATGGAGAGCGAGCTTAAGTCAAAAGCTTAAGGCTACGGAAGAGTTTAAGTCCTACAATCTTAAGGAGCTGCAAACAATTGGTTCGGACGAATATTCTGTGCAAAATAAACTGAACTTCTGAGGGATATTTGAAAAATTTTTGGGCTAAACGACGTATCTCCTTGTACCATAACCTCGCTTAAGGGGAATATATTTTCTGGAAGGCTAGAAAAATACCGTGTAAACCTTTTGACATCTAAAGGCGTATCTATACGCCGTCTCTCATCAACAAACGTATATGAAACGCCTACTACAAAAGAAAAAATGAGAATACGCGGCAGCCA
Source organism: Epicauta chinensis (assembly GCA_021725515.1). Taxonomy (NCBI): domain Eukaryota; kingdom Metazoa; phylum Arthropoda; class Insecta; order Coleoptera; family Meloidae; genus Epicauta; species Epicauta chinensis. The sequence goes on along the minus strand of JAEDXX010000183.1, from coordinate 112,760 downwards.
AAGGGCTAAAGTGCGGAAAGTTTGAAATTCTTGGAAGAGAAAAAGCCGCAAAAGGAGCAAAACTGGGGAATTGCCTGAGCATTTGCCTAACTATACATATATGAGGACAATCTGAAGGTCTTCTCAGTGCGCCTATATAGAGAAAAGAATTTTTAGTTTTTTGACATTTTAATAGAAATGGTGGAGCGAATATCGTATGCCAGCCACCAGGGTTCGGAAGTAGTAAATGCCGACGTAATTTACGGTATAAAATACGCGTAGTTCTTTCGTTTATTACGTGTAGAAAATTCATAAAAAACTACGTATTTACTACATATTTACTACGCGGATCGTTTTTTTTTTTTATAATTCAGAGCAAGAATTAATATGTTAAAGCTTGATATCTTCATCCCCTGTTTCATTTGAGTTGACTGCCATTTTTCAAAATAAACTTTTATTCATGAATAGTAAGTGACAAACAGGGAATAGTTTGCAGTGAGACTTTTCTTCAATGTTCTCGATAACGGGTAAAAATTTTCAAAAACAGATACATCCAGATTTTTAAAATATTGTACTGCATCGTTCATATAAATTTCATCTAATTCCATTGCGTAACATTAAAGATATTGCCAACAACTAGCAATTATTTTTGTTTATTTGCTGTTGGTTGCTATGGTGTTCCTATCAAGTTGCTCGATGGTAAAGTGTTTACTCAACGGGAAAGTAAACACTTTACCGTTGAGGTGGGTAAAGTAAACACTTTACCATTGAGGCTGTTAAAGTGCTACTTTACCATCAAGTTTTTAGTCGATAAAGTAGGACTTTAACAACAAGTATTGAAAAAATACATTTTATAAATAAATATTTAACAGATAAGGCAGTTAATGGTTGTTTGCATTTTATTTAGAGCCCCCTAAAGCAGGCTCTGTGTTCAATTATATATTAGAAATTTGATATTAGACAGTATTTACTACATAATCTACGTAAACTACATTTGCTACATCAAAAACTACGCGTAGACGTAGTTTATGTAGTAAATATTTTTTACATGTACTTTTCCGAACCCTGCCAGCCACTGCCGGTCAAAATTGAAAGGGCGCCGAAATGTTTAAAGCTGCGAAAGAGCTTAAGTTCTAGAAACAGAAAAAAAATGCAAAAGAAGCAAAACTGAGGCAACAGTGAGGACATTCGCAAATAAATCTCGAAATTTTGCCACAATTTCGATATAACTCTCGTAAACAATCAAAACATCGACTACAATGAACTTTGTTTTGTTGTCAATAACGTAAATTGCCTAGATTGGCCGGTGTAGACGAAGCTTTAAATTCTTTTGCACGTGCGCTATTTAGGACCACACATATTTCTCAAATAACATTTTATAAAATATAAATAATGTAGAGAAAAAACGATAAAGTAGATTTTATGGACCCGGTTGGTTGGGTTACCATCACGGTGGTCTAAAAAATTTCTCTAATTCCTCAATCTTCTAAATGAACTCAAACAATTAATATCCAAGATAAATCAATTAATTACCACCACAAAAAAACGCTACACAATAAATTCGAGTTCTTTAAATTCCAACTATAAATTTCTATCATTAGAAGGGTAGTTTTATGACGCATTTAAATTAATAATGATAAAGTCGTAAAATCTAATACGGGGCGGTTATTTTCTGTACAGACACACACACATACAAAAATTTGTAATAATCATACGAAAAGACAGACGAAAAATGACCCTCTCCATCAACGATAAAAAAATCGAAGCAAAAAAAAATTGTAAGAATTCTAGAAAGAAGCAACTATAACTTAAACGGGGCGTGTATGTAAAACTAGTGCCAAAAATTTTGGCTTTATGCTTGGAAATTTACTGGTAGCATTTCCTAGAGTTGATCATTATACATACGTCTTTTTGTAGATTCTTTACGAGTTTCTGTAGACGGTCTTTTGTAAAAGACTCGGGAAAAAAACATCGAAACTTTCTAAGAAATCATGTTGAACTATTATAAAACAGTTTGACCTGTTTCTGTTCGAAAAGACTGCGAGAAATCGCTGGAATTGTGTCATTTTTTTTTCTGTGTGCGGTCGCTTAATCCTTTGTTAAACGATTTTATTTGAATAAATAGAAGCGAACGATCGAACAATACGACCATCAGTCTCGCCCCTACCTACTCAATTTCAAATAACGTGCATAAAACACATAATTTAATAATTTTACAAGCCCCTTCGCGGTGTTCGCAAGTGGACCCCGTCATCATTTTAACATTATAATCGATCACGGCGGCTCTGGCCGGCTCGACTTGACATAAATCAAATCACGTCACGTGAGCACTTAGCCGTTCTCCCATCGATAAGCTATCGAGAGATTTTTCGGCAAATCGACAATTCTAGTGGGCGGCTCGTTTAGTAAAGCTCTTGTGATAGTTTTGATTTGTAGAGTCAAGTTGACGTCGCCTGAGTATAGGCTAGTAGCCGACCAGACCCTGGGTGCTAGGTTTTATAGCTGGCGCCTGTTGAACCCACTCAACAACACACTACACCACAATCTGTAATATCCAAGGTGATGACAAGAAACACAATTATTCTCTTCTAGATCCTTATCTATTTAGGTATAAGATACAACTTATATATAGATATATATGTATATACATAAATACACACATATAAGTACTACTATTTTTACATAAATCAATATTTAACATAATGCTCTATGTTACTTTATAATATGTAAAATAGATAAATATTAACAGAACAAAGATAGACAATATCGGGATTAATAAGTATAAGAGAAAGTAAGAGAGTTATTATTATTATTATTATAGGTGTGTACCCACCTGAATATGTCATTGTTTTGAATTTCTTAGTAAGATCATTGAATTTCCATGAAATTGTTGCTAAATGGTAAAGTTCTTCGAGTTCTACTTTATTTTAATCCAAAAAAAAAATGAAGAAAAAAAAACAGGTAGAAATTCATGATTTAATTGTGTAAATAGAGTGAATAAATAAATAAATTTGGATATTTATGCATTTGTCATTTTCAAGAATTGATAAGATTTCTTGAAAATCCCCATATCAGTAACAGAAATTTTCGATAAAAAGTATTATTTATGTAATAATTACAGTGGCCGCTCGATTTTATCGGCCTGCATTGATTCGGATGTGATCGACGACCCCACGTGACCTTAAGGCTGAACCCTGTTGTACTTCTACAAATTGTTGTTGCGTACTCTTTCTCCTTATCAAGTTTTCCGGAAGATTGTTACAAATTTCGAAAAATAGATTCATATCGACATCAAGTACACTATCGACGATAATTTACCCAAATTTTGTCCAATTCTGTTGTTAAACAATGGAGGAAAACAAAAAATTGAATTTGATTTGAATTAAATAATTTTTCGAAGAAATTTCCGTTTGAGATTGTAGCTGATTATCATTAGAATCGAAAGCAAGAGACATTTTTTCTGAAAATATTCAATCGTTTGTAGAAATGTTATAAAAAGGCACCTGTGTATGACTCAACAACATCCTTAAGCGCTAAAAATTTGGTAAACTGGATTCATACAGACATCAAGCACACGATCGACTCTAACTAACTTAAATTTTGGTCAATTCTGTTAATAAACGAATGTGAAAAACGATAAATTGCATTTTCATGTATTTCCGGACAAACTAAATAACTTTTACAAGAAATTTCCATTTGAGATTGTAGCTGATTATCATTAGAATCGAATGCAAGAGAACTTTTTTCGTAAAATTTTCAATCTATTGTAAAAATGACATAAAAAGCGACTGTTTCCGACTCAATAACGTTGTAGAAAACTGTAGGAATTGATAAAATTTCTTGAAATTACCCGTATCAAAACCAGAAATTATTGATAAAAATGGACTCGAGTATGTGTTGACTTCCGCACTAATAAAGAGTTGTATTTTTTTTAACAAAATGATTAATAGTTTGGTTTTCCGGAAAAACTCATGAAAAATTGATATCTGACCTAATTTTTATCAATTCTTTCGACTTTCTCTTTTCTTCAACAAAATTGCAAGCACGGAGAGATGGTAGATAGAAGCTCTTTTTGCTTATCGATTCTCCTGGAAAATTGAGGGAAATTCAGAAAAAGGGACTCATACAGATGTCAAGCACACGATCGATTATAATTGACATAAATTTTCGTCGATTCTGTTAATAAGCAACTGAGAAAAACAAAAAATATTTCCGAAAAAACTAAATAAGTTTTCCAATAAATTTTCATTCGAAATCATAGCTCGTTATTATTAGAATCGAATGCAAGAGAATTTTTTTCCTTAAAATGTTTGTATTTTTTGTAGAAATGACATGAAAAGGCAACTCTCAATAGCATTGTATAAAACTCAGAGATCGTCAAAAATATGTCGATCTGTAGGACGTATCAACTGTATTCCAAGTAATTGATAACATTTCTTTGAAAATCGCCGTATCAATACCAGAAATTTTCGATAAAAAGTAGGCTCTATTGTTTGTTGTTTTATAAACAATCATAGTGGACGCTTGATTTTATCGCAGAAAGTGTTTCGGCTTTGATCGACTACCTGCGATATGATTGACGGCCGTACATTACCTTAAGGATGAACCCGCTTGTACTCTACACAGTGTAGACTTGTGCACTAATGAAAAATTGCTTTTTTTATGAAGACTCGTGAAAAATGTTACCTCTTTCTCTTTCCTTCATCAACACAATTGAAAGCAAGCAACAATGCTCGATACAAACTCTTTATAAAGTTTTCTAAAAAAATTAATGAAATTTTGAAAAAAGGGATTCATACCGACATCAAGCTCATGATCGACTATCACTGACCCGAATTTCGTTCATTTCTGTCAATAAACAATGGAGAAAAACGAAGAATTGAATGTAGCTAATTGTCATTAGAATCGAACGCGAAAGAAATTTTTTCTTAAAAAATTAAATCTTTTGTAGAAATAACATAAAATCGTACAACTTAAGCGCCAAAAATACGCCGATTTGTCCGTCCGATCAACTATATTTCAAATAATGATAACGCGTACGTGTCTCTCGACAACTACTGTAACGAAGTGCCCACTTCACGAACTCAGCCACGTATCGAATCTTTACAAAATTAAACACTTTACTAGAAAGTGTCGCATCAAGTGGCCATCATAAAGACACAGTTTTGACAATGATGAAGATGATGATGATGATGATGGAGTTTTCTACTCCATTTCTAGTTGATTATCGAACACACTCAAAAAAAAAACATACAAAATGATAGAGTTAGTGTATCCATCAATCGTCTGTAAAGTGGTGATTGTAATCATCTATACGAATTCCCCAGATAAAGCCACCCCAACGCCCCTCCAAGTTTTGCATTTATTGCAATCTATATGATATAGATTTTCCCAGATAATGTGTATACATTAATAGCTAGACATATAGTCGCAACATATCACCCAGACACAGTGGAGGAGAACTTGCGGCCAATTCCTCGACAAATTCTCCACTCCTATAGAGTTCTCAATATATAGATTCAGTTGCGTTCGGCACGCCGTCTGATATAAACGTGCATCGGGACGCCCTCAAAAACACAATAACTATAATAATCCACATTTATACCGATCATTACACAAATATCTGTTATTACCGCTCATTTATTATTTTATTAAAATTTTGGCAAAAAAAAAACAACCCTTAATAATCACTTGGTGATTTGTGTGCGATATTTCCGCTGCGAAAACAGTGATCGAAAAGACTGAGCTTGAGTGTGGTGTGGCACTAGTGCGAAAATGTGCAGTGATCGCATGATGGAAAAATCACCAAATCGATTGTTAATTTCGGAAAATCGGTGAATCGGGACCGAAAACCATCACCGCAACAACGAGTGTACCGAAGAAACGCAATAATTCACAGGGAAGAAATGTTGACCGAATTCTTGTTAATAGAATCTCTTAGAACAAATCTAAACAACAATCTGGATTATCTTATTACTATTATTATTAATTACAATCCAATTTCTAGATAATATTTAAAATCAATTTAGTTTTGGTAATCAAACGAAATATTGGCGAATTTCGTTCTTAACCCTCCTCCCCTCAATTACACAACCAAAAACAAAAAATGGCAGTTTATAAAAATTATTACACACGCAACAATCGCAAATGGTCCCTAATTCTAGTCACATTCAATTGTTTATTTTTGATTTGTATCAGTAGTAGTGTTACTGGTGGTAGTTTGATAACCGGCGAACAACGCCAACACCATCGCCACCATCGGCCAACATTAAAACGCACCACACCATCCCTCATCAATGGTATCGATGTTGATGATGTCTACGTATCGCAATTGGAGAGGAGTGCCTTCCAAATCGTCGATATCCCCAATGATGATGATGATGATGATGACGATCAATTCAACAAACACAAACGGCCTTCATCAGCAGCCTCATGTCCGAATTGTCTATACAAGACCGATCGAGAGATCAAATCGGAGGCGGATAATCTACGTTTGGAGGCGATCAAACGACAGATCCTGTCGAAATTGGGCCTTAAACAGAAACCGAATATAACGCACAGTCTTCCTAGAGAAGTTATCATGCAGACCTTGTATAGGGCCGAGGATAATAGTGATTTTTTTAGAAACTTTAATAGTGCCGATGATGAGAATACTGATGATAATTTAAGTAGTAGTAATAATGAATTTATATCAACGACCGGATCGTCATCATCATCATCATCATCGACAACAACGGCAGATCTTGATGTTGATGATTTCTACGGTAGGACGTCGGAGATTATCTCGTTTGCTGAACAAGGTAAGATTGTTTGTTGTTGTTGTGTTTTTTGTATAAAATACAACCAACCCTTTAGCGCGAGTTCAGCCACTCCCTACTTACTAAACAGATTCCGTGGCCTGTTTATTTATTGAAACCTCTTTTCTATTTCACGTAACTTAATTGATTATTAATCCGATGCCTTCCCAGTTTTTCTACATTTATTATCGGCCTTCATTTGTTTTTGTTATTGTAAGGGGGTGAATTGTTTCGAAACTAACATTTAACCCCCATTTAAATCTTTTATTTCCAATAAATTTATAACGAAACAAATCTATAAGTATTACGACTAAATTATTAAAAACAAATTTATTATTTTCTATGGGTCTAAAGTTGCCTACTTTTCGACTTGCTTAATTCTATTAATAATTCCCAGCTTACAACCCTTAATATAAATCAAAAGCGATCCATTTTCCTACTATGATTAATAACAACAATCTTTTTTAATTACTTATATTCGAATTAATTAAATTATAAATCACCAACCCTTTTTGGAATTAATTTGGGGGGGCTGAAATGTAGAGTTGGATGAGTGCAAGAGCGAAATTTCAACAATTTATTGTTGCTAAGTCCCTTTCAATTAAATCCGCATTATTTATAAACCAACAATATCAATTACATCCAGTTTATATTTACAAGTATTAATCGACTCTATGGCGCTACCCATTTTTTACCAATTGACCGTTTGTTTTTTTTTGAAATTTTTTCCTCTCCATCGATATCACGTGGATGCAATTACCATCAATTATTACGATTGTTTTATTGGAAAGTCGATACTCTCGTTTTTTTCGTCTTGTCTTTAAAATTGTAAATCTTTAATGATTTTGGCTAACAGTGCTAGTGCTGCTACTTGGTGGTAGTGGTGGTGGTGGTGGTAGCACCACTATCCAAACGCCGTAGACGCTGCAGACGAGGCGACTTCCAAAGCGCCACGACGGAGCCGTTCAACATCGATCCGAGGTTCAGCCGCAGACATTCAAACATCATTTTTTACTACTGCGATAGTTCAACCTCTCCACTGGTATATGGTCAGGGGTGGTGCGAGGGTTGGACTCTCTATCTGTCCCGACGACTATATGTATTTATTATCATCTATCTTATTCTAGATATATATATTTTCGTTCGTCTTGTTGTCCATTATTTCTATCTCATTTCATTATATATGTATCTTTAAATATAACATATTAGGGGTTGGTGGATCGTATAGTCGGAAACTATTAAAATATTCATAAAACATCCCCTTATTTTTTTGCTAGATAAACTTTCTTGAAGATTGTTAGGTTTTAATCAGGCGCAGCCCAGACGATTTAACAAATTAGGGATAATTATTTGATTTTCATTTTTTTTTTTGAAAATAAAACCCCCTTACCCACCCTCTATCAATTACGAATGGTCCGATTTTTCCATGTGCATTATTTCGCGTGTCGTTACATTGGCGCATGCATGCAATCGAAACTATATCCCTTATCTCTCTTTCTTTATTCAATATTTAGTAGCCCGCCAACACCCGCAACTACCCCCCAACTATCTAATAATAATGATTCCAATAACAGATATATTTATAAAATACTACCCCTTTTTGTGATAATTTTTGCATGTACTTTTGCTTTTAATAATATTTAAATATAGTGGTTGGATGGGGAAGGGGTAGTTGGGGTGGATAATTTCATGGTCGGTGTCGATCGAATTGTTTGACGATTTTAAAACGAATCGATTTGTTGTTGGAAATTTTTCTAAGTAGAAATTCAATCACAACAATAACAACAACAACAACAACAACAACTACAACGACCACTACTACCAACGGTTGTTCCACCCCTTTGACTATATTTCCTATCTATAAAGTTGTTCCATGTTTTTCTCATCAATTTTTAAGGGTCTGGACTTTGTAAATAGGTGAATGAATAGTAGGAAATGTTCGATCAAGTAACGCTTGAGCGATTCAAAGCATAAGCAACTTATCATCGAGAGAAATTACAAAATAAACTTTGAGATCTGTTCGTATATACAGTGGTGGCAGATGAAATAGTTATCATAACTTGTGTAGGTACTCCGTAAAATGTTGGTGACGAAGACTGAATGTGCAAGACTAGGATTTTAGAATTATTACGAGGGTACATTCATGTCGCAGATGTCTCATTTCGATGCCTCGCTATCGCTAACGTAGCTGCACTATCTGACAGTTTCAAATAGATGTAACGATTCATGAGTATCACTAGGGTTCGACCTAAACATCTACATCGAATGGAATGGGTCTGAGCAGTCCTATTCGCAGATGCAGATCTTGTTAACTAGTTAGCGAGGCAATGAGGTAGCAAGGTATCGCAGTGAGTCATCTTCGATATGAACATAGCCTAAGTCTTCAAGCAAAAAAGTAACTTTATAATTTCAAGTCTTGTTAGCACGACCTAGACAACGATTAAGCTTCTTGATGCGTGTCTAAGATGAACACCAGCATCAATTAGACCAAGTGCAAGGCAAAATGTAGAAGACGCAAAAGGCGAAAATATTGCATAAAACCACTCCTTTGGCTTTGACTGCTTTTACAAGCTCAAATTCTTTACCCTCTTCTTCTCTTATGACATTTTTGAGTACTATTGGCTTTTCTTCTGATATAGCGCAAATAAAAATCAATCTGAGCTTTGGAAAAGGATGCATTTTAATACAAAAATTATGCAAAATAGACATCCAAAGCTGAGCAAGAAAGCTATGCAATCCAAACTCAATCTACGTCAATTTTATCTTCCCAAAAATATGAAAGGTCCTCTTCTCTTTGCTTCTGTGGCTCTTGATAATTTCCATGCTCGATTCTCTGCTCCATAAGAACTGAAGTCTGAGATTTTGCGTACGGCGGACGTGCATCAGCTGACTCACCGCGCGGGATGTCTACGTCCTCTACTCCTGCTCTATAAGACAAAAAAGCGTCGATCCATTTTTTTTCTCGGTGTCCAAAGATCAAAGATTTCTGCCAGTTTTATGATGAATGAGGTAATCTCTTTGAAAGTTTAAAGCTCTCTGTTTGGTTCTAATATTTGGTTGCCTACGATTCCTTTTTGATCACCAATTGCCAAAAATATAGGCAAAAAACAAAAAAATACGTTAGATTGACAAATGCAGTAGGGTGCCATTAAAATTTTGCTCCTTGCCAAATTTGGCATACAACTAAACATTTTAATAACGAGCAAAGTTGACCAAATCCAAATCGACAGAGTATACATTCTGATTACCAAACTACTAAACACAACACAGATAAGGGTTTCACCCCCAATTTTACAGAACTTTTCAAGGCCGTTACGATTAATTCTAGATTTATATACCACCAAGAAAAAAGAGGGTCGCTGAATTTTAGCAATATACTTTTGAATACTAAAATATTAGGGTAATAACCCCTGTTTTTTATATATATATCGAACAACCCCACGCATGTATTTATGTATGTATTTTTTTTTGTAAGTTTCATTTAATTGTAACAAGTTCTATTATAATCGAGAAGGGGAGAATAGAAAAAATTCCGGGGGGTGTTTTGATAAAACACCCGGAAATTCGTGCCACATTTCCGGCCCATCGATCCTCCTATATACTATTGTCAACCATATATCTTGTTAGTTTCTCTAATTTTTTTTCTCCTCGTCTTTAGTATGCGTATTATGTAACGAGAATTAAAAAAAAATAGATCTACAGATATGTAGGGCATCAAGCTACGCTACGAAATTCTGTTAACGTCATTCAAGATTTGATCTATCGAGAAGAGAATTAAGCAAATTAGAAACGTTGCACGCGATTTGTTTACGCTGCGATCTAGAAACGGGTTCCCAGAAACATCTACAATAATGTAGGGTATCAAGTTATAAATTCTGTCAACATAATCTTGTTACACAAAAGATTTTATCTATCCACAAGCGGGTTAAGCAAATTCGAAATGTAACACGCGATTTATTTATACCGCCCTCTAGAATCGGGTTTCTATAAACATTTACAATATTGTAGGGCAACAAGGTACAAATCTTGTCAACATAATCGTAGTACACATCAAATTTTATCTATCCACAAGTGAATTAAACCAAATAGAAACGTGGTGCGCAATTTGTTTATGTCGCCCTCTAGAAATGGGTTCTTACAAACATCTAAAATAAATGTAGGGCATCAAGCTAGAAATCTTGTTGACTTTGTCGCTTTACAAAAAAGATTCTATTCGAAACGTGGCATCTGATTTCTTTATCCCACTATCTAGAAGCCGGTTCATACAAATATCTAAAATAATGTAGGGCTTCAAGCTACAAATCCTGTTGACATAATCATGCTCCACAAGATTTTATCCATCCAGATATAAATCAGACAAATTAGAAACGCGGCGATTTGTTTATGGCACCCTTTAGAAATGGGTTTTTATAATTATCTAAAATAATGTAGGGCATCAAGCTACAATCAAATCTTCTTAACATATTCGTGTTAAACAAAAGATTTTATCTCTCCACAGGTGTACAAAGCAAATTAGAAACGTTGCACGCGATAATTTTAAATTTAATTCAATAGGTTATAATTATTTATAAAAGTATATCTCTATCTTTCTCTATTTGATTGTTGACAATTACGCTGACGTATATGAGAAACAACAAATTATGCTCAATCATATTATTTATATTTGATGATAATTTTATAATAAAAACAGTTTAATCTTTACTGCAAAGCAGCAATGTTGTACGCTTATCAAATCGTGTTCCTATTAAATCTGTTTTATCAGTAAGTTGGCAATTTATTTATCTTTTATTAATTTTAATAAATTATTAATAGAACTGTGTTAATAGAAATCAAATAGTCCTAACATCCGGAAAAGTCTATAAATTACCGGAAAATTTCTTAATCGGTGTTGCTAGTTCAGCATACCAGATTGAAGGCGGTCATAATGCAGACGGTGAGTGATTCAACAATATTTCTAGATAAGAAATAAAATCGATTTTTCATTCAGGTAAAGGTGAAAATATCTGGGATCATTATCTATCGAAACATCCACAACTAATAAAAGATCAATCAAACGGCAATATCGCCTGTGATTCATACCATCGTTTCGATGATGATTTACAAATATTGAAAGATTTAAATGTTGATTTCTATCGTTTCTCAATCTCATGGTCAAGAATCCTACCGACAGGCTATTCGAATGCCATCAATCAAAAGGGCATCGATTATTATAATCGATTAATTAATGGTCTATTAGAGAATGATATCGTACCGATTGTAACCATGTACCATTGGGATTTACCGATGAATTTACAACAAATCGGCGGTTGGACAAATCCGATTTTAGCCAATTATTTCGCCGATTATGCACAAATATTATTCGAACAATTCGGTGATCGTGTCAAATATTGGATAACAATAAATACAAGTAAAACAGGTTATGGTGATGGAGAATGTCCACCACAGATCGATCAGTCCGGTATTGTCGAATATTTATTTGTTAAAACGATTCTATTGGCGCACAGTCGAGTTTATCAATTGTATAAAACGAAATATCATCAACGACAAAATGGTCAAATTGGTATAACAATTGATGGACGTTGGTATGAATCGATTGACGATCAGAATTGTAATCGAGAAGCTGCTGAACGTATGCGACAATTTACTGTAGGTCTAAATAAAGAGACCGTGACTAATAATTGATCGCTGTTCTGTTGGATCATTGATGTTGCAAGAAAAATCAGTTGATCTACAGCGGCGGCAGACTGAGTAGGCACCTTGGGAGAGTAGCGCATTTTGCTTCTAGCGCACGCGTATAGTAGTGTTGTCTTGGCCTTGAACATTTGAAAAAGGCGCATTTTCTATATATCAGTCAATAACAATTTTTGGCCATCATATTCTACTTCGTTGCCAGAACAAGTGCAGGTTTTATACTGCTTCAGGCAATGTTCCTTCAGTGCCTCGAAACAAATTTTTCTAATTTTTCAGCTGAAGTCCTTCAGAAATAACGTTCCAGGCAATTGTCTGCATTGCTAAGGCTTAAAGCTAAATTCTTGATGAAATGTTGAATCTCGTCGTCGGAGCTGAATCCTTTTCGGGTCAGATGTTGTTTTAACAAAGCAAGAAGCTTTTCTGATGGTCCTGGCAAACTTTTGGAGCCTCTCGCCGGCCAAATAAATTGTCCATGCAATAAAAAAGAAAATAGGCATTGAAAGAGGTGTTGGTTTTCATCGTTTTAATCTTAATTCGACCGCCTATATATCGAGTTGCACTTGGCAATTAGCCTTCAATGCCTGAACTCTCTTTTTACACATATCTAGTGTAGAAAATTATACAGCTCTAGACAGCTACCTGCTTTGGTACATGTCTCGGTTACTAGGTGGTAAATTCACAATCATCTAACGATCTTGACACCTTCTTTGGAGCATCCCTACACTATTCTACAGACAGTTTTCTCAATTATTGATGAATTCGATTGATTTAACACTGTTTATGGAGTTGAATTCTCAGCGACTTTTGAACTAAAACGGCGGCGAAGCGTACACATAATTATTTGGGAGTGGGGGAAGCATCAACCCCAATGGTGTCGCAATCAACTCCAATGCTTTGGAGACCTTACTTTTAAAATTACTCTCTCTAAATCTTAGATGGCAGGACTTAATGTTGCAAGATCAAGATTAAAAACAAGACCAAACTGAAATTTGGTCAATTTTAGTGTTTGTTTACGCTTTAAGTTAATTGTACACTACATCTCTCTAAAGCTCGATCTACAGGAACTCTCAAGCTCAAGTCAAGTCAAGTCAAGTCAAGTCAAGGCGTCTCTTTACATGAGCTTTATCTTAATAAAGGAAGAGCAAAATGGGCCTTATCGTCAAATAGCATAAAGCTGGTTTGATACTGATTTTACGTGACCTAAGCTGACCATGACTTAAGTAAGTTTAAAGTAGCAATACTGCAAGAGACTTGCTACTAAGATTACCGCTCATCACTACTCGAAAATCTGATTATAAAATCCATTAAATGCATTAGTCACGGACTCTTTACTGCCTCCTTTATTCTACAAATAACAGATTTGTATTTTTCTGGAAATAGATTGGCATCTATTTACATCCATTAATTAAAGGCGACTATCCAGAATCACTTAAGACACGTATTGCAAAATTAAGTAAAGACGAACATTTCCTACAATCACGTCTGCCACCGTTCACAACAAACGAAATCGAAATGATCCATAAATCGTACGATTTCATCGGTTTAAATATGTACACAACATATCTAGTTGAGAATAATAATGAAATTGTTTTCAATACGAACCAAACATCATTCGAAAAAGACACAAATATTAAATTAAGCCAAAATAATGATTGGCCAAAAAGTGGCTCAGATTGGTTGCGTGTTGAGCCCCAAGGGTTACGCAAATGTCTAAATTGGATCAAAACCGAATACGATAATCCACGCATCTTTATAACGGAAAATGGGGTTTCTGATGATAGCGAACATGAAGATTATAATCGAATCAAATATATTCAGGTGTTTTTTTTTTGATTTTTATTATAATTTTTCAATTTTATATCAAAAAATTTTACAGTTGTATCTAAAAGCTCTGCTAGAGAGTATTTATGAGGATGGTGTTAATGCTATCGGCTATACTGTTTGGAGTCTATTAGATAATTTCGAATGGTTGTCAGGCTATACGGAACGTTTCGGTTTATATTATGTCGATTTTAATGATCCATTAAGACGCCGAAAAGCCAAATTATCAGCTAAATGGTTTAAACAATTAGTTGAAACACGACAATTAACAATTGCCGGTAATAATTCACATGGAATAGTTGATGAATTGTAGCATTTACACGAATGTAGTGATTTCAATGCTAGTGCAAGATAGTAACTGAGTGGTTTTGGTACTTTTAGCACTTTATTTACTAATTATTATAAGTATTTATTGGAAATTGCAAGATAAACAATTTAGAAACGATTAGAATTTGATTTGTTGTCGCATAAGAAATTTTTTTGTTTGAATTGCAATCCTCGTTCCTTTAAGCTTCCCATTTTATATATTTTTATATATCTATATATTTATTCTATAGATATATATGTGATATGTGTTGGCTATAGAATAGGTCGTCGTTGTCGTCGTTCCAATTTAATCGCGTCTGTCCTCCGGTCGTTAACGGTGGGGGTAGATTTCGCATAAAATTCCTAGGCGTTCCGGAAGAACCAAAAAGATAAGTAAATTAATGGAATCTAAAAAGAAGACGGCTGCGGAAAAAAACAACGAATATGGGCCACTCGTTCTTTCTCTCTCTTGATCTATGTTATCTCTAAAAATTTCTGTCAATATCTAAAATCTGTTCGAGAGAGAGAGGCACACACACACAAAAAATAAATAAACGAAATCGTTTGCATCATCTGTTTTTTGCCTTCTGCGCCTTCTACTTCATTAAATTACAATTGATTGATTCATTCGTTCTATTTGTTTTATTGTTTTTTTTTGTGTTTGTTTGTTTGTGGATAATGCAATGTATGTACGCTATGTATCGATTATTAATATGTACGAATTCCAACAATTCCAGGGTCCAGAGTCAACCAGAATAGACTGCTAGAATTCCATGTTAGTACAGAAACTGGACAGGCGGCCGGTCAAGAATTCCGCGTCCGTAGTGCAACACTGTGGCTGCGCGCCGATGTACGCCATCGTCGACCATTACAATGTCGCAGCACCGAGATCTACGTGTTCAAAATCATATCGCATCTACCCGAATCGGTGACGCTCAGTTCGCAGGTATATATATAATCGAGTTTAATTTTTACAGTTAGAGTACGTTCATGTCGAAGATACCGCCGATATTTGTGTAGCGAAGCGATTTTCCGCTTCAAGGTCATCTGTGTAGTGATCTCGACATGAACGTATCCTAAACCTTGTGTGTTTGTGTGTGTCTTCTATAAATAAGGTTTCTTATAGGATTTCGATAGGGCGACCTCAGATCCGATTGCCCAGACTTTACAAGAATCGAATAGTGGCTGGCAAAAGTTGGATCTCACCGATATCGTTCGGACATGGTTATCTGAACCGAATAAGGACAAGTTGCGTTTATTTGTCGATTGTAGTTGTTGTAGTCATTGGTATATACATTTATTCAATAATAATAATCATAATAATAATAATGATGAGGATAGTGATAATTTGATTGATAAAAGAAACAATCCGAATCGTCCATTCTTGGTAATCCATACAGATCCGAATATAGCGAAACGTGTCCGTCGACGGGCATTAGATTGTAGTCCAGATTCAGGGAATCAATGTTGTAAGCAACGTTTCTATGTTAGTTTTAAGAAATTAGGTTGGGACGACTGGGTAATCGCCCCCCATGGTTATTATGCTAATTATTGTCGTGGTGATTGTGGCCATCATCGTACACCCGATACATATGTCACCTATCATACCCATGTGATTGAAGAAGTGAGAAAAACACAACATTTAAGCGGTATGCAACCGTGTTGTGCACCATTAAAATTCTCTAGTATGAGTTTAATTTATTATGGACCAGATTTAACAATTATCAAAAGGGATTTACCTAAAATGGTGGTGGATGAGTGCGGTTGTCCTTAAGTTTTTATCCACAACATTTAATTTAATTTCCAAATTATTAATACAGAAAAACTCGTAAGAATTCGGGAGCTATACAATCGTGAAGACTTGGAACAAAACGTGTAGTGTCTCCAAATCTAGAATTACCCCCCCACCAAAGAGGAGAGGGGATTGGTACGATTATTGGAGGGTATTGTGGATCAGTTGCGAAATTTTAATGAAAAGTGCCTTCTTTAGGTGATTTATTAGCAAAACAAAAAAATTGTAGAACTGATTTGAAACAACTCGTAATTGTGCAAATCCTCTCAACTCACCTCAAAAATTTTGAAAATACAAACGATTCAGCTTTGCTTTTGTTTCGTTTTAACAATATAAAAATACCGCTTGGAAACAATTATAATAAACTGGAGCTTTGTAAAAAGCATTTGCTACGTTTTGTGTGATGTTTATTATTACCAATTTTAACCTGTGATGATTTGTTATTATTATTAATTTTTATTTTTGACATTATCATTATGCCACTGCCTCTTTTCGGTACGACAACAAATTAGACTATAAGTATTAAAAATGACAATAAAGCAAAATTTAAACAATTATATATATATACCTATATGTAGCTATTGTCAACCGATCTATTTGCCTATATGTACACTTGATTGTAAACCAAAAACTAGTCCAATATTATATAATTTGTTAAGCCGAATTGTTTCTTGAGCTTATTTGTGGACGATTGGTAAAAAATTGTGGAACTCCAGACAGGTCACATATCATTTGTAGATCATTATGACCTGACTGAATTTGTTTCTTTTTATCGATTCTCTAGTTTCCTTCCAAAAACTATAAACGCCGCCTATATTCCCAATATACTCAATTAACATATTGCCTTAATATTTAAACAACAACAACAAAAAAAATGTATAAAGTTTAATTACAGTAATAATAATGAATGATAATAATGTTAATAATAATAAATAAATATGTATTTAATTTGTATTAAACACATATTAATAGTGAATAAGACAGATTTGTATATTATGGAAAATTTTCTTATGTAGACAATGAAAATTTGGCTGTACGCTCATCCCTTTCCTTGCCGCTCCAAATATAATTAAATTTATATTATTGATGATATAAATACAGTGTGTCCCTTGTAAATGTACTGAATTAAGAAATGTGGAAAGTGTACGATTTGTGATATTTTACTTATTCCAAAAAAAAAAACACCAAATTTTGTTGTTTATGATTTTTAACAACAACAAACTTATTCAGAGTACTTAGAGACACACTGTATATAATAAAATAAAAAGTATTAATAATAATAGTAATAATAATGATAATAATAAATAATAATACACTCCTTTGCAATAATACACATAATGATTGAAAAAAGAATTAGCTTTTGCAACACTATCTTTAAAATAATATTAATTATAATAATAATGATAATAATATTAATATTAATATTAACAATAATAAACGATGATGATAATAATAATAATAATAAACAAAAATTTGATATTTATAATAATTAGCTCATTTAGAAAATTAGTGAAAAAAAAACAAATGCCATAATTTTATTATAAACTATTGTATTGATTTATAAAATAATTAAAAAAAAGAATGGAGAATGAAAAATGTTCCTCAAAAATTTGCAAAAATTGTAAAACAGAAAAATTTAATCGAAATAAAAGGAAAATTGTGAAAAAATCAAAAATTGCTTATATCTATTTATATTTTTTCAACTTGAATGGACTATCTATGGGTCATCCTTTCATTTCTCCCATACAATCCGTTCGAGTTATCCCTTTCTATAGGACACCTGATAAATACAGAAACTCCCAAAAACAGTGGTAACATACAGAGTCATAGAGGACCCATTGACGGTTCGTTCCTAATGCGCTTACGGTAAATTGAATATTTATGTTTCGTAGAGGCTCGATTATACGTATTTCTACAGTTATGTTGCTTCCAAACATCTGGATTTTGTTATCTGCCTATAAATGCTCGACTTGATAAGAATACAATATGAGCTGTTCATTGGTAAACTAAGCCACAGTGGGGAAATGCTAATCAGATATTTGATTAAATGTGATGTTTCTTTTTCTATTTCATATATATAGTCATTATACCGATAAACTAATGCAACTAGGTACATTAGAAGAAGAGTGGGAGGAAGGCTCCTAGTATTCACGGCATACGATAGAACAATTGTGTGGTCACAGTAGGAAGAGTTTTTTATCTTTATTATTTAGACACTTCTAGGGATCTGACATGGAGTGAAAAAGATCGATTAGAAAAAAAATCGATCAAGAAAAAATCGAGTTTTGCGAGAAATTCGATTTTATTTTAATTATACGAAAAATTGCATTTTTTTGTACATAATAATAAAATTACCAGATTAATATTAACAGTATTGGTTTAAACCAACGTCGTGTATCTAATTTTTTTACTTTTAATAAAAAAAATAGAGTATAATTAATATAATCGATTTATTGAAAATCTATCTTTAATATCTAGAGAATCGATTATTAAAAATCGGTTATAAAAAAAATAATCGATTAATATAAATATCGATTATTTTTTCACATCCCTAGACACTTCTCACTGGAGTCAAGGTTAATAGTTGCTATAAATACGTGTTGAATTTAATATAACTGACAAAGCAAGGTATATCAACAAACATATGTTGTCTTTGTTGTACTCATTATGAGTTTTGAAAATTGTGCACAGCCATCTAGGTACATCTCAGGGTGTAATAAGTTGACTGTACTGTGTCTTATTCTTTTCAAAGTTACAAACAATTTAATAGACATAACATTTGAATGAAAGGAAATTTTGCACACAATGTATAATTTCTTAGAAATATTATCTGAGAATTCGAAAATAAAGTAACTATCTGATTTTTCATTTCAATGTTCATTTATTAGTTTTGTCTGGTTGGTAAAGAATCGTTTTCTTTTGTAATTTTTACAATTCCATAATTGACATTTATGAATTTTTAGATAATTTACTTGTTCACGGATTTAATTCGTGATTCTATAAATTGTTCTTTTTAATAAATATTGATTGAAATTTGATTTTGAAAAACTCATTATGAGTACGACAAAGACAACACATGTTTGTTGATATTGGTATCTTAACAATAGTGGGCGTCTAACTAAGTAATAAACATAAAAAACTCCTCCTATTCGACCTACTCTGACCACAAAATTCTTCTATCGTATGCCGTGATTAGGAGGAGACTTCCTCCCACTCTTCTTCTAATGTACCTAGTTGAATTAGTTTACCGGTATGTTCTATTTGTTAAAAGTATAAATAGAATTCAGAAGACCCAGTGGCGAAACTACTTTCATCTTTACATATATAGATCGCAAAAATTACAGTTAATTATTAAGGTGTAAACACTCCGCTATTGAAACTTGAAAATTTTATTCAGCGCAATTGGTTGATTTTCTTGTTAAAACTGCTGTAATTTTCACTCCTAATAGTTCTTTAAACGGATGCTGATCATGGGTGAAGGATATAAGAGCTCCTGATATATTATTTCTCTTCTAATATACCTACTTCATTCACCAGCATCGTATATCGAATATTAGTGTTTCTCCTAAAGCCTCGGCTCGTAAGAAAATTCTCGCACCGAAAAGTGACTGGCATATATCATCACGACCAATGGATGCATTTTACTGCAAAACGACGCCCAAAAAACAAAATTTCTATAAAAGGAGTGGGAACCTGGAATATAACGACTCAGAGAGTGGCCAAGGCTTGATTATATAAGAGATCCTGATATATTATTTCCCTTCTAATTTGCCTATTTCGTTTACCATCACTGTATATATTCCTAACGCCTCATTTCGACCTACTCTCGTTTCGTATGAAAATTGGCGCATCGAAAATGGCTACCACAACAATTGAATGCACAGTCCGTCAAAAGGATTTTACTGTGAAACAACGACTTAAGTATATTGCTTGCAAACATTCGTCTTTTGTTATCTACCTATAAATACTCGATTTCAGTGGCAGAACCCAGTTGCAGTTAGTGGGGCAGCATCAATTACTCCATCATCTGAGCAATAACTCTACTACTGCGCTATAATATTTACGATAATTTTTCGATAAGATATTTGCAACTGAATGGTGACAGTTAAATCAATCTGTTTCTCCTTTCAGACTAGTAGCATCTCACTTGAACTACTAGTGTACCCATAATGTTCTATCGATACTGGTCCAACTGGTACATTATTCTACTCGAATATTACATAAATCTCTCCGATTTCTATAATGTTCCTTTAACTTGTAAAGTTTTGAATCTTAGCCAAAGTTCTCCATTTCATATATTGTATATAAGTGTATAGTCGATAAAATCTTTCTATTTTATCTGTGTATACGTTATTTATATGAAAAGGGTTGAAATTATCCTTTTTGCCACTTTCCCCTACCCAATTCTAAATACTTTCTACAAGTACAATTAATCATATTTTGTCGCTTAGTTTTTTCTTCGTTTTTATCCAAATCCAATCATCCCTTTCGTTCTAAATACATTACAAAATAATAATAGTGGCGGCATGGACGGAACGCAAAGGGGGTGGCGTCGTCGCGACAAGGACATTTTCGATCTAGACGTGACAATAACCAGTAGTTGTGTGTATACACATATATATTACTACAACATAGTCTCCTAATTTCCCATTAAAAAAATTACGATGATCAAGGGAAATTTTCAAGGCAATGAACTTTGACGATGACGATGATAGTAATAATAATAATAATAATAATAACAAAAGGAAGGGGTGAGATGCGTACAAAAGCAGCGACCCTTTTTCTTATTGATGGAGAATCTTTTTTAATTGATGATTTTTCAATCTATTCGTCCTTATTTTTTTGTTGTCGTTGATGGAAGTAGTTTTGTAGTTCTGTAGGAAAGTCTGGACACCAAAAAAAAACTTGAAAGAATTTGGGCCTACATGCATATAAGAAAAATTCGAGAAGAAGGCGTCCGGACACGTAGGCGCCGGCGTCTCGTGACGTCACATTGGCGTCTCCTGACTAATATCACTCAAATGATGTGTGGTGATAGAGCAACGGATACACACATAGAGGTGAACATGTATGGAAAATTACAGCAAAAAAAAAACACTCAACAATTAAATATACGACAGGATAATTAAATTGTGGAAAACCCAAACAATTTTGTTCGTATTTTTTTTTAGTTATTGTTATTTTGAAAGCGTTTAAATTTGAATTATTCATTAAATATTTAATACTACCAATAATGTACTGATGTGGCCCTTAATCTAGGCTCATATACGAATAAACCGTGGAATAAAGAACAATTTATTCTTCTAATACAAGAGAATCCGGATTTATTGTAATAAGGGCACCCATAGGACTTGAAGTGTCCGGAATAGAAGGTGTCCGTATTAGGGAGGTTATTGAAATTGAAATTTCCTCTGATAAGATTTAGAATGTATGTTGTCAAAAGTGACCGCAGATGGGGGTGTCCGTATTAGGGAGGTGTCCCTAAATAGAAGTTTCACTGTATTTGAGTTCTACAAATTTTTGTCTCTTCCTCTTCAATACGTTTAGTTAGAATGCCCTATCTACAAATATATTAATTTTATTGCGATTTATTATTACGTCATATATCAGTCGGTCAGTTCAAATGGAAATATTTAAACTTTTATGTATTTCTATTGTCAAAGTGCCTCTTTTATAGATAATGTATCAACACATTGTAACAATTTATATCACAACACAAAATTTAACGATTTCATTTCCAAAATAGTAAAAATAATCGTTATAAAGTAGCAGACATTGATATCAAATTTAATAAGATGTCTAAACAATAAAGCTGGAATTGGCCATAAGTTATTAACACGTTCATATCGTGATTCATAAGTAATGGAAAGATATCAGCTCCAAGATAGAGCAAGGCAAATTCTAGTCTCCTGACAAATTCGTATAAAGCGTATTGGCCACAGCCGTTTCTTGTGAAAAGTTATTCTTTACAAATAGTGTCCGAACGTAAAGAAGCAGTTGAACTGCTACCGTCACGTCGTGACGTTACGGCGAAAAAACAGGGGCCTAGTTGTACCGAATTTCTATAAAATTCTGCTCGTTCTCTCTCACTCTTTAAAAAGCGGCTCGTCAGGGACAACAAACTGATTCTTCCATTGAAAGTTTAAAAAAACAATTTTTGACAAAAATAAATTTAAAAAAAAACTTTAAAATTATGAACACATTTTTGTTGATTTGTTCTACGTGTCTTTTCTTATAAATTTATGTAAATACATGCATTAAAATTAAACTACGCCAATGGTGCATTTCGAGCGTTGTAAATCTCGCCAAATGACCTTCAATCCGCCCTTTGTTCATTAGATTAACGGTAAAAAACCACCCAAAGTGTACAAGACGACCAGGGGCGGAGTGATAACTGAAGACTTGACAATGAAACCCCCTAAAAGCCAAATTTCTATAAACGGAGGCATTCTCTCTAATCGTTGAAACCCAAATCGTGCAGAGGGGCAAATAAGATTCCATACAATAGCTCCGCATTGATCTCCATCAAAAAGTACAGTCAAGGATCTACAGATTTGGAAGGCAATTATAGGGCCGAATCACTGAAAAATGATTTTTCGAGGAGCTTCTCAAAACTCTAAAGTCCATAGATTTTATTTAATCCACCCAAGTATAGTAGAGCAAGTTCTGTATCGATTTTGTGACCCAAAATACTTAAGCAGTTTTTGATTCAATACTAGAGGGATGTTTTCCGCCTTTTCTGCTTTCTCTAATGATCGTTTCATGTAACGTCAACTATTCGAAGGCGTAGCTTATAGATGAGAGAGTGAGAGGGATTGAGAGAGGGAAAGAGGGAGAGGGACGAATGATCATGAAAATGAGAGAGAGAGAAATGATCATGAAGATGAGAAAGAGAGACAGAGAGGGAAATGATAATGAAAATCAGAAAGAGAAAGAGAAAGAAATGATTATGAAGATGAGAGAAAGAGAGAGATGAGGGAGATGGTGATCATGAAGAAAATAAAGAGCTCTATAGAATGCACTTGTCTTCTGTGACTTCCTGAAATTTATCATTCATCCTTACCAAAAAAAAAATCAAAACCTTAACAGATAGTCATATCTGGGCCAGAGCTGGTATCAAGGGCGATTTTGAAGGCACAAAATTCCTTTACAATAAGCAACTGAAAAACCTTTTCCTGTGCTAACAAAATACAAAAAGAAATATTTTTTTGGGGGCGCCCTACAAAATAACGAGCCCAGTGGGATTGCACACTCTGCACCACTACTTATGGCTGGCCCTATTCTTGTAGGATTTACAGCAATATTTGCTGATAAAATTTGATAAAGTTCGTAAGTAATTAAGCCATAAAATCAATAAAGATTTCGGTCGACTGTATGTACTTAAGGATCCTGAGATTTTAAAAAATATTTAACATAATTAATTCAACTAAATATGTACATACTTAAGTCAATTTAATAAAACAAATATTTGTAAGCTAGAAGCTTCCTAAATTGTCAATAATGCATTTAGACGAACTTGTACTCTTTACTTATTTGCTAAATAATCGATATTATGAAATGCACGTTATTTTTCCATCTTTTTTTCTACGTTTTAAAATACCTTCCAAGAAACGATAACAGCATCAATATAGAAAATTTATATTATTTATAATAAAAAAAATGTTTAAAAATAGACTTTTTATTTGTTGACAAAAAACAATTAATTTAAAAAACCTTCAACAATTTCCAAACAACCACCACAGACATTTGTCTAGCAACAATTCAAACTGTTTTGAAATAAAATCAAAAAGGACCAGAACAAGTGGCATCTATTGGCCAATCTCCATTGTACTGACATTGCGAATTGCAGATTTCTCACGAAAACAGGGCCGGATTCACGATAAAACTACTAAAACTTGCAAATAACGCTAATCTCACAAACTTACGCGCGCGCACCTGTCAACTATATGACACGCCCCCAAACGTATGAATTAAATGAAACGCACTATAATAATTACCACAAAGTAATTGGAAAGTTTTCCAATAGAGATAAACGATATAATGACACAAAATTGATTCAATTTGTGTATTGGGTGGAATTATCTTGAACTATGTCGAAAAACAAACACAATTTAGTCAGAAAAAAAACAACTACTATTCTAGGCTTTGCTTTTATCTTAATCTTAAGGATTTAACAACAAATAATGTGGTCACCTTAAATGTACACATGAGACGATGAAGAATTGATAAAACCAAGAAAACACCTCCATTATCCACTATCAAATTGTATTTTAATTGTAGTGCCATTAAAAACGTTATTTAACGATCTTTCGTCTTCTGATTAAAACTGTGCTCAGGTGAATAATTTATGTGTTTATTAACTTTTTTTTATTATATGTAATGCCGTAGGTATTGCATTTACGTAAGTTCGATTATTAGATTTTTTTAGTAATATTAGAATTTTTACAATGTAAATTTGTAATTTTAATAATAATTGAAAACATTATCATTGATTTTTATCTGATTTCGGTTTTTAGACGAGGACAAATAAAAACCAATAAACATCAACGACGAAAAATTACCAGTAATAACAATAATTACTATTATAAGTATTATGATTATTATTATTCTCAATTACTGTGCATATATAAAAAGAGTAACAAATCGTTTCCATTGAGTATCGTTTAAAGTTTGGTGGTGGTAGTAGTGGTGGTTTAAATCAAATATCGAACAATAGACGTTAGTTTGTTGTTGCTTTGTGAACTTCTTGTTTTATGAATCCAACCACAGGTTAGATAACGTAGTTCTACACGAATATACAGAGTGTCTTTGTCGAAACGACCCGATTTGTTTGCGTCTACAATAAGACTTTTTCGGGCGAGAAAACAAAGACGCTCTGTATATGTGCATTGCATAATTCTGCGGTTTACAAGAGAATTCTTGTAAGTTTTGCTATTTTTGTTGTGGGAATCATCAATTTTATGCGCCAACAATTATAAATGCCAAAAGAAACTAGTTGCGACAACTTTAACTAACCATTCACAACAAAAAACTAAAGAAATACTTTCTTTTTCCTAGATTTTGATCGGATTGGTGCAACACTCAAACAATCATGAATCCTAATCGGTAACTGAGATTAATCAACAAATCGACGGAAAAGTACATAAAATTTTTTATTGTTTTTTCAGTTGTTATTATTTGAAGTAAGTATTGCGCCGAGTTCGTCAATCGAATAAAACACACACGTCAATTGGTTGGGCAAAAAAAACATTTAAAATTCTCTCAGAAATATTAAAAATTTTTAATTGTTTTGATTTTCTTTGCGATTTAGTATTGAGGAGAATCAGCATACGATCTTCGATCAAATGAAACAGAAGAAACTCGAAGAGGTTTTGATGAGTACAAAGTCGTTGCATCGATATGAAACAAGAAGTCTGAAATGTCTACTGCCACAAGTAAGAATATTTATTCTACACAAGACTAGTCGGCAATTGTTCTGAAGCTATGACCATATTTGCGCGCTGATGCGTCACTTTATTAATGGCTTTACGTTTTTGTATCAATAATCTATAATTGAGAGTGGGAATTTATCGGAAAAATTGTGAAAAAATTGTAAAAAGTTGATATTTGAACCAATTTCAATCATTTTTTTTAGTTTCCCTCTTTTTCTAAACTACAGAATTGTGTGAAATTTACTGTAATTATAGAAGATAACGTGCTTAATGGCGACATGAATCTCTTTTTCCTACATTTTTATACATTTCCAATAAATTGTTTATCAAGTTTTGTGGAAAATGGATGCGAATCTTCAAAAAATAGAACACATTCAGACATCAAGTCCATTATCATCTATAATTGACAGAAATTTCATTCAATTTCATTGATAAACTAAGGAGAAAAACGAATAATTGTACTTAAATTGGGTCAAGTATTTAATTTTTACGCCTTTATGCAAAAACTTAATCATTTTTTCTCATAAATTTTTATTTGAGACTATAGCTAATCACCATAGGAAATGAAGGCAAAAGAATTTTTCTCTTAAGATATTCAATTTTTTTGTAAAGAACACAACTTAACAATACATTGTAAAAAACCCAGAGCTTAATATTAATTTAGCAAAGATGTGATATAAACACCAAAATATGACTTCTATGCATAAAGATGTAACAAAAGTTACATTGTTGTCTCTATTTCTAAATGCGCAGAAAGCCTGTGCGTTTGTCGTGAATAATTCTTCAATCGGATAGAGATAAAGGCTGGCGTTGAAACATAACGCAGAGTGTCATTTACCGCCTCTACAAAACCATAAGTAATTTATTGAATACAATATTAAATAAATAACCATTATTTATAAACATGACTCATTATCGATAAAGCGATCATTTGATTAGCGATCAAATTAGAGACAAGGGTCGATAATATTTAATCTTTCATCAAATAGACCATTTGATTGTTTTGTTTGTTTTACAAAAAGTATCATGTCCGAAGTAGCGTCCAATTTTTCAATTAAAGCAAACCCAGTAATAACCCATAATGTTCCCATTTTTTACAGAGTGTTGAATATCTTCATAATTCGCCTCATTTATTAACGATGCTTGATGTCTGCATGTAATTCTTTTTCCAAGATTTGAGAAAACTTGTTAAATAAAAAAATTAATGAATTTACTGAGAAATGGATCAACATATAGAAAAATTAAATTCATGCAGACATGAAGCACATTGTCCTTTATAATTTTCATCAATTTCATCCAATTCTGTTGATTAAGAAACGAGAAAAACGAAGAAAATGCAGTGCAATAAGATTAAATAATCATTTTAAGAACTGATAGCAACAATTAATTATTGCGTTATGCTAAAGGGACGCTTAGTATATGACAAATCGAGCGTTTAATCGCCCCAACTGATTGGTGATTTTATAGCCTCGACATTGAATTATTTGAAACGTAATAAAATCAGATTTACGTGTGAACCTCGATGTGTAATATCAGATTTACGATTTCATTAATATTCATTATTTATAATTTTGCCCACGTAGGGCATCAAAAGATTTTTCTACATTTTTTTTATCATTTCTAACCGCTTGCTAGAAGATCGCTTCGGAAGGCGGTTATCTCTCTGACTTTAATCTCTTATGTCATTGTTGACACAAATTGGATCAATTGAACCTTTTCACTCATCTCAGTTACAAGTCAACAAAAATTGAGTACTAGATGAAGCTTTTTTGGTAATTTCTTACTGCAGCGTTCGAAAAAAAAGGCACAGCATAGACAAATCAATGCCATAAAATCACCAGGATTTGGGGCAAATTTTCTTGCATTTCTTTTAATAATTAAAAACAATATTTCAAGATTCTTGCAGCTGTAATATCAGCATCCTTCAATTTGGTTTTCGGTATGTCATTAGCCTTTTCTGCAATATTAATTCCACAAATACGTGATGAGAACGAATTTGAAATGACAATTGCTCAATCATCATGGACAGGTACGTTTTTATCAAAAATTACTAATCATTAATTTAATAATTCGGTTTGTAGCAAGCGTTGTAGCTCTTATGGTACCAGCCGGAGCAACAGCTAGTGGTATATTTATGGATATGATTGGACGATTGAATACAATCAAATTAGCCGCAATACCCGGCATTATCGGTTGGATTATGATAGCATTAGCTAATGATGTGCCGATATTGATAATTGGTCGTTTATTTACTGGACTATCAGCAGGTTGGGACTTGTTTTTGTAGTTCTTTCACATCCACCAAGCGAAAAGTTGCGTTTCTACGACCAATGCGCATGACCAATGCGCATCTTAATATCCATGCTAGAACGTTATTTTTCGCACTCTCTCACCAGCAGACAGACTGATTTTCATGTTTTTAGCGCTAGGCACAGCACCAGCTGTTGTTTATATAACAGAAATCGCACGCACCGATATGAGAGGCTCGTTACTATCGATAGCACCAGCTTACGGATCATTAGGCATGATTCTTGTCTATTTAAAAGGATGGTTATTAAATTGGCGCACAATCGCATGGACTGGCAATATCTACACAATCTTATCATGTTTATTAATCTTATTCATACCGGAAAGTCCCGCATGGTTAGTATCAAAAGGACGTATCGAACAAGCTAGCAAATCATTGAGATGGTTAAATAAATATCAATTAATCGTTGATAACAATGTAAGTCAAATGTACTTAAATATTAAGTACTTAATCTCAAAAAAAAAATAAACAACACTTGTAATCTAGGGACAAACATTATCCGATTTACAATTGCAAGTTTTACAATTGGATCATGAGAAAAAGGTGGAAGAATCACGGAAATTGGGCCAACATGGGATTATGAATAAAATGAAGGCATTCCTAAAACCGACCGGTTACAAACCGTTAATACTGCTGTTCTTTTTATTCTTCTTTCAACAATTTTGTGGTGTTTACGTGACGCTATTCTATTCGGTTGTATTCTTTAGGGTAAGTCGTATTAAGGGCCGATTCTACAGCTCGATATTCCAGCTGTAACAGTCTTAAGCTCGAGTCAGTCTGCGCAGACGCCGTACAGTTTGGAGCATTTTAAACCATAAAGAACTGGTTAAACAGAAAATGGCCTAGCACAGCCAGTTGAATTCGCAACTTGTATTTTTTACTGAGTTCGCAGTGGAATGTCCAGAAGGGCTTCACCTTTAGTTGTCTCTTGAGCTATTTGTGGTCTTCAAAAGAATTTGATTCTCTTTCTTCATTCATCTCATGAACCTTTGCTGACTGCAAGCAACAAATTAGTCAATTGGGAGGACTGCTGGATCTTTTGGATTGGGATGTTGAGAAAAATCAAGACAACTGTGCAACTACTCGGACTTGCCTAAATTACATTTTGCTTGAGCTTCATTCTAGGCTTACAGATGCTGGAAATAACAACTCTAGAATCGGCCCTACTTCGTGCCAAAAAAATTCTTATAATTTGTTTCGTTACAGTCACTCGGCGACGATATCAACCCCTATTTGGCATCAGTACTGGTGGGTATCATACGATTCGTCATGTCCGTGATCAGTACATATCTATTACGTCTATTAAATCGCCGTCCATTGATAATAGCCAGCACATTAGGTCTATCAGTCTTCCTATTTATCTCGGCAATCTTTACAATACTCGTCCAACGTAATCAAACAACCTTAACATGGGTACCAATAGTATCATTAGTCTTCTATGTGATATCATCAATGATTGGTATGTTAACAATACCATGGACAATGACAGCTGAATTGTTCCCAATCGAAATACGTGGTGTTGCCCATAGCATCACATATAGTGTAGCAAATCTATTTATGTTCTTAGCTGTACAAAGCTATGAAACATTAGTGCAATTCTTTGATGGTATTGTTGGGTTACAATTTTTCTATGCAACAATCGGCACAATTGGTTTAATTTATATTATAATATTTCTACCGGAAACACATGATATTAAATTAACGGACATTGAAGAGTATTTCAAACATAATACAATCTATTTGGGACAGAAAATGATTAAAATCAATGATCAGAAATGTAAGAATCAGATCACAAGGGTTGAAAATAAAGATGTCAAAGATGGTGCAGATAATGAACAGAATATTAAATTAATTACGCAAGCATCATAGACTTTTAGTTTTGTCTCTGTTTAGTAGAAAAAATGTACTGTTTCATAATGAAAATAGTGGACAAAAATGTTTGTATATTTGGATCTAAATGATCTAACTTGGATATACATTTAAGAGATATTTTTATGTACTTAGTTTAGGAAATTATTATCTAATTGAAATATAAACGACTGGAAAATTATGCAATATTAATCCCCACCTTTGCGTCAGTATAGGATCTTCATCGAAGGGTCTGACGATAAGCGCAGTAAATATTTGCTGAATCTTGGTAGAAAAGATCTCAGAACCAGGGTCGCAGTATGGGTATGTGGCGTCCGTGTGCAAAAGTTATCTGGCACCCTGAAATTAACAATTGTTATTTTATATTATCAGAAAACAGACTAATAAGAAGTGTCTATTTTTCTTGTTAAATACATAACACACTATATACCTAAATATTATAGACATATAAGTAAAGATGAATAAATAAAATTATAAAAAATACAAATGATACAATATTTCCCAGTTATTCAGCTGTCTGAAATTTGTGTTGAAATTGTATTTCAAAATTAATTCATCCTTTAACAATCTACCTATTTTGGGACAGGTACAAACAGGTGTTGCATTTCTCGGTTCAGTTTGAAATTTCTGCAATAGTTTTATTTATGATCCACTACTTGTAATTGAGGGTGGTTGTGTGGATACTTTGCCTTTATACTTTAGATTTTACAACGTTACGCTAATTCCATATTTTCTAGTGATGGACTGTACCATAAATCCTACAAAATGCAACTAGTTAGTTTACAGCTCTCACCAAATGTGCATAAAGATCTTTTCTGAGGCAGGCAGTTAGGTCGAGGGAAAAGGAATGGGCAAATAGAAAAAAATTACGGATTTCAAAATTCTGAAAAATATGAACGCATATTCCATTGGATTACTGGTAGTGTCTTGCTTGTTTTTCGCATAACTAATTTTGATGCGTGTCGGCTGAAAACAACGGCAGAGTTGACAGAAGTTCCAAAGTCGACTGTAGCGAAAATTGTCATGAAATCTCGAAAAATGTTGGAAAGAAAGAAGCGAGAGAAGAAAACAGTCATTAATTCTTTCATAGATTCGAAAAAAAAAGAAATTAAGAATATAATTTAAAGCATATATGAAGACAAGATCGTACCCACTGTACAAGGAATACAATTAAAACTGTTGGAGCGGCAAATACCCTTTCCATATGGTCCAAGGACATTAGAACGTCTATTGAAGTCTATCGGTTTTCATTACAGACGCATTAACAAGAGACTTAGTATAATGGAGACCGAACGCCTTGGCTTCTTAAGAATCGAGTTTATTCAAAAAATACGCCACTTTCGTGACCAAAATCAGCATATACTTGGGTTGATACCCACGACACAGTCAACGAAGGGTAGATTGACAATTCCTCTTAAAATGTCTCGTGGAAGAGGTAAACGAGTTGCAATACTCTTCATGCTGGAAGTGTTGATGGTTGGGTGCCAAACGGCTTGCTAATATCGTGTAAAAATATCGCTTTTTGTTCGGTAGATTACCATCAAGATATAGAGCTGTTAGAAAAGTGGTTTACAGAAAATCTTCTCGTGTGGAGTCAACTGAAACATCGAGTCGCAGAGTCAAATAATACAATTAGTAGTAGTGTCTTTAATCATATTGGAAGAACAGTAGAAAATATGGATGAGCAATTATGGCGCAATTGTGTCCAACATGTAATTAAAATTGAGGATTGTTCCCTAGGAATATCTGCATGTTCCGTTAACACAAATGACGATAGTAATGAAAACTCAGATAATGAAGACCTCGATTAAATTTGTGCAATTATTTTTTATGTACATAAAGATTTTCCATTTGTTTATAAATATTTGCTTTATTTTGTTTACAATTAGTGAATTAGGGAATTGACCATTCCTTTTCCCTTGACCCAACTACCTGCTTTAGAAAAGATCTTTATGTACATTTAGTGAGAGTTGTAAATTATCTAGTTGCATTTTGTAGGTTTTAGGGCCCCCGCGCACTGGCAACTTTTGCAAAGCAACTATTTGATCGCTTTACAAAAATTGAAATGAGATACACGGTATGGAATGCGGTCCCGCGCACGGGCGACTTTTAAGTTGCCATGTTTGGAAGTCTGCGAACAGTTCATTTTATGCTCATTCTAAAATAATGAAATAATCTGTCGAAGACCTTATAAAATTGTCCGTCAAGAAGTCGGGAACTAATTATTGGATGTACCCAAAACGTTTTGTTCCTTTGCTTATTTTTTCGACGTCTCAGAATAAACGCAACAGTACAGGTGGCTTCCACGATATCCATTGTAGACTGAGATGAGAGGCAACTATTTAGTCGCCAGCGCGGTGGTCGACAACTCATGGGTGAGTAAACTGTTTAGTTGCTGGTGATTAAAGTTGCCAGTGCGCGGGGGCTCTTATGGTATACGAATCCCTTTGTTGGGACTATAAAACGATTCACTTATAAGTCAATACTCAACAACAAGAAATAAAAATTTCTTAGTCCGAGAAGGTTACACCAATCATTCACAAGCCACGCCTACAGACGGTTGAATTACATGAAATGCACTACAGAAACGGATACTGAGTTTTCAGATTGGAGAGTATGCACATTTTGTTACCAACATCAACAGCTGTCAAAGTGTCTAAAGTCCAACCGTTCAAAAATTGACCGGCACTACTACACATGTAGTAAGTGATAGGGCCGGCACAAGGCAGGTCCAGCGCGTTCGGCGGAACCCGGCCCCACGTTTAAGGAGGTCCCGTGCTCTACGAAAATCACCCAAAAATAGTTGCTCGTTGAAAAATTTAAGTGTAAGATTTGAATATGTATTCAGGCCCCGCAAAAGGTTACGCCGGCCCTGGGTGCACGTGTATTTCGTTTGCCAATATTTACTGTATTGAGACTCCGTGCGCAACAGAGGATTTTTTGCCTCCTCAGTGGATGAGTTACGTTTTCTACGGGTGCTGACCTGCGGAGTAGAAGTTTAGATCGGCCGCTACTCCACCGAAGTGTCTGAGAAACATGTAACCCCAAAGGAAGTCGGTCCGATGTTGATTTCGAAGACGCTTCAAGTGTGCCATAGCATAAAACAATACACTAGTTGGTTGCTTGTCAATGTGAACTGTTCGAGGCGTTACTGGTTTTAGTGAGTACCCAAGTAAAGGACAAGTAGCTCATAACTAAGGCTATCGAAAGAAAACATCAAGAGAGAGACTGCTGGAGTATGGAAAATCCGTAAGAAGGGTGCGGTTAATGACCAGGCTTAGCACAAGGGCTCAATTATGACGGCACAATATTCTGTAAACGAATCCGTACAGGAATTTGAAGAGGGAAATGGTGCACGTCACCCAGCCGGACACATAACAGAATGTTTAAACTATGAAAATGTTCAAATAACCGTCGACTAGGCATTGGGTTCCCAAAGTGCCGCCTGCGTACCAAATACGGCCCTCAAACCTTGGATTTCTGGATTTTTATTATGTAGTAAATAAATAAACAGTAAAATAAATAACAATATATTACCAAATTGGCCCTCCCAGGAAAAACTTAGTGAACCTCTGGACTAAGCCAAGGGTAGCTAACTTTTCTTGTTCTATGAATATCTTCAAAAGTAACGATAATTCCAAGAACCCCCACAAAGTTTTTGGATGCACCTTCCAGTTTGCATTAAAGGTAAAAAAAACGTCAATTGGCCAAAACTTAGACTTGTAGCGTTAAATTTTTACGTAGTTGATTTCATTACCCATTCAAAATAATGATAGCAACGAAATGCATGAAAACGTGCAATAATTGAAGTTATTAACGTTTAATAAAAAGCAAAAGGCCTACCTTTTCCGGTCGAGAGATCTCAAGAACTGGTACCATTGTGGAACTAAAAAAGAAATGAGGAAAATCGATTAATTTCCACAAATGATCGGTTACTTAATTAACAGAATAATCTTTACCTTTTTAGAGGAAACACCAACATCCGGACGGTTAGTAGCACTATCTCTAAAACACCTGAAACAAGAAGCTTAATTAATTTAGAGAATCCTGTGAAGATAAAATTTTCTCTGCTAATTTTTGACCAAATTGATAAAAATTCAGTTACAATTTTTGTGGGTGAAAAAAATGTTATGACAGCATTATGTTTACGTGCTATTTTGGGTGTTTTTCTTACAGAATTAAATCATTTCTATTCTCTACATTTATAGAGTAACCTTTTTTCTATTCAAGGCTCATCTCGGGTGATGTAACACTGCATTTGAATGTTTTAAGAATTAAAGGATTTATGGGACATGTTGCTGACTCGTGAAACAGGCTGTACAGGATGGACCATTTTTGATGGTTTTGCAGGGTATCTCCTATAAGGAAAGCTTGCACAAACTAACGGATAGAACATTCCTGTCCTACTTTTTTTCCTGACTAGTCACATGGTGCAATTAGATTTTTGCTATGTTCTTTTGTTTTCGAGTTATGGCCGTTTTTTCACTTTTTTGCGATTTCTAAGATGCCTTATATCTCGTAGGCTTTCAAAAAAGTTGACGCTTTTCCCACAGTTTCTAGTGTAGTTTTTAAAGCTGATTCTATTTAGCTAATTAGGTTTTCTCTAGCTCTCACCATTTTGGAAATATAACAAAAACTTATGTTTTTTTAAATGGAACCTATATTTAATTTATTGCTCATTAAATTGCTTATTTTTTTCTGATTTCAAATATATATAGTTTGATATAGTTATTATCAAAAATGCGGGAGTTATTTTGAAAATTTCGATTTCGCAAGTAGTGATTACAAAAATTATACTCGAAAGGACTTTAGAGTGCCATGAAACAAATTTTACCTATTGCAAAATACGAAAACAAAAGAATAAATAAATAGCAACCAAAATAATAGTTCGTTGACAAGCTAAAAAACGATTGTTTCATAGCACTCTAAAGTCTTTTCGAATATGATTTTAGGAATGTTTCCCTTCGAAATCGAAATTTTTCAAATAACTCTCACATTTTTGAAAATAACTATAGCAAACCATATATATTTGAAATCAGAAAAAAATAAGCAATTTAATGAGCGATAAATTAAATATAGGTTCCATTTAAAAAAACACAAGTTTGTGTTATATTTCAAAAACGGTAAAAGCTAGAGAAAATATAATTAGCTAAATAGAATCAGCTTTAAAAACTACACTATAAACTGTGGAAAAAGCGTCAACTTTTTTGAAAGCCTACGAGATATAAGGCATCTTAGAAATCGCAAAAAAGTGAAAAAACGGCCATAACTCGAAAACAAAAGAACATAGCAAAAATCTAATTACACCATCTGACTAGTCAGGAAAAAGTAGGACAGGAATGTACTATCCATTATTCTGTACGAGCTCTCCTTATAGGAGATACCCTGCAAAACCATCGAAAATGGTCCTGTATACTTCTTATCCTATCTCACTACAAACAATTATTTGAATCAAAACACCATAGAAACAGTATAGACATTACAAAATTTGAAAAAATTCTAACCTATCTTTCAGCACCTATATACAGTTGGGATCAAAAAATTTCGGACATAATTTTTTTTGACGCCTAAATATGTTTAATCAGGGCCAACCATTACTGTTATTATTACTGTTTTAAATGTCAAAATTAATGACTTTTCAAACATAAAATATTAAAGTTTGTCCTACACCAACTGTCCTTGATGTCCGAACTTTTTTGATCGCAACTGTATATTCGAGAATTTGCAATTTTCGCAGAAAAAGTACTACCAAAATTGTTAAAATTACTTTAATTGTAAATTACCTATCGTTTACAAGTATTCCGAATTGATTTTTCGTGGAAATTATCGGAAAAATCACCAAAAGAAAATCACCCGGAGAAAAAAAACAACCGACCAAGTTTTAAACAACTGAAAATCACTACCAGGGGGGGGACTCTGTTATGGAAGGGATAATGCCTAACTCTTAACCGCGCGTAGGTAGCGCAGCTAACGGAAAAAAATGTTAGAGCTATTTTGAAAAATTCGATTTCTAAGGAAAAAAATCAAAGTTGGAACATTAAATTAATGAAGGTACAGCATAGATAAGTATAGATCGGACACTCCATGATAAATTTTCCGCCATTTTGTTTTAACCGGTGCTGGGATGGCGCTAGAGAAGGTTACGATTACAGAGCTCTGTATGTCATATATGAAAGGTTTGCGTCCCTGATGCAAAAAGGCGGTAAATTTAAAATATATTTCCAATGTTTTTTTTTATAATTTATTTTGATGTTAAAAGAAAAGAACAAAAAACGTTGAATTCGATTTATTAAAAAAGAAAACAAGATATACATAATACAAATATATAATTTAAAAATTATTTGTCAACAGTATTTGTTTTTAAATAAATAGAAATTGCATTACTAAATTGTTTTCTCCAATAAAATACAGCGTAGAACTCGTACTATTGACAAATAAAATTCACAATCGAAGTTGTTTCAAGTATTAAATAAGTTTGGCCCATTAAAATGGTGTACCTTCATTTATTTAATGTTCCAAATTTGAATTTTTTCCTTAGAAATCGAATTTTTCAAAATAGCTCTAACATTCTTGTGTACATTTCGAATTAGAAACACTCGACCAGGAATGTGCCATCTGTTCTTTTGTATGAAGGAGCTTTCCTTATAGGAGATAACTTGCAAAACCATTGAAAATGTGCCACAAACTAATTAAATTTTGGAAAACGTTCAAATGGAGGATCATCTGGATTGCAAATCATACTTCCCTTAAAAATTAAAACAAATTTATAAATTGCATTACAACTAAATTTAAAACTCAACTTACCTAATAAACTCTTTAAAACTCTAGGCTTTCAATTAACAATTTTTAATGAACTAAATAAACAATGAACAAGAAAATATAAAGACCAAAAATACTGATTACAACGATTTTGATAAATAACTATTTTTTATATTTGTTATCAAGGCAACCAAAACACAGCATAGACAATTTGCGTAAACGACATCTCTTGACCGGTTATTAGACGAATTAGTTTATGTCCAGGATAATTTGCGATAGCTGCGCTACCTACGAGCGGTTAAGAGTTAGGTATTATCCCTTCCATAACAGAGTCCCCCCCCTTGGTACACCATGTTATTGGGCCAAACTTATTTTATACTTGAAACAACTTCGATTGTGAATTTTATTTGTCAACAGTACGAGTTCTACGCTGTATTTTATTGGAGAAAACAATTTAGTAATGCAATTTCTATTTATTTGAAAACAGATACTGTTGACAAATAATTTTTAAATTATATATTTGTATTATGTATATCTTGTTTTCTTTTTTAATAAATCGAATTCAACGTTTTTTGTTCTTTTATTTTAACATCACAATAAATTATAAAAAGAAACCATTGGAAATATATTTTAAATTTACCGCCTTTTTGCATCAGGGACGCAAACCTTTCATATATGACGTACAGAGCTCTGTAATCGTAACCTCCTCTAGCGCCATCCCAGCACCGGTTAAAACAAAATGGCGGAAAATTTATCATGGAGTGTCCGATCTATACTTATCTATGACGTAGGCCTACTAAAAATATACCCTATTCCACGGAGTATAGATATAGGAGTCTGAACGGTATAGGCTTTTTCACGATATTTATGTACATAAAAATGAACCCAGAGAATAGTACATTTTTCTGTCACTCGCGGCGCTAAGATCAGTAGCGTACTGATAGTGGTCGCGATAGTGGTGGTTATAGCGGTCGCCTGGACTTAGTAAATTTCGACTTATAAGCCAAATTACTTTATGGTTGAGGTGCACAAAGAAAATTTTCTACCGTAATTTCTATGAATAGCAATTTTGTCCGCATCTGGTATGAGTTGTAAATTATCCGTTGCTATTCATCGAAATTACGGTAGAAAATTTTCTTTGTGCACCCCAACCATATGGTTTATAAGTCGAAATTTACTAAGTCCAGGCGATCACTATATCGTCCTCAACGAGAATACCGAGTACTCTGCCGATCGTAGCGCGCTCAGCCGTCAAAAGTTTTGTCCCTAAATTCGTGCCATAATTTTAACATTACGTTCGGACTCCTATTTCTATACTCCGTGGAGTGTCCGATCTATACTTATCTATGATCACTACCAACTTAAATGTGGTAAAACTGAAAAATCACCAACTACTTCAAGAATTACTTTTGTTTGCATTTTGTAATTGAAAAATACGTAATTTCAATTATTTATCATTTATTATTATTAATTATATAAAATTTCAAATTTTTTTATATAATTTTCACTATTTTATCAAAGCTCAATCTTACCATATTACAATAAACACTAATCACACTGCTGCATAATCTGTTGCCTATACTGTCCCGTATATCGTTAAATACAGTGTAACTTATCTATGGTGATTACTTATAATTGCGCAATTAATGTATAGAAACAATGAAAACAGCCTAGAAATTGGAGAATAATCAGATCGATAGCCTTTACTTCCGGTTAATTTTGTGAAATTCCCTTAATACCAGGATTTCTTAAACGAAATAATTACTCAAAAAGGAATTCTAATCGGATTAATAATACGATGAAAACTATGCAATTTAGCAAAACTTTCACAACATTAAACCAATCATAATTGCAGACAATTAATAATGGTAACAACGAACAATAGAATAAAATTTCTATCAATTTTCCATGTTACGTTGCAATCAGTTAATTAAACAAAAATTGATTGTACCATGTTGTTATATCCACCTATACAATAATACAAATAATAAACACAATAATAATACTATCTTTGTCTAACAAACAGTGATTAGATTGTGCTAGTTTTGTCTTTTAAAAAACTCTACAGCAATTCCCCTCTCGATTTTACCTTTCTATCTGTGTCCCTTCCATATGCCGATAATTCATCAAACAACACCGACAACATTAACAACACCAGCACAAGAAAAAAGGAGAAAAACAACAACAACAAAAACATTGTTGGTTTCCTCAGTAACTGTCCTACATTTTATGTGTTTTAATACCAACATTCGCTCGCCGACTTTGTAAGAGTTCACTTGTTTTTGTTTTGTTTTGTTTTGCGCGTGCAAATACGTCGATTGTTTTACTTTTTAAATTGCAGAAAAATATGTGTAAATATTGGTGATAAAAAGTGTAAAAAGTAACTAAAAAAAAATGTGAAAGTACGTCTTTGATCGGTTCTCAATTTCGATGAATATGTGTGTGTGTGTGTGTGTTTTGGTATCCATGGATTTAATTAAAACGTAACCCTATTTCGACCAACTATCAAGTAAGTGTTGATCTAACAAGGTCGTTTATTCAATTGTCATCTGAGAATTCCGGCCTTGATGATTCCGGTAATAACGGGTCCTCTTAATCGTAGATAGTTTGATTATACAATAATGATGTGATAAAAGTGGAAAAAATCGGGAGTGGTTAATTTCGTGAAGAAATAGAGCAGAAATTTCCAACGAATTTAGTATAAAATTATGTAATACTCCAATTATTATCATCAATACAGGACGGATTGAGATTGAGATTTACACTCAAGGTCGCCGGTTTGTAGATCACCCGGTATAATTATGAAATTGTAATTAGATTAACCGGGTTTTTTATGATTTCTATTTCCGTCTATCTCTCCTTGTTTCACACAATTATTCTATTAATATTAGAAAAAGATAGAAATTGTGGGTGTGTATTCAATTTATTAAATTATTAGATTATTGTATAAAAATTGGCATAGTTTTCGAAATTAGCGCGCTTATTGGCATTTAAATCGTTGCCATGGCGATTTGGTCACGTGACACACGCCGGTATCTTTGATTATTTATTGGGGAAAAAAAACAAACGATTACGGAAGAATAGGAATGTCTTAGGTGTGAATCATCAACGATACCTACATATGGAGAGACCTACCTTTTACGAGAGGAATGGTAAAAAAAATTAAAGTTCAATGCCCAATTGGTTATTTGTACACACAAACACACACACACACACATATCTGGAAATTTTCGAAATAGAAGATATGGGGAAAAGTAGGCCGTGATAATTGATCGATTAGCAATTGTTTCTTCCGTACCAAATATACAGTGTGATCGATATAGAACGGTTCACGTTATTCGTTTATTTCCAATGCCTACTTAATTAAATACCAAAATTAATTGATTTGTGTGTATGTATCCGATAAGAATTCCAAGGTTGGTACGATTGGGTCATTGTACATTTCCCATAATGAAACAGGATCTATACATTGTTGCTCATTTGTTAATAAAGGGTGATCCTGATTATTTTCAAATCGAATGCTATCAAATTTCACTTTTTTTATATTCACCTACCACTTTCACTATAGATTTTTCGACATATATTTCAACAATTTCC
Organism: Epicauta chinensis; assembly: GCA_021725515.1. Taxonomy (NCBI): domain Eukaryota; kingdom Metazoa; phylum Arthropoda; class Insecta; order Coleoptera; family Meloidae; genus Epicauta; species Epicauta chinensis. Next base: position 72,410 of record JAEDXX010000183.1, on the reverse strand, counting down.
AAAAAAATTCAATTAATTACAAAAAAAAACACTTTCACTTCTATTGTTTCAATAATTCGTATCGAATTCGTGAAAAATCCGGAAATCGGTCATTTAATCCAAGAGAAAATCGCTATTAATCAAATCTAACCTATATGCGGATCTCCCGCCTAGCCGCCATTTATAACCTATAAGCGATGCTGTTTGTTGGTGATAATTAGAGGAAAGGCAACATAAATATTTGTCTTAATTTATGTGTTTACAAATCGAGTTTCTAATCGTTACGTTACATCACTTATAATAATGATCATTAATTTTATTGCTATAGTACATTTAACAGGAATAGGATGTAGGTTAGGAAAGGATTTCATCGATATAAGGAAATGGCAACTAGTTGCCGAGAGATTATGTTTGTTTTTTAATTATTGTTTAACTGTACTTAATGCAAATGTTTTTAATGATAAATTATTCAATTAATTGAATAATTTTCTTAAGATAAAAAATTATTGTAGAGAAAGTGTACAGTGTCAAGGGTTATTCGTACAATTTTCTAGATAGTTTCTCTTCCGTTTCCTTATAGAAAAACGATTTTTTTTGCGTGAAACTGGTAACTTTTTGAATTAGCGCCTATACTCCGTCCAAAAATTACGTATAAAATTTCATATGACAGAAATGCAGCTAACCTACGCAACAAAAAATAGTCCCACTATTAAGACCCCAAAATTTAAATTATTTATTGTATTAAACTGGAAATTGATTCGAAAAGGATCTTAAAATCTCCAAAGAAATATAAAATACCTGAAGTTCAGGGTTAATATAAAAAAAAATCACCATCAAATTATGTAAACAAATGCGTAGGGTTTTATTCAAACAGGAGTACCACAACATAATATTCTTTTTCTTTACAGTAAACATGTAAGAATTAGGTACTTTTCAAACATTAAGTTGCCTATAACCTATCAACAGTAATTGGAAATTTTACACTTGATTTTTGGACAGAGTATACAAACTCGAACTACCAATTGTTACTAGTAAACAAAAAATAACTAGAATTTTTCTGAAAGACACTAACTACATCAAGATATCTTAGAAACAGTATAGCCACTATAAAATTTGACAAAATTAAAATCTTGCCAATTTTACGGAAATTGTGGACTTTTTTGCCGTTTTCCATTATTAAAAAAAATTAAATTTCTTTGCAAGAAAAACTCCAAAAAAATATCTAAAAGTCAAATATTCGATTGTGTCTCTATTAATAAGCACAGCACGCTTGAAAACTGTGCTAATCAGCAGTAGTGCCAACACAAAACTAATCGCGAAAGTAACTAAATTTACTGCGAAAGATAATCATAGGTCAAGAGATCTTAGGCACAATATGGCCACTACAAAATTTAGAAAAGCTAAAATCTAGCCAATTTTTCACATTTTAGAGTAATTGTGGACTTTTATGTCGCTTTCGATTGTTAAAAAAATAAAATTTCTTTTTTTTGTTGTAACAAATACCCCTAAAATTTCCAAATATTTAAAATTCAAATATTCGATTGTTTCTTTGTTAATAAGCACAGTACGCTTGAAAACAATGCTTATCAACAGTATCACCAACACAAAGCTAATCGCGGCACGAAAGTAACTAAATTTAGTGCGAAAGAAAATCATCAATGAAGATATCTTAGGAACAGTCTAGCCACTACAAAATTTACGAATTATTAAAATCTACGTTATTTTTTATAAGAGTAAATAATTACCTTTTCATGAAAATTCCAGACTTATGAAGTTATGATGTCTGTTATTATAAAATAACAAAATTTCTATTTTTTTTGTGACAAAAATCCGTTAAATTTCTCAATATTTTAAACATAAATATTCGATTGTTTCTTTAGTAATAACCTTTGTGCACTTCAAAATAGTACTAATCAGAGGTATTACCAACATAAGTGACACAACTTTGAAAGAAAATCATTAATCAAAATATCAAGGAACAGATTGGCCATTACAAAATTTAGAAAAATAAAATCGGGGCTATTTTTTATAAACAATTACCTTTTTATGAAAATTCCAGTCTTATACTCTTTGTTATTATAAAAATAATAAAATTTCTATTTTTTGTGCATTTTTGTAACAAAAATCCGTTAAATTTCTCAATATTCAAAACACAAAAACTCGATTGTTTAGTGGTAATCACAGCACACTTGAAAACAGTCCTAATTAGCAGTGTGACCAATATAAAACTAGTCGCGGTGCTAGAGTAACTAGATTCAATTGGAACTTTTTATAAGACAACCAACAATCAAGACATCGTGGAAACAGTATGGCCACTACAAAACTTGAAAAATCCCTTTGTAATTCTATTTTATAACAACGATCGCAGCACACTTGAATCAGTAGAATTGCTAACATAAAACTAGTCGCGACTTTTTACAAGACAATCATCAATCGAAATATGGTAGAAATAGTATGACTGTTATACAATTTGAAACAATTAAAATCCAGCCTATTTTCTTTGAGTTAGCGCCCACAAATTCAAACTGCCAACTTTCTGTTGGTAACAAACCAAAAAAAGTACAATTTTTCTAAAAGAAATTATACAAAATTTATCGATCAAAGGGTTCCTAGATTTAAGTTGGTACCCTTGAATATAGTGATATTTTTAGGGATTTCATTCTTTATGTCCATATCTTCGCTTACAATCTTGGGATTACGTACTTTGTTTAACGAACATCTGTCAAATCTAGTAACCCTTTGGTTGATGAATTCACTATACATCAAGCTATACCCAATTTGCTGGTTGAAGGTGAATGTCAAATCTGCAACTAATGAACGGCCAAACAGTACCTATATTTCCACATATACGACATATATAGGGGAATTTTTTTGACACATTTTGAAAATTCACCCTCAACCAGCAAATTGGGTATATCATAGAAACAGAGTGACCACTACCAAATTAGAAGAAATTAAAATCCAGCTTTTCTTTGGATTATTGCAGTTTTAAAGAAACTCAATTTTTTTTCATTATTAAATCAGAAAATTTTCTACATTTTTTCTTGTAAAAACCATTAAATTGAACAGTAATTAAAATACAAACATTCTATTGTTTCATTCGTAATAATCACAGCACACTTGAAAACTAATCAACACCATTACCAACATAAAGTTTTTACAAGAAAATAACCAATCGAGATATCGTAGACACAGAATAGCCACTACGAACATAAACAGTGCTATCAACACAAACTAGTCGTATTGCAAAAGTTACTAGCTCTCTTTCATGCAAAATAATGCATTTTGCATTTTACTACCAACTTAAATTTAGTAAAAATTAAACGTCTCAAGTTATCTTGATAGAGGGCTCTATTAAAGCAAATATTGTTTTTTTTTAAATTTTCTAATTTTGTGTACATTTCTATTTGTTTTCAGGCTTGAATCGACAATGTTTTATTACAGTAATGAACAACTATCAACTTTAATTACATTACCAATAATAATAATTGTATTAATATGGACATTAATAATATTTTATAAAAATAACCGTTTTTGGCAACCGTACGATCTATTATTAATAATACTATTAATATTAAACATTTTACGTAATCTAATTATAATAATTTATATAATCTTAATAATATTAATTAAACAGTTTATTATAAATTTTAATAATTTCCAAATTAATTATTGTAATTATTTCAATTTTCTATTTAATTCAATACATATCTACCAAGCATTCATATTAACAACATTATCGATCTGTGGTTTATTTATAATTAAATTTTATAAACAAAAACAACAATTTAAACAATTTCTAACAGTTACGCATATCGTTTATCATTTGTTTTGTTTGACGATTTTGTGCGGTTGTGTTGGTATTGCCGCTTTATTGGCACAAAATCCCAGCAGTAACAACAACAACAATAGTAATGAAATCTGTAAATTTATGCCATACGATTTAGACATAAAATTTAATTTCTTTATAATAATTTTAAACATTTTCTTAACAATAATATCATTCATATCATTCTTTATCATTTGTTATCAATATTATTATAAACAACAACATACAACAAATAATTTCGATTATTTAAAAAAATCGAATTCCGACTTAAGTCAATTAAGTCTCAGTAATAATAATAATAGTAATAACAATAATAATAATAGCGCAAATAATGAGGCGAGTGATCAAATCGCTAATAGTAATAATAATAATAATAATAATAATGGTGGTGAAATAGTGTGGAATAGTGATATGTCGAATATATCAACAACTGTCAGTTCTACCAACAGTCGGCGGCCTTGTTTGAATCACCCCCATCATCATCACCACCACCATCACCAAAAAGATCCGACAAATATTGGAGATGTGGATGAAGATGATGATCAACAACAGAATACAATTGGTTTAGAAACCATCCATCCGATATTGATTGTTTCGTATCTGTTCTATCATCTACCAATTATTGTAAGTATTATTACATAAACCACGCCCCCAAAACGGTTGAGTTAGATGGAACGATCTCTAAGGGACCGCCTGTATTTTTTTTTAATATCCTTGGAAAAGAATTCGGTCAGTATCACGTTTATCCGGGTATTGTGTAGTTTTTTGTTATTTTCGTATTGTTGTTATTTTCTAGTTTAATAGATTATAGACTAGAACGTGAGATTCTTTATTGATAAACGTAGTGTTGTTAAAATTTGAAATTTTATTCAACTTTTGACCTAATGCCGCCAGTCATAAAACGCATTTGGCCTAATTTCACCTGTCGAAAATGTAAACGGATTTTGATTTGACCAGAAGAGAAATAACGAAATCGGTAAAGAAACGTTCACTGAATTGGCACACTTTATTTGGAATTCAGGCAAAAGAATGGGCGCTACTATTAGTCGACGGTTGATAGTGGCGCGAATTTGAATTAGACGCCATTTTGTTGTTTATAGGGTTTAAAACAATTGGGAAAATTAACCTCAAATTATTGAAATTCATTGATTTCTAGTTTATTGCTCGAATATAGTAATTAAAATGAGATTTTGTTGATGAAATATTAGAAAATAAGAGTGTACAACATATCCGGTTGGCTACGCCTATTTTTCCGATCAAAATTGCATAAATCAATTGATTTGTAAAAGTCAGAAACGTGAAATATCAAAATACTAATTCGTTTGTTTCGAACAAAAAAAAAGTATTGATAAACATAAAAAAATTGTAATTTTGTAATAATTTATAGGTTATATTGACCGAGCCTCCAATTATCTGCGACCTTTTTGTCTTACTTTTCACGTTTACGTAATCGCTAACGTTAACACTAAGAATTTAGTCAAATTTCAGGCAATTATTACAAAAGGCCTCATAGTAGACGTGAATATGGAGGAGAAGCCATTTTGTTGTTTATAATTAAATACAAAAATCACATCCAGTCGCCTGATAATAAAGATACAGGGCGTCCGATTTTTAAAATGCAAAAACATAAAATATCAAAATGCTTATTCGTTTGTTTCGAATAAAAAAAAACAGTTGATAAACACGAAAAAGCGACGCCATTTTGTTGTTTATAATTTTGATAAAGTGGCACAATTAACATCAAAAATCCATAAAACATTGATTTGTAAAACCCAAACAACGTGAAATAGCAAAAAGCGAATTCGTTTGTTTCGAAAAAAGTATTGATAAACACAAAAAAGTTGTAATTTTGTAGTTTATAGGTTATGTCGACCGCTCCTGTAATTATCTCTTTTGTTTATCTCCTTCACTCTTACGTTATTGTTATCGCTAACGCTAATTTACCTCAATTACCATGATGACCTCCACTCTGTTGCACTAAATTGCGAAAAAGGGCTACTATTAGTCAACAGTTGATAGTAGACGTGCATCAGACAGATGCGCCATTTTGTTGTTCACAATCTCGGATCATGCCATAATTAACCTCAAATATCTCACATTGTCGGATTAATTACTGCCGGTAGATTGTTGTTGATAAAAATATTAGAAATGGTCGACATCTAGCCACCTAATAGTAGAGTAATTCCTTTATTTTCAAAAAATGCTAATAACTTTCTGTAATTTTGGTCCATAATGCAAAACTTTTGCTCTATTGAAGGAACTTGTAAAAACGGGCTACTATTAGTCAACGATGCACAGCAGGCGTGAAACTGGAAGAGACGCCATTTTGTTGTTTAGATTTTGATAAAATGCCAGAATTAACCTCAAAAATCACATATTGTTGACATTAATGAATTATTAGTGCAGTTTTTCATAAAAGTAACGATAAAAATGAGATTTTTGTTAGTACAGATAATAGAAAAAGTCCACATTTAGCCGCACAGTATGGCCCGTTTCATGTAAATTTGTCCGTGTGAGGGCGTGGCTTGTAATTGGTATAGTCATAGTTAGATTTTTATCCAACCTAATAATTTAAAAGTCCCTAACTTTCTCATATAAGTAAATGGAAAATTTAGTAGTTTAGTAACACTTATATCATTTGAAATTATAAACGTAAAGCATTGCAAATGAGAGAGACTAAAGAGTAGAGGTGATTATGAAACTGAGAGAGATGTTTGCTAGCATAGGATACTCCCTTCTCCCACAATTCCAGAGTATAGTGAAGAAGATACAGCATGTCCCATCTATTTCATCATTTTTCCTGTAAATTAGCATAAATCAATCAAATATTGATTTGTAAAAGTCATAAACGTGAAATATCAAAATGCCAATTCGTTTATTTCGAAAAAGCTTCTAAACACAAAAAGTGATAATCTTGCATAAATTTATAGGTATTCTCTCTCTCTCTCACACACACATCACTCACTCTCTCACTACTTTTACATCATTTTTACATTATCACTAATTAAGCATAATTTCGAACTAATTGGACTTATCACAAACAAAACAATTGACAACTTCCGATAATAGTAACGAAAGTGATTTGTTGTTGATAAAAGTCAAAAACGTGATATACCATAAAAAACAATTGTTTTGTTTTATACATTTGTTTTTCCCCCTAATCAAATATCATCACGATACCATTGTTTCGCATAATTATAGGTTCTGTTGGCTTCCGGTTGTTACGTTAACGCTACAACTGCGGATGATCCCTTGTATTGCAGGATTTCCTTATTTTTGTTATTTGCTGTTGTTGTTTTGTTTTTAAATGTAAAAATAGTTATTTCTAAATTTCTATCACGTAATTTCAAGGTGAGACCATTTTAAACAAAATTAACCAATTAACATTCATTACACCATTTAGCACTATTGGTATAACAATTTAAAAAAAAAATCGAGTTGGCATAATCGAACAAAAGAACAACGAACAATTGAACATCTATGGTGGTATTTGACACACAGCGTATCCCCATGAAAACAAACCCTTTATTATTTCACAATTACAACACAGAACTACGAGTTTGAATACCTGTTAATAAATCAAAGAATTTAGTAAATTTTTTTTTGCATAGGGAAATTTTGTAAAACGTGATAATAACAGTGGGCGTTTTTGATGGGGCGTGCATAGTAATTTACTATAAAAGTAAAAATAATATGATTTATCGCAATTAATTAACGAAAGTTTAAGTGTCTTTTACATGTTTTTCTAGAAAATTACAATTAATTAACATTTTTTACTGTAAACTGTACCGTAATGCAACTTACCGTAACGTTAAGTCTACTTTTATAAATTACTAAGTAAAATGAACGTTTACGGTAGTAAAACTACTAATAAACGTGTATATTTGATTAGATTTATTAATACATAAATAAATATACAATTAAATTACAATAATTGATAAGAATACGATAATGTAACATATTATGCGATAATGAAATAATATTATCATAGAAGCCTCTTTAGCTCAGTGGCAGAGCACTGGTCTTGTAAACCAGGGGTCGTGAGTTCAATCCTCACAGGAGGCAATCGTTGAAATTCAACTTTTTTTCGATCAATTTATTGTTACAGGTTCTCTGTATTTACCCGAATTTAATTCATCCATGGCCGGTACCGGATGTCGCCCTATGGTTGGGTCTAATCCAGGACCTTTTAATACCGATCAGTTTATCGATCGTTGATACCCGTTTCTGTCGATGGATTGGTAATGTTTATAAGTGCAACCAACACCAACATGATGACGATAAATTACCGCAAAGTACGTAGATTTTTTAAGTGTTTTGTTTGTGTAATGAATGATGCAATTGTAGTTGGCCTTGATGGTAAATTTCGGCCGTTCTGTCCTAGTCAACCGCAAAGTTTAGAAATCCAACCCAACCATCAACAGGTCCGTACCAATCATAATGGAAATTCGCAGAGTACCGAACATCGTTTCCCGATAACCAACGGTTCATTGTATACAAGCATCGATGGCCATTTACCGGTAATTCACAATTATCGTCGACACAAGGACCAAAAAGGTAATAATAAATCCAATAGGCGGTGAATGTTGGTAATAACAGAATTACTAGATATCTTACCAACTTTACGACACAAATCAACTAGATTTAAAACAAGCCATTTCTTTCTATCTCATACATAACATTAAAGAGTTTATCTTTTTCTAACAATTATTTAAAGTGGTTCATACACGATGCAATTTGTTATGGCCGAAGCCGTGATTAATTTCTTTAATTTTAGGTGTTTTAAAACCGATTGATTTGAAATCGTATCAAATTCTCCATCAACAACAACAACAACAACCGAATTTCTACGATACAAACGAAACGTACACAGTTTGTCATAGTTGTCAAGCCGATTTGTGTCCGAGCCATTCGAATTTACACCATTTAACGCCGCATTACATCAACAAACAATTGAATCTATTGGAGCAACAACAGCAACAACAACGGGCGATCATTGCGAGTCAAGAGAGTTTACCTTATCAACATTATCACCACCAACAACAACAGCAACAACAATCGCAGCAGATTGTTGAAGATTTGCGGATGCAAAACACGCGAATTTTGCCGCGTCTGAATCGTACACGTTTATGTAAAAGTGCCGATAGTTTGAATGATTTGAATCGTATCAAACAACCGGCAATCGATTATTTCAGTTCAGATGATAACGATAATGATATGATCGATGATACACGTACGATCAGTTCGCAGAGTTCATTTTCGATAACAACTGATGCTAATTGCGATTTTGATTTCTATCAGAATAGTATTAGTTATAATAATGGGAATAATGGTGAAAAGGAGGCAACTCCGACACCTGATTATTCCATAAGTACCGCACATAACGGTAATGCCAGTAATAATAATAATAATAACGAACAACAATTACAACGAAACGATCTACATCGATTATCATTCGAAAATCTACAACTAGTCCCCGATAATAATAATAATAATAGTAAATTGCAACGTTCAAATTCGTTTTTGACCACCGACGAACGTAGACGTAAACGTAACCATAAGAAATCGTTACGTTCCAATTCGAAATTATCGGATTGTACACACAATATCCGACATAAAATCAAATCAGTTGAATATCTACCAACACAAAATGTATTAATTGAAGACATTTTCTATTTTAATTATCCAAAACAACAGGATAATTATTACGATAATTCGAATAATAATGATTTAATTCGTAATTACGTTGGTAGTAGTGTACCTGATTTGAAGAAAGTCTTCATTTCTGAATATATTTAAATTTGTGTATAATTATTGTAAATAGATATATATGACAGTATTAGCGTTAACGGTTAAGTTAACGTTTATATGCGGATGTTATTGAAATGTTAAAAATAAAATATATTGGTATCACTGATGTGTTTGTCACATTGTCAAGGTTACGAAAATTCCCCAAAATTGTAGGATTTTTCGTATTTACACTGGTGCCACATATCGCCAGTGTTGTTAACACTATTGTAGGCAATACTTCCCCAATTTCTAGAGTCAGTGTTGCCAAATAGAACTCCACACCGCTAGAATTTTAGTTATTTATATTGAGCTGACTGGTAGAATAAGGTTGCCGACACCGTTTCAAAGGTTAGGTATCGTTTGAGTATTGCCAAAGTTAATAAGCAATTCCCCTAATTTTCAGGATTTGATATATTCATATTGGTACCACTGATATATTATCAATTTTCCCAACTACGATTGCATCAGTTATTTATTTCGCGAGAATTGGTAGAATTGTCAGTGTTGCCAACAATTCTCCACAGTAATCCAATATTTTTTCCCAATACTGGAATTTTAATACTCACATTGGTACCACTGATTTAGCGTCAATGTTGCCAAATAGGTTTTCGAAGGTATAGCATTTCAGTTATTTACATCGGAGTGATTGGTAGGACTGTCAATATTGCCAACATTTCTCCAGTTTTCCGTATTGCTACAATTTGAGTTTGTTGTATTGTGAAAGTTACAAAAAATTCCCCCATATTTCGACAATCTTACGTACTCATATTGGTACCACTGATAAATTATCAGTGCTGCCAACTACATTTTCAAAGATCGCTAGAATTGGCAAACATATATTTAAAAATTCTCTAGATTTCAGAAATTCATATTGGTAGCACTGATACCAACTTTACAGAACTCCAATTATTTACATCAGTGTTGGTAACACTGTGTCTCAAATTACTAGTTTTCTCTTGAATATTCTCAAGGTTACCAATATTGGTATCATTGATACAGACTCAATGTTACCAACCATATTTCAGATTACAAAATTTCGGTTATTTACATTGGGACTAGTGATTGCTAGGATTGGTAGAATTGTCAGTGTTGCACAACAATTCCTCAAGATTTTCAAGGACTGCTAGGATTCTTCGATTATGGCAATTGAAACAATCGAATAAAGCTTGATTAATTTTGTTTTTTTCTGCACAAATTAGCGGCAATTAACTGAAAAAAGGGAAAAAGAATCAACAAAATTAATTAAAATTAAAAAAAAGAATTTAAAAAAAAAACAGAATTAAATAACAGTCTGTGATGTGATTTCTTCGTTGGTTTTCAGGAAATTCTCGATATATTTCTTGATTTCTGTCTCATCTGAAAATTAATGCAAATTACACCAAAAACGAAATAATTACTAGTGCTGAAAACGAACCTTTATCAATTAGCGCATGTGATATATTTCTGGCTGTATTCTTGAACGTATCTCTAGATTCAAAACGACGTTCCACATAAGCTGGCGTCAATAATTTCACAACCAATTTACCAATTTCATTTTTTTTCAATTTCTGCTGCTGCTTATCATTATCGGTCTTATCTAAATTATCATTAATTTTTGTTTTTTTATTATTATTATCATTAGATTGTTGCGCGTCGTGTTTCCTCTTTTTGCTCCGTTTGTGATGGTGATGATGACCTCTATTACTACTACTATTATTATTATTATTAATATTACTACTACTACCACCACTACTACTTTGCTTATCAATTTTTATATCCACTTTCTTATCACTACGTTCACTCTGATTATTATCATCATCATCACCAAATAAATCCTTCAAATCTTTAACTTTCTTCTCCATCATAACCTCACTTTTCTCAACATCATCGTCCAATCTAACCTCACTTTTTAACAAATCAATTTTTGGTTGTTTCTCAATAATTTCACAACACTTTTCATCCATTAATTGTTTTGCCGTTTTAAAACCATTGAAATTCGTTGATTTCTGTTGTTTTTGTTCATTATTTTCAATTTGTTGTTGTTCTTCAATTAATCGATCTTTTTTAATATTACGAAATAAATCACCGACTGTTTGAAATTGTTGCGGTTTCGATTGAAATTCTAATAAATTCCGATAAATCACATTATCACTTATAGATTTTTTTATATTAGAAATCTGGAAAAAAGAACGTAATCAAGTTGGTATTAGCAATATTACTAACGTTACTACCAACTTAATAGCAAAAATTACTAGATGTCTACAAGTTATCTCTTTCAATCTTATTCGTGATTATATACATATCTTTTTCTAGTAAAAATTTTAAACTAAAGCTACGTACACACGATATATGTTATACTATTAATTGTTAGATGGCGTTAGTATTCAATAAACGCAAATTACCGCGTAATTTAAAAATTATACAATTAAAACCTCACCAATTTGATGATAGCGTTGCGATACATTGTCATTGTGGTATTTTTGGTAAACACACCATATTCCATATCGATACAACAATCTTCTATATCTTTTCTATCGAATACTTGTAATTTTTCATTTTGTCCATTTTGAATGCAATTCTGATAATTCTCATATAGTAATTCGGTCAATTTCGTTAAATATTGTTCACGTATCGTTATTGTTAAGCCTTTACATTTATTTACAGTTGATTGTGCTGCCAGAACACGTGATTTTTTCGCTAATATCTTATCAATTGTTTTGACAACAATTTCTTTATCTTTATTGTGACGCAATTGGAATTGTTTCTGTATAAAGTCGTTGGTTTGTTTTTTGGCTTTCAGTTCGCGCTCGTGTGTTGACCGATTATCATCACTATCATTGGAGTATTCTTGATTTTCTCTACAATAATCGGGGTTAATTGTGGGACTTTGTTTGTTTGAATTGAGAAATCTTACAATTGCGCTCCACGCCGACCGCCTTCGTACAAATCTTCATAATTAAGATCGTCATCCGGATCGACCATTGCTGTGGAATACTGTATACTTTTGATATGGAAATCTTCAACCATCTTCTCGACTTTTTTCTTATCCAAGCAAATATCGCAGTGCGTTTGACAAATCCGCGCTGTCTCCCCGAAATAATCCGTAAATAATTTATGCCGACACTGGCTGGCATTCTCACAATACTCGATAATCTTCCGGAAGCCTTTCAACGTGTACTCGACTTGTTTCAAACGCGATTTTGTCGTATTATGCGCTTTCGCTAAGTCGTGATTCAAATGGAATTCAATAGCGCGTGCATCCGCCCGATTATAATAGATGCGACATTTCGACAATTGATTATCGCGTCCAGCCCGACCGCTCTCCTGATAATAACTCGCCGGATCTTTCGGTATACCCCAATGAACAACGAACCGTACAGTTGCTTTATCGACACCCATCCCAAAACTGATTGTGGCACAAATCACCGGATTGATACCGTTCTGCCAGTTCTCTTGTGTTTCTAAACGTTGTTTATTATTCAAACCGGCATGATAGCATTGTGTTTTAACGCCCAGTTCGCTTAGACGATTCGCTAACGATACAGTTTGTTCGCGGGTGCGACAATAAACGATGCCGCACGGTTTATCGATCGGTTGGATTGTCGTCGATTGATAATCAGCACCTAAACAATCCAAAATGAATTGTTTCAGATGTTGGTGGGGGTCGTCTAAGAGATTCTGATAGAAGACGTCGTAATATAGATTTTGTCGAAAACAACTCGTTTTGAAAATCTTCAAATTTTTGTCGAATTTCAAATTTTTAATAATATCGTTTTGTACATCAACACCAGCGGTGGCAGTCAATGCTATAAACGGTATTTTATCCTCATCGCTTTTCGCGCGTAGATCACCGATTCGTAGATAATCGGGACGGAAATCGTGGCCCCATTGGCTGATACAGTGCGCCTCATCAATGACAATAAACGAGATTTTTGCAAATTTCCTTAAATTCTCGTATAATTGTTTGAATGTTTCCGTAGCTGCTTGTTCGGGTGTGATATACAACAGTCGAATTGTGGGTGTTTTCGTTTTTAAATCGGTCAAAATTTGGTTACGTTCCGCTTTCGGTGTACGTGAATTCAATGATGCCGCACGTATCTTTAATATCGATAAATGATCGATTTGATCCTAAAACATCAACAATACAATCATGTCGTTCTTGGAATGATGTAAATTAATCGATTTATCACTTTAATTAAGGCTAATAACGGCGAAAACACCAACATAACCTTACTTTCGTGCAACACGCCAGGCAGTTGGTAGCACAACGATTTTCCGGATCCAGTAGGCATCGAGACGAGGACATCATTTTTACCTGGAAAATACACAGAACTTATTGTTGTTTAAATAATTTAATTTTGGTGGGAAATACGTTGGGAAATTTCGAAGACAGCTTCTCTCTGTAGATCCGATTTGAATGTTTCAAATTTGAAATATTTTCGTAGACCATCAATTATTGTATTTTCATCCATTTTACTATGATTTGTTGATGAAATTAATTCAATTTTTAATCAATTTTCGGTATTTTCTTATAAAAATTAATAGTCCAAAAACAAAACATAAACAGGCGCCATTATTAGGAATTATAATTGTTGCCAACCATCTTGAATTTCCCCAAAAATAGAGATGGGCGATATGTATGTGTTGGGAATTTCAACAATTTCTGTAGTTTCATGTGTTTTTTTATAATTATTTCTATGAATTATTATAATTTTAACAATATATTTCCGTATTTTTCCCCGTAAAAACTAAAATAGAAAAAATAAAATATAAAAAGGCGCCATTACTAAAAATTACAATTGTCGCCAACTGTTATTCAGTTGTCCTAAAATTTCCCCAAGCTCAGAAATGGGCGGCAATCAATATTTGAATGTTGGAAATATACGCGATTAATTTGTGTTAATTATAATTATTTGACTCATTTTCGACATTTTTTAGTGAAATTTCCACGATTTTTCCATTCATGTGTTGTATTTTTGTTGTAAGATTAATAGACAAAAAACAAAATTCAAACAGGTGCCATTGCTGAAAATTATAATCGTCGCCAACTTTTACTGAATTTTCCTAAAATTTCCCCAAAATCAAAAATGGGCGGTACTTATAAATATCTGAATGTTGCAAATGTACGCGATCAATGTTTGTAGTTTTATGCATTTTTTACACTTTTTATGAAATTTCCAAGATTTTTCCACTCACTTTTCGTATTTTTTTCGTTTCAGGTAATTTTCTATATTGCTTTATGAGATTTTCACGATTTTTCCAATAAATTCTTATATTTTTCTTGCAACAATCAATAGAAGAAAAACAGAATACAGGCGCTATTATTAGAAATTACACATGTTGCCAACTGAAATTTCCCAAAATACTTAAATGTTGCACGTTTGAACTATTTTTGTAATTTCATGCACTTTTCGCAATTCTTCAACAAAGTTTTCATCATTCTTTGCACTTTTCTTTGTACAAAAGAATAACAAACATAAACTGGCGCCATTATTGGAAATTATAATTATTGCCAACTATCATTGAATTCCCCAAAATGATAGACGATATGCAGGCATTAAATTGTTACTAGATTTCGGTTGGTATACTTGAATCTAGTGATATTTTTTATAGATCACAATGATCACAGTTGGTATCGCTTTAAACCGCAAACAACAAATAAATCACCAGAATTATGACTAGATTCAAATGTACCAACTTGTTTGACAACAAATTCATCACATCCACGATCTGTGAATGTTTATGTAGGGCATCAGTTCTTATAGTTTGATCGATTTTAGGAAATTGTAGAAAAATCACCAAACACAAAGAATAAATCACTATTAAAGTGAATCCATTGGCCAAAGGGTTACTAGATTTGACAGATGTCTCGTTAAACAAAGTACGTAATCCCAAGATTGTACGCGAAGATATGGACACAAAGAATGAAATCCCTAGAAATATCACTACATTCAAGGGTGCCAACTTAAATCTAGCAACCCTTTAGTCGATGAATTTTGTATACCAACAGTTACTAGATACTATATTTCCCCGAAAATTAGAGATGGGCAGTTTTTTTACTTGTAATTAATTTTATTTAACACACAAAATCGCCCGTCTTTTTTTCGTTATCTAACAGATAAAAAGTAATTAAAATTTCAAATTTTCTTTAAAATTCATCACCGATTATTATGCATTTCCGAACCTGCTAGAGATCATTTCATGCGACTTCAACAGTACGAAGGCGTGACTTATGGACGATTGTACTGTAGATGAGAGAGGTAACAGGAACAAGATGATTATGAAGACAAAGGAGATGTTTGTAAACATAGGGGCCCGCGACACTTCGAAATTTATCATTTGATTCTTTCAGAGGTATCTTTGTTAAAGAACTTATAGCTTCCATAAATCAGTTGCTGCCCAAAATGGGAATAAAATTTGTGAGACCCTTTGCACGTTTGCCCACTTCAAATAAAAAAAAAAACTCTAGTCACGGTTGTTGAACTCACAGTCATCCACGATTTGAAGAGAACATCTTCAAACATTATCTGATTACATGCCACTCCAAAACTCCACGTGCACTCCTTATTTAGCAAAAATCTTATCAGTATGAAGAAACATTTTTTGTATATAAACGAGAGTCTCCACTACCGATTAACGATACTGTGATCGAAACATGAAATTCTTGACAGTACTGTGCTGTTCAATTGTTGCCGCACTGGCAATACCGGCAACGCTAGAAACGCACCGACAATGGAGCGAATTCAAATTGACGCACCAGAAGACTTACGCAACACCAGATGAAGAACACCAACGTTTCGCTATCTTCCAAGAGAATTTACAAGAAATCGACGAACACAACCGCTTATACGAACAAGGTCTGGTAACGTACAAGAAGGGTGTCACGCAATTCGCCGATTTGACCCGTGACGAATTCGTGAATACGCTATCAACGCCGCGACGTTTCGAACACAAACAAATCAATGCTGAAACTCCGATCGCCATCAACGATCCAGTGCCGGATGCTGTGGATTGGAGACGTAAAGGGGTGATCGCAGCGGTCCGCGACGAAGGCCAATCACGCAATCCATGGGCTTTCGTTGTTGTAAGTTCTCAACAATACTTAATCAAAAACTAGCATTCTAATTGTTGCTTTTTAGGCTGATACCGTAGCAAGTCATGTTGCTATCGAAAACGGCAATCTAACCGTATTAAGCGTCCAAGAACTGATCGATTGTACTGCGGGCCATTACGATCACATCCCCTCATCGATCCATGATGCGTACGATTATATCCGCGACAACGGCATCACAACAGAGGCTGCGTACCGTTTCCAAGATGGGAAATTGCCATGTCGCAGCAACGATAAACCGATAGCGGCACGTATCCGTGGTTATGGCACAGTACGTACTGTTAATGAAGCCGCACTGACGGCACAAGTTGGTCTTCAAGGACCGGTCAGTGTTAGCGTAAATGCTGGCGACTGGGCTCTTTACACCAGTGGTATCTTCAATTATGATCAGTTCCCATTTTTATTAAACCATGCAGCGGTGATTGTCGGTTATGGTAAACAGGATGATGGTGCAGCGTATTGGATTGTCAAAAATACGTGGGGTGTAGGTTGGGGTGAAGAGGGTTATATGCGAATTGCACGTTTGCAGCCATATTGTTTCATGGCATACGATGCTACTTTTCCTATATTGTAGATTTATATACCTACTAAATTCACCGACCAAAAGGTTACTAGATTTGACAGATGTCTCGTTAGACAAAATACGTCATTCCAAGATTGTAAGCGAAGATGTGGACATAAAGAATGAAATCCCTAAAAATATCACTATATTGAAAGGTACCAACTTAAATCTAGGAACCCTTTGGTCGATGAATTTCGCATAAAAAAAATACTTTCGATAATGATAAAATTTAATTTTTAATTGTTGTTGAAAAAAATGTTTACTCTTCTTATCAATTCACTTTTATCAATTTACAAAAAATAAAAATTATTACGCAATATTTGAACAAAACAATTGAAATTGTTTACATAAAAAATATACGAATTTTAACATTAGTGATAAGGAAATCCACCACGATTTGGAATGATCCAAAGGTTAGTGAATAAGAATTTGTGGCGTATCATTGCTTCCTGCATCAAACAAACTCCCGCCGTAACAACGCGTTCGATACATGAAATTCAAAGAATTCATGAAGTATTGCTAATAGTTATAATTACAATCATAACACTAATATTTTTGATTAGGTTCAATGGAATTATTACAATTTTCCTTGCGATATTAGGTAAGCAATCGATTTATCTTCCTACTGTTATTTTGTTTTCTTTCCATCAGAGCCAGATGGGGACTAAATTGGGCCCAGGGCAAACAAGAGTTGTATGCGCCCTTTTGCGTAATCTATTAAATAATGTTCTTCATACTTAAATAGTTCCGCGCGCCAATCGAAACGGCGCCCGTGGCCCTACCCTCGGACCGACACTACTTTCCATTGTAATTTTATACAATTTTAATGCAATTACTTAACCTTTTGGAGACTTTCTGCTTGGAGCATCTTGTCAATGCCCTCACAGTACTCTCTTTTTTCTGCGACGTATAGCCGATTTGAACTCCCTTTGAGCCTTTTTGTAGAAGTGCCAAGCTTGAGGAGTGCTTTCGAGCCTAGCCTTATTCCACAGCGTCCTCGTTTTTGACCTAATATTGGAAAGGTCTCGGTTCCACCAAGGGACTCTCTTGGTTCCACGAGAGGTGGACAGATTTCTTCGTAGGATGTTAGGATCGCCTCTTGCAGAGATGCTGACAACAGTTCTGTGTCAGTGGTGTTGCGAGTCCTCAACGGAATGTCAGATACCCGACCCGCTAGACCCCCGTTAAAGAGGTTCAGTCAGTCTAGTCTAGGGTCTCTGTATTCAGATTTGAGTGCCTCGTCCGCTTGAAGGTTAAACAGGATCTATCTGTGGTTCTTTGATACATGCCAGCCATTGATTTCTTGGGTAATCGCCGAGGAACCCAAGGTTATACCTACAACCTCTTGTCTTGAACGCGTGACAAAGGTGCGAGTTGGGGTCACACCCCACTATCAGGGGCAGTTGCCTGCTCCTGCAGAATTCCACCACCCATCTCAGCTGATGGTGGAGCGGTGGGTGAGTCAAAAGGGAGGTACACCGAGTACACTATCAGTGTCCTCGGTCCATCTTTCCTCCTGTATTTCACTTGAGCTGCAACAACATCTCTGGACCAGAGATCATTCAACGGAAAGATCTCCACCCTTTTCGAGATGCATATGCAAGCTCTAGGTCTGCATCCATCAGGTCCATTAATAACTAAACCTGAAAATGAATGTATACCTCTAACCCTCCCCCTTGTTAATCAAGGTTCCTGGATCAGGCCTATATCGATGCAGCCAGTGTCAAGCATTCTTCTAAAATATGAAGAGGCCGCAACACTGTGTTGCATGTTTATTTGCACAAAAGACAAGAGGTCACTAGCCATTGGTAGTCCCCTGCTTGTCCTTTTGTGCTGGCCCCTAGTGGTCCTCTTTGCTGAGCAACCAAACGGTAGCCCGGCCGAGACCTTAACGTGGTGCCAGTTTTTGAGCTCTCAGAGCCTCCACAGCTGGTTCCCACAGATCCACGACAAGACGGGTCGTGTTTGACCCAATCTTCTCGGACCCGCAGAGAATCCAGCTGCTGGTTGCCAGTCATGGGTTCAAAGTCTCCAGGTTTCGCAGTATGACCGCCGGTTCCTCTTGGAGGCCCTGGACGTGTACAACTGCCCGCCGGGGTTTAGGGACCTCACTGGCCGATGTTAAACGGAGAGTTAGCTCCTCAATCTGGAGACCGTTAACAACGTTTCTCAGCCAGTCCTTGGACTGTTGATCTTCACACTCCACGTACAATGCACCCTGCCTAAACTGATGGGTTCTGAAGGTCGGGATGTGTCCACTTTCCGCGAGCCCTTGCGCCGTCCTGTACAGAGCCCCCTCAAGTTGGCTAAGGACCGCTCTGCCTTCTGCATTTGTGAGTTGCCTCATAGGGAAGCCCTCACAAAATACACGCACCTTTAGTGCCTCGTCCACCGCAGGCAGATTGCAGACAGATGGACGGGCCCTTTTGGTGGGTTTTTTGGCACTGGGTGGCGTCTGATCCGTAACTCGAGCCCGCTTTCGCGAGCCCGCAGAGGCAGACTTCTGCCTCTCAATACCTTTTCCGGGTTTGCTAGTCCCCGCCGGCACCTGCCCGCCACTACTGAGCCCCATTACTGGTGCTCTGATTGGACAAGCCGATGTCTCAGGGGCCCCGCTACTACCGGGTTGAGAATCCTCAGCCGTTAGCTGAGCCGCTGGGCTCCCACTGGGAGCACCTGCAGCCGCAAGCCTGGCTTTAGGGGCTCTTCTTTTAGCAGCTCCGCTGCGCTGTTTCCTGCGAAGTGACAGTTTTTGCACGTCCCCAGATAATTCCAAGTCCGAACTTCGTTTATCGTTATTTTTCATACATTGGTCCATTCTGGTCCCACGAGTAGCTAGGGAAATAAGCTCGACTGCAGCAGAGCCCCGCATACTGCAGAAGGGGGATAAATACAACCGGAGGTCCCCAGGTATCCGGAGGTCACCGTTTGCGACTCACTAACGCAGAGCCATTCATCCCCTGGGCACGGTTGATCACACCACGGGATTTCGGGAGTTTGGTTCGCGGCAACGGCTTTCGGTGTTACCCTTATAACCGTCACTAACCACACACGTGGCTAACCATATGTGTGGCCTTCCTCCTATCCACCACCCGGAGACGCGCCTGGTGGCTGCTCCACCAGCCCCCAAAAATTGGGATCCAGGATGTTTGAATTTAAAAATACCGTCACAAAAGTCGTATTCTTTCCCCCCAAGCAACGTTGCCAAGTCTATAGCTTTCTCACTGAATCTACCGAATTTTAGATTTGTTGTTTTGTTGCTATACTCCGTTCAAAAATTAAGTATAAAATTTCAAATGACAGCAATGTGACTAACCTTCGCAACGAAAAAATAGTCCCTCCATGAAAGCCCAAAAATTAAAATTCTCCTTTATTGTATTAAACTGAAAATCGATTTAAAAGGAATTTTAGAATCTCTAAATAAATTCGATAAATTATCGAATTTCAGAGTTAATATTGAAAAATCAGTAGCAGAATATGTAAACAAACTTGTAGGATTTTATTCCAACAATAGTGCCACAACATAATATCCTTGTTGGTTCAAGTAAACATGTAACAGTTAGGAACTTTTCAATTGTTAAGTTTCACATAACCTATCATTTATAATTTGAAATTTTACACTAAATTTTTGGACGGAGTAACAATAAAAAAATAATTAAAAAATGGTACAAATTAAGATTCAATTGATACAAAATTAAATTGATTCAATAATAATACCTATTGCACATAGGAATTATTAAATTTGTTTAAAAATTAGAAGAGAAAGTTAGCAAACTAAAGAATGAGTGTTTGAATTTAAAAATACCGCCATAATGACGCAACTGTTTCCAACATTGCCAACCTCGCAAATTTCTCAGTAAATCTACCGGTTTTAGATTTATTTATAGATGATATAAAATTAAATTGTTGGGTTATTTTAACAATATTTATAATTTTTTTATCGCAAAAATTGTCGAATTAATTATAGAAAAAACTAATAATAAATGAATTTGAAAATACCGCCCCTGCAACATTGCCAACTCTACAAATACCCCAGTAAATCTACCGAATGTTGATTTGTTTTTGTGCTCATCAATTTTTCACTAATTTAATGAATAAAATAATTGAATAATTCGTAAATCAAAACAATTGGTGGTTATTTATTTATTTGTAAGAGAAATGTTCGAAGAAAATCATACAAATTTCGATTTAGACGATGTAAAATTAAATTGAGGTTATGTCATTTCAACAACAACAAAATAAACAAGTTTTTATTATTTTGCAGGAATTATTAAACTCATTCGAAGATAATAACACAATTAAACCGGGAAATACAACAATAAATGATGATGAAAATAGAAAATTCGTAAAACCGCAACAAATCGTCAAACGCAAATTCCCCGGACCTGCCGGCATATTACCGGATTGTAAAAATGTCGATTTATCAATTTTATACGATAATAACGACAACCACCAAATTACCACAAACGTAATTACAATTAATTAACGAAATTAATTAGATTAATTACTAATTTTATGTAAAATTGTTAGGAAATACCGTGTTCACAATCGTCAGTGTCTGTATTCCAAGATGATTTATGGTTGAGTGTTGTAAACGATTATAAACAATTAATGGATGAGTACAGTATCGATTGGATACGGATACGAGCCAATCGCCGTCAATTAATCAATCAGAAGGCACCTTTCTTGGCGGCAATCGTGCAAAATTTGGAATATTTCGAAGATAAAGCCTCAATAATCAATGTCCAATTGAAAGATCCAACTGGAACGATCCAGGGGACGATGATTAATAAACTATTGGATGAGTATACGGATCTATCAGTTGGTTCTGTGATTGTTTTACAACAATTCGGCGTATTAACAACCGGTTCGAATAATAATCAATATCTAACGATAACACCAAAGAATGTCGTTGCAATTTATACGAAAAACAAACAAGATAATAGCGTGAAAACGATTAGAATCCAACAGATTGATACTGACGAATTGATTGGTAAGAATCGTAGTAGAAAACGATTTAATTTTAAAAATCCACACGAGAATAGTAAACGGCCGAAATTAGATAATGTAACAATCACAAATAGTCAAATTTCGGTAAAGACTGATTTAGAACATTCATCGATATGGCAGGATGTTTTCGATGGTGTCGATGCGGACGCGTTATTCGATGATTTCTGATTGCTTTATTACACTATATATATATATTTTTTTATTAAATATTCTAATAAATCATTATGGATTGTTTAGGAATTGGTCATCGATCGTTTTGAAAGTCTCCTGTAAATCTTTAGGTATTTCCAAATCCTTTAGATTATCCTCACCAATCTCATCTTCGGTACGTATTAGAAGATCAACCAGATTCTCACATGCCAACAGGACTTTACGATCCTGTTCCGATTTGTGTAGTTCTCTTAAGATGATGTAAGTGTTCTTGTTGCGGATGTATTCGCGGTTCTGGCGTCGCGTACACAATTGGGTGATGGCTTCCAGTAGATTACATCTAAAATTTTCAGTGATTTCAAGAGAATTGGTCATTTATTGGCACAATAAAATAGGTGGGTTGCACGGTATTATTCTTCGGATTGTTGCTTGATTTTTTTGTAACTCTTTGATTTGTTCTGGATTTCGAGATGTATGGTTTCCATTTCTTTTTTTCGTTCTTCATACATTTTACTCTCTTTCTTTTGTTGTTTGCTACTTCATATTCTTCTTTATCTTCCTTCCTTAAGTTTTTTGATTTCTTCAACATTTTCTCTTTATTTCTAGCGCTAAAGCTACTTGTTTTTGCACAATTAATTTACTGTTCATCTGTTCAATCTAATGCTCATGAATTTTTTGTTTTTGTTTATTATTCGTATCCCTCCACTTTCTCCATTTTTTACCAACTCGTTTTTGAGTCTTTCTACAATTCCAATTGCTTTTGCCTTCTCTCCTTTTTTTTTCAATTTATCATATCTTTTCTTTCTGGTTCTTTGCTACCTCTTCTGGCTATTGTTTGATTAAAAATTCCCACATTTTCCGGTTTTTGAGGCTTTTACTTTCCCTTTCTTTTGTTTGTTTTTTTTTACTTTACTTACATTCTTGTACTTTTTTCCCTTGTTCATTCTATTATTCTGGAATAGTTCCATTATATTGTTTCGTTGTTTTCTGCTTTACTTTATTGTTTTCTCCTCGTTTTTGGCTCTAAATCTAGTAGTTTTTAGGCAAGACAACTTACTGTTCATCGGTTCAATTTAATGCTCATGAATCTTCAGTTTTTATTTATTATTCATTATTCTTTGTTGTCTTTCTTCTATGTACTCATCATTCGTTTTCCTATTTATCTCTCTTTCTATTTGCTTTATAATCGTTTTCTATCACTTCTTCCATTTGTTCTTGCATCTTTCTTCAATTGCTACCGTTTTTGTGTTTTAACACATTATCTACTTTGTCATCATCTTTTTGTGCTTAGCTCTTCTCTTATCTCATTTTCTTTCTTCAATGTTTTTCTTCTATTTTTATTAAAAAGACCTTATATTTTCTGGCCATCAAGGTTTATACATTGCTCTTTATTTTTTTCGGTTCTTTGTGTATCTACACTTTCTTGATTCTATCACTATGGAATTGTTTGTTTTATCTTCTCTAACATTCTTTATGTTGTTTTATTCCTCTAATTCCCTCATTTTTATCTTTTATCATCACTTTTTCAATCGGTTCTTGAATATTCCTTCAATTGCGACCTTTCAGCTTTCTTCCCTTTCTCTATTTTGGTACTTTAATTTTTTGCTATCCTTTGTTGCTTAGCATTTTTCTTCAGCTTATCACATGTGTTCTTCTTCTTCTACTCATCGCCTCTTATTTTGATAGGAAGTCTTTATATTTTCTGGCCTTTGAGTCTTCATTGTTTTTCTTATAAAAGATTCTTCCTTATGCCCTCATACGAATTTATTTCCTCTTCATCTTCTTATATTATATTTTTGTAATTTATTAATCACCCTAATTCTTTCCGTTATCGGTTCTTCTCTATTATTCCTTGTTTCTCGTTTTTATCTCTCCACTTTCTTCATTTTCGTCTGTTTCCATCTTCAATTGCGACTATTGCAGCTTTCCTCTACTTTTTTGGCACTTTGTTCTGTTTTTCTTCTCCCATTTCTTACCTCTTGTTTTGATCTTCTGGCCTTTAAAGCTTATGGATTCCTGGTTTTCATATCTCCCCATTCCTGTACTTTCTTCACGTATTTATTTCTTCTCTTTATCCTATCATTCGGACATTATTGCTTGTTTCTTTTGCTTTTTCCTTTCACCATTGTCTTCCGCACACTCTATCTCATCTGCCTCCATTTTCTTTTTATTGTTGATTCTGTTTTTGTTTATCCTTAATTAATTATTGTTTTTCCTTAATTTTTGATTTTCGCCATCTCTTCTTCCGCCTATTCTTCAATATTTCTTCCATTCCGATCCTTATTGATTTCTCTACTCTCCATTTTGGTAGCTTAACAAATTATACATTTCGCTATTTTCTTCTTGCTTCCTTTTTATTCCTGCACTTTCTCCATTTTTCTATTTCGTCTCTTCTTTTGTTTATACTCAAACAATTTCCTGCCTTACCTTCTCCTCAACCCTTTTTCTTCTTCTATCCTGTATTTTCAGAGTTTTCACCATACTATCTCTTTTCTCTTTCTTTGTAACACATCATATATATTGCTATCCTTTTCTTCTTAACCCTTTGCCAGCCTACTTGATTTTTTAGTTCAGATGCTTATGCATCTAATTCTACAGTGACAATCCACCTTTTTATTGTGCAAATTAAATAAAAATAAAATACCGTATATCCGCTTCCGGTTCTCTACACTTATCATCCGGTAAATATTGTAGATCCAATGGTAATTTATCATTATCTTCATCATCGAATTCTTCATTACCAGCCAATGGTAATAATAAACGTGGCAATATATCAATTTCATCACTCAACAACCATTCATGCTGGTCACAATCAAAACAACAATTCTTTATTGTACCAACAATACCATTACGTCGTATAATTGACTCTTGATATGTTGTAAATGGTAATAAACGTTGTATAACACAATGGTCTCTATCTAAAATCAATTTCCTTATCAATGGATTCTGTGATAGATTCTCCAAACACGGTCCTAAATAATCCAATGTCGCTCCATGTTTATTGTATTGTTTCTTTGTAAAAATATTGATTAATTCGTGGAAATTCTTATCGCTATTGTCGAGGAATTCAATGATTTTCTCAACTAAATGATTCTGACGTGTTAGATTCGACAATATTATACAACAGGGATCAGCAATTTTACTATTCACATTAAAAATCTCATTTAATATCGTTTCAATTAGATTTTTCGGTAGTTTCTGTAACGGTATCTGGATTCGTTGGAAATCTAAATTGATCAAATGTTCAGCACCTTTATTATGTGCTGATAAATTAATCAACGCAATCGAGGCGTGCTTCATTATTATTTCATTATGATCGTTCAATAAACATATTAACGAGACAGAAATTTCAGGAATTTCAAGTATTTTTAAAATACCATCTTCGGTGGCTGTGAGACCTGAAATACAATTTAGGGTTATGTCACGTTGTTCTTTTGTTTATATTTAGAAAATGAGGTGTTTTACCTAATATATGTTCGAGAGCAATAGCTTTCAAATCGAAACGTGCACCGATTTGTATAAATTTCAACAATTCGTGCAGAGATTCAGTCATTTTCAACTATATTTTCGTGGAAATTCATCCAGTTTTGAGTGATACAATTTTGAGGTTAGTCGCGATTTTAATTGGTCGGTTAAAGTCATGTGATTTAAATTGCGTAGTTAAGGTGGGTGCACACGATCGCCAAGTTAAAGCAGCACGTGGACGTCGACGAATACGTTCTGAGAGGTGTCAAGGTGAAAACAGACGAGATTTATCAAAATTTCAAGAATATTCATATCTAGTATAGATTGCAATATAATATTTACGATGATAGGCTGTGAGATCTGGAATAATAATTGAGGTTATGTCACGTTCTTTTGTTTCTGTTTAAAAACGTGGATTTTTACCTAAAATATTCTCGAAAGCAACAGCTTTCAAATCGAAATGTGCAAAGATTCACTTATTTTCGACTAGACTTTTGTAAAAAATTGAGATTAGCCGCGATTCTGATTGGTCGGTCGAAGTCGTGTGATTATAATCGCAGCAGATGGAACGTTAAGGAGCGGCACACTATATATGCTGCACATAGACGGCGACGAATGTTTTTATAAGAAGTGTAAAGCTCGAAGCGGACGAGTGTTCGTTGTTAAAAATTAAAACCGTAAAGACTTGGTCATTTTTCATCTTGTTAGAAAACTGCGAAACAAATATCGTTTAGTTCTTGTGTTGTTATAGTAAATGTTAGAGCTAAAGTTGCTGTGCTAGCATACAAAAAATGTCACTGCTATAATCCATTGGTTGAATACAGTTGGCTAATGCGCAGACATTCCATTTGAAGGAATAGATTTCAAAATGACAGCAAAATGCTCTGCTACGTCAGTCATTTCCAATAATGTTAAAAAAAATTATTATTAAAGTTTTCACACTAACAATAAGAACAATTCTGATTGGTCGCTTGAATTCACGTGCCTGACTGAAGTTGCAAAATATGCGGCGTTCAGGTGCGTGCACATTGTTGCGTTTTGATTCCAAATTTCGTTTTAAGACTTTCTATTTCTGTAAAAAGGTGTCGATAATAATTGCAAAGCGTTCGTTTTTATATTTAGTGTGTAATTGTTATGTTTATTCATCTACAGGTATACAATTATAGGATGGCCGGTGAGATGCGCAGAGTTGAAAAAGGATGGTTGAAGTGTAAAAGAGAAAGCAATTCTGTTTCAAATGCATCTCCCCTCCAAACGGGAGCTTTTGCTAGTGCGCATCTCATGGTCACCGGCCACCGTATTTTGGTATGGGCGTATGGGTATACGTACGTAGACGTCAATATACCGAAAAACTAATGCAACTAGGTACATACGATAGAACAATTGTGTGGTCACAGTAGGAGGAGTTTTTTATATTTATTATTTAGATACTTCTAGGGATGTGACATGGAGTGAAAGAAATCGATTAACAAAAAAAAAATCGATTTATTAAGAAAAAACCGATTTTTGCGAGAAATTCGATTTTTTTAATTGCATTTTTTTGTACATAATAATAAAATTACCAGATTAATATTAACAATTTATTAGTGCAAAAATTGATTAAAATGTGTAGATAGTTTGGCTATATTGGTTTAAACCAACTTCGTGTAACTAATTTTTTTACTTGTAATAATAAAAAAAATTGAGTGTAATTAATATAATCGATTTATTAAAAATCTATCTTTTATATCTAGAGAATCACATCCCTAGACACTTCTCATTGGAGTCAAGGTTAATAGTTGCTATAAATACGTTTTGAATTTAATATAACTGACAATTGCTTTGTCAGTTATATTAAATTCAGTATACGAACAAACATGTGTTGTCTTTGTTGTGCTCATTATCAGTTTTGAGAATTGTCCACAGCCAGCTAGGTACTGTAATGAGTTGAACAAGGACGGTCTGTACTGTGTCTTATTCTTTTCAAAGTTACAAACCATTTAATAGTCCGTTGCTAGATAGACATAACATTTAACTGGCGTCTATAGAATGAAAAGAAATTTTGCACATAATGTGTAATTTCTTAGAACTATTATCTGATAATTCAAAAATAAAGTAACTAGGCATCTGATTTTTCATTTCAATGTTCATTTATTAGTTTTCTATGGTTGGTAAAGAATCGTTTTCTTTTGTAATTTTTACAATTCCATAATTGGTATTTATGAATTTTTAGATAATTTACTTCTATAAGTTGTTTTTTTTTAAATAAATATTGATTGAAATTTGATTCTGAAAAGTCGCATTATGAGTACGACAAGGACAACACATGTTTGTTTATACTGCTGTCTGAACAACAATGGACGTCTAACCAAATAATAAACATAAAAAACTCCTCCTATTCGACCTACTCTGACTACACAATTGTTCTATTGTATGCCGTGATTAGGAGGAGACTTCCTCCCACTCTTCTTCTAATGTACCTAGTTGCATTCGTTTACCGGTATATGTGAATACAAGCCGTAAAGGCGGAAACAGACGCGTATCACAATGTTATACGGATTTATTACAGCGCCTCCAAAAAGATTTCAGATATAGCATGGAATTACACTCAAGAGCCAAAACATTATGACCACCCCTACATTTTGCAATGAACTCGCCTGGATGACGTGGAAGGCACGTAATCAGGTGGAAGTGATATTTAACTGCTGCTGGAGAGTCTGACGAATCATTATTTCACTTACTTCTGTGTGTGATGGGAAAGGCTGCGGATCTAAGCGACCTTGATAGAGGGCAGATTGTAATGGCTCGAAGGCTCGGAACAAGTATTTCCGAAACTGCACGACTCGTGGGTTGTTCGCGATCTACAGTTGTTAGTACTTATGCCAAGTGGGTGAATGACGGTGAAACCAGCAGTAGACGACATGGTGTTGGACGTCCACACGCTATCAAAGAAGAAGGTCGTCGGAGACTGTCTCGCATGGTGAAGCAAAACCGGAGCCAGACAGTGGCTCAGCTGACAGCCCAATACAATGCAGGGCCAAGTAGAATAGTATCGGAGCACACTGTTCAGCGGACACTGTTGGATATGGGGCTACGCAGCAAACGTCCCACTCGTGTGCCCTTGCTGACCAAGCGTCATCGCCAACTGCGCCTGCACTGGGCCCGGGAACATCGCGACTGGTCCATGGATCAGTGGGAGAGAGTTGCCTGGTCAGATGAATCACGGTTTGTTATTCATCACGGCAATGGCCGTGTCAGGATACGCCGTCTTTCAGGCGAACAGTTGCTCCCTCAATGTACAGTAGGTCATACACAGGCCGGTGGTGGCGGTATTATGCTTTGGGGGACGTTCTCTTGGGCGTCTCTGGGACCCGTGGTTGTGGTAGAGCAGACCATGAATGCTACAGGCTATCTGAACATCATTGCGGACCAGTTGCACCCTTACATGGCCTCTGTTTTTCCAGCTGGAAATGGAATGTTCCAACAGGACAACGCCCCGTGTCACAAGGCTAAAATTGTGTTGAAGTGGTTCCAGGAACATGATGCTGAATTCCAGTTAATGTCCTGGCCGCCTAACTCACCGGATCTCAATCCAATTGAACACATTTGGGATGTCATGGGACGGCAGCTCAGAGTTCAAAGACCACCAATCCGCAATATCTTGGATTTGCGGGACCGTTGTTTAAACATCTGGTACAATCTGTCTCCGGCCATCTATCAAGGACTTGTGTCATCCATGCCAAGGCGGGTTGAAGCTGTGTTGCGCGCCAAAGGTGGGCCAACTCGTTATTGACAGGTGGTCATAATGTTTTGGCTCTTGAGTGTAGATGTAATGCAGAGTAATTTCTTCATGCAGTATAAAAGAATTATGTAATGTATTGCTGCAACATCTTGCGCAAAACTATATGAAGTTGCTCCGCTACGTTCAAAAGATGCCGCTACTGTAATTCATCTATTCAAGAGAACTCTGACAGGGTGTCAGACAATGTACACTCTCAACCTATGGGTCTAGTAGCTTGAAATTTTGCACAGAAGAAGGATTCTTGAAAATTCGAAACTTAGGAGAGTTAAATATGAGATGAAAATGTGCACGAAAGACTCTGCTGTTAGCTTCTGATTTTGATCAAATACAGTGAGAAATACAAATTGCAACTTATTTTTCCAAAATAATTCCTGAATCACTTCGCTTACAAATTCTGGGCGCTACAACAAATCGCTGTGTATTCAGCCTTAGTTGAAGTTTTGATACAGCACCAATAGATGGCGCGCCAACACTGCTGTTTTGATATTTATGAAAAATTTTGAAAATACTCACACAAGTAGACAACAAACGTTGTTTGAAGTGATCAAAAATCAATGATCAAAGATTTTCCAACATCTTTAATTCAATAAATATCAACCGATTTGATGACTAACCGCACATACTGAAAGATCAAAGCTGGGATTAAGCAATGACAACAATTCAGGTCGAATTGTCAACATTATCATCATCCTTTTTGATCTGGAAATAATTTATTGGAATTGTTGACTTTCTACATCTTCAAATCATTTGAACCTATAATTAGTGTAGTGAAGAAAAAAACAACAACAACAACAAAGATAGGAAGCAAAATAGAATAGGGAAGTTTTTTGTCGTCAAGTTGTTATCACTCGATCGATAAGGGGAAAAACGCATCAATGACAGACAAATTGTGAAAGGAAGGAAACGCCCCAAATGTCAACACATCAATAATTCTTTAATATAGAGAAATTCCCATCCGTTTTTATTTCAAACAGATGATGGACTTTTACAAAAATAACTAATATTTCCGATGATTATTTATTTATCAATAAACGGCAAATAGAGCCGACTAGATTGTGAATTTAACACAAAAAAAATTTTGAGTGGGAATGTACATGGAGGCGTGGTTTGTTAGGTGAACGCCACGCCTACCAATCAACTTGTATCAAGTCAACTGTTGGCAGACAAAACACGATAAATCATATTCGTTTAAATTTATAAATAAAGGTAAATGGCGAAAAGTCCTTCACACTTCTACCAACTATGAAAATAAAAAAAAAACATTAAATACGCTTTGATTTATTTACTGTATAGAATCAAAGTTAACATGTTCCGATCTTTTGTTTTTACAACCGATTATCATCGGTTTAATCAAAGGTGGCAATGACATGTGAATATCATCATCGTCATGATAGTCATCAACAAAACCCCCCCTCAAAAAAAACAAAATCGACTGTGTTAGATCGAGTATATACAGATTGACTCCGCCTTCCAACCGACTTAAGTATACTTTACTCAACAGTTAATCACCAATCAAAAAACTTATCGTTTCCCACTCTTGCACACAATGTTCTGCATTCTCATCATCATCATCATCATCACCAGCAGCAGTATCATCAAAAGACCCCCAAAAAAACTACTCATTTCTTCGATTTTCACAGATATGATACGTTAATTTTCACCATTACGGAATTATCATTACACGTCGGCATCGATGTCGGCGGGGGGGCGCGACACAAAATTATTGACAACATGTGTTGAAAAATCAGTTTTTAACTAAAGGTGTTATCAACAACAACAAAGTGTGCCGTGACATTTCCATATTAGAAATAAAACAAAAGACGTGCCGATAGGCGATTGTCATTGTTAATTTAAATAAAATCAAGTGTGTTTAAATTTTAGTGATTCAATAATAGTGATAGGTAAGTCGATCAAGTAGGCGCTATAAATTTAGTGTTTTCATCATTAGCCATCATCAAAGTTGGCGAATTAATAGTGACGACGTTCAACTGTTATCGAATGAAATTAGCCATCTTTTCACCACTTTCTTCGACGAATTTATTTCTATTATTATTATTATTATTATTATTATTATTAGTATTTAATGATTTTTTTTATTATTTGAAATTAATTTGATGATAGTTTAATATTCGTGGAATCAAAAAATCAAGTAGGCGTGTTGCAAAGGTATTGTGATTTTGTGTAGTGTAGAAAAAAAATGGACTCAACATCTAGTTCACCGACTACCACAACAGTACCACCGTACCATCACCACCATCACCACCTCCACCACCATCACCACCCATCGCAGTATTGTTATACGGGTGATAATTGGCAATATAATCCGGGGGTGACGCCAATGAAACAGATTGAGGGTGAGTTTTGTGTTTTTGTTTTGTATTTGTGAAATTTTTGAGTGAGTTGTTTGGTAAAATCAAGTCGTTAATCTTTTTGATATAGCTGTCGTGTTCTTTTTTTTTTTGTTTTTCTGGTGCCTATACTCTGTTGTCGTATCGTATTCTTGGGGATGGTTGAGGCTAATAAATCAAATCGAGCTGTGGTACAAATGTGCAATGTGTTTAACTAATGAGAACAGTTGATTTAGTGAAATAGTTCGAATGTCGTAGCGACGGCGACGGCGGCGGTACGACTACGAGAGGGTACCTACCGACGCTCATTTGTTATTTTTTTTTCTTCTGTTTTTCCAAACGGCTTGAACGAGTAAATCAATCTGAAGCAGTGACATTAGTCTAATTAGGCGGTGCTAATAATAATTGTACTGGCTTTTTTTCCATTTTACTTGGATCTTCATCCAGACAATAAAGGAATTTGTAAAATAGCAGATTTTGCAAGTTTCTACATTATTTACACACTAAACTACCTCCATAAGTCGACCAGTTATACATGACGATTAGTATTATTTTAAAAGTACCTTTATAAGTTGACCACTTTCTAGCAGAAACTAAGAATTCGCTACTGGCATTTTTAAATAAAAATATGCTTACCTTTATAAAATGACCAGTTGGAATTTGAGTAAAATTGGTCATACTTTACAACGGTAGTAAAGGTGGGTGCAGAACAGATTACAATTCTTCGATGCGTCAATTTCAATCAAGGCACCTGCGCATAAAACAAATTTTTTTTTGCAGATTTTAAGATTGTGCAGCATTGAAAATTCATTAATGATAGAAATTGAGGCAAAAAAGTCGATTTTCTTCTCTTAAAAGTGATGAAAAATACAAGACTTTCCCTAGCATTGGAGCTACTCAAAGCAGTGCCTTTTCTGGTCAGAATATCTCCGAAAATTTAACACAATTTGAAGTCGTTTAGAGCGACCCTATTAGCCCTATTCTTAGTAAGAAAATTTCCTCCATAAATTGATGGGTATTTAATTAACTTGGATTTTCGGAAAATTTTACTTAAGAATTTAAAAAAAAACGCTTACCTTTGTAAGATGACCATTTGGAATTTGAGAAAATAAAGTAAAATTGTTCATGATTTACAATTATGGTAAAGGCCGTTCCGCAACAGACGACAACTTCAATCGAGGCACCTACGCATAAAACAAAAATTTTTACAAAAATTTGATCACGCAGACTAGAGTTTGGGTGCTTTAACTCTATCGAATCTGAAAATTCGTTGTAACAAGAAAAATTGTGTAGGAAATATTATTTTCTGCTCTTAAAAGTGATGAAAAGTACTAAACTTTTCTTAACACTGGAGCTACTTCAAGCACTGTCCTTTCTGATCAGAATATCGTCGAAAAGTTTATACAGTAAGAAGTCCTATAGTTAGTAAGGAAAGAGTTCGTAGAAATTTCTAAAATTATCAACTTTCCTCCATAAATTGACCGGTATTTATCAAAAACTTTTGACATTCGCAAAAGAGACAGACAAGACTCTTAACTCGGATTTTTGGAAAATTTTTACATAAAAATAATTTGTATTTAAAAAATGAAAACAAATAACTTTACCTCTATAAGCCGACCGGCTGAAAATTGATACATTTTAACCAACGCGCCTACGCATAAAACAAAATCTAGGCTAGATTCTAGATGCCTCCAGACTATCGAATTGTTTATGTGCAACTTTGAAAATTCCTTCCAATAAATTGAGTAAAAAGAAAATGATTTACTGCTCTTAAAAGTGATGAAAAGTAGTAGAATAAATTTCCTTAGCTACTCTTTTCCGGTTAGACTATATCTGCGAAATTGTTACATAATTTGAAGTCGTTTAGATCTACCCTATTAGCATTTAAAATTTAAAAAAAATATACCTTACCTATATAAGTTGACCGGTTGAAAATTGATAAACTTTAGCTGCACAAGATTTACAATTGTTATAGTAAAAGTTCGTAAGTGTAGAACAAATATCGAAGTTACAAGATGTTTGAATTTTAATCAAGGCACCTGTGCATAAAACAAAAATATGTGAGCTAGATTTTGCATGTTCTTAAGCTATCGAATTGTTAATGTGCAACTTTTGTAATGCATTAGAATGAGACAAATTGGACCAAAAAACATGAAAAGTACAAATTTTTCCTTAATTACCAAAAAGTTAACACAATTTGAACTTGTTTCTATAAGTTCCTTGGCTCCTGCTTAGAACCACCGCGATTAGTTCCATTTTTAACGTTGCTCCATAAATTGACCGCTATGTATCAAAAACTTTGTGTTTGTAGAAGAAACTTGCATAGACAGACCGCTTAACTCGGATTTAACATGCATTTTAAACAAACAAATTGCTTACTTTTATAAGATTACCAGTTGGAAATTAATACACCCGGAAAAGTAAAGGTGACTGCAGATCTGACGTCAACGATTCTTAAATTCCAACCAAAGCATCTGCGTATAAAACAAAAGAGAAATATATAATCATTTAATCACGAAGGCTAGATTTTGGATCGTTAAAGTTAGAATGCTCAAAAATGTGCTAAAACCGACGAAAATTACCAAATTTTTCTTAGCATTTCGGCTACTTGAAGCGCTATCTTTTCTTAAGTAATTAAACGGCAAAATAAATAGAAATTTCAAGAATTATCAACTTCCCTCTATAAATTGACCGGTATCTAACAAAAACTGGAATTTGTGCCATAAACTTATGAAGAACGACCACTTAAGTGGATTTTTTTTGTAAAAAAAAACAAAACAAAAAAACTTACCTTTAAAAGTTGACCAGTTAAAAATGACGCATACTCGCCCAAAATTAACAGTAACAGAACCATTTGCAATTAAAACATACCTCGAAGCTTGGATTTTAATCAAGGCACCTGTGTATAAAACAAAACATTATATTTACGTAGAAATACCGCCTAGATTTTGACTGCAACTTTGAAAATTCTTTAGAATCATAGAAATTGGGTTAAGAAAACTGATTTTCGTCTCTTAAAAGTGATAATTGTGGCGAAATTTTCCTTAGCACTTGACCTATTTGAAGCGCTATCTTTTCTGTTCAGAACAACTTAAATTAAAGTCGGGAAGCTTTACACAATTTTTGGCCTCTTAGCCTAAAAACCGTGCAACTGCCAAAATTTTTAACAGTGCTTGCACACTTAATTTGGACTATTTTGGCAACTTACTTTTGCAAATATCACATACTTGGCTACAAAGGCAAAAACAAGCCGCCTCTTCGTAAAGAATAAAAAATGCACAGGCTTAAGTACACTACAGATAGAGTGGCAATTGAAACGATTATATTTGTTTTGTAAGGCCGCGGATTTGTTCGGCACTGAATCGGCTCGATTCGGCAAGCCTACTCGGCCAATCTTACCCCGTTCGTTGAATAACATTACTCAACTTTAAGTGGAGCTTAATTTGTTTCAGCATGTCTACAGAGTGCGGGTAAAGACCGTAAAGCCTACTCACCACTAGATCAAGCCGATTCGATATCATTGGACAGTGATACAACGGAACGTGATAATAATCGCCCCAATTCACACAATAATAAAAATAATAATAATAATGTTGATAGTATAGCACCGGCTCTAGCTAATGCCGGTGCTATCTTAGAAATGAAACATTTATGGGACGAATTCCATTCGTTGGGCACAGAAATGATTGTAACAAAAGCCGGCCGACGTATGTTCCCAACATTTCAAGTGAAATTATGCGGACTAGAATTACATTCGGAATATATGCTGATGATGGATTTTGTACCAGTGGATGATAAACGTTACCGATACGCTTTCCATAGGTAACCCCCGAATACACAAAATTCAAATCGTTATGTTGCTCACTTTCTGCACTAGTTCCAGTTGGGTAGTTGCCGGTAAAGCAGATCCCGTCTCACCGCCACGTATCCACGTCCATCCGGACAGTCCGGCAACCGGTGCCCAATGGATGAAACAAACTGTATCTTTTGATAAATTGAAATTAACCAATAATCAATTGGACGATAATGGACATGTAAATAATTCGCAATTAATTAAATTAAGCGAAAATTAATGATTATTTTTTTTTAGATAATTTTAAATTCAATGCATCGTTATCAGCCCAGATTCCATATTGTTTATTTACCATCGAAAAACAACAACCATCAAACGAATGAAGAGAATTGCAACGATAATTTTAAAACGTTCGTATTTCCGGAGACTGCGTTCACCGCCGTTACCGCCTACCAGAACCATCGGGTAAGTGTTGGGACGATTAAGGGCCGGTTCTGCTTGCAATACTCAATCGCTTTAGGTTATGTCATCACACTTAATTCTATGTATATCAAATTGAAAGATGAGTTTCGGAATTTTTAACGAGACAGATTTTTGAGGGTGGCTTAAAAGTCACTTAATGCTGTGCTCAAATTTAAGCTACACTCGATGATAAATCGGCCCTAATCTGCAAAGTTAGTATTGCTTTAAGGTTGATTTTTTTTTGTTGAAAACAGATAACGCAACTGAAGATCGCCAGTAATCCGTTTGCAAAGGGTTTCCGCGACTGTGATCCGGATGAAACGTAAGTCTTCTATTATTATTTTTACACATAAAATATGCGCCATGGTCAGGGCCGGCGCTAGGCTACAGTAAAACAGGCGGCTGCAAGCTTGAATCGGCACTGATTGCAGTGCGAAAAAACCAAGGGGCCCTCAGACGGTTGCCGCACTTACTTAACATCTGGGGCCGCCCCTGCTTAGCACCTTTATTGATACAGAAATTGAAGATTTTTGGCCTATGTATCGTATATATTTATGTGTGTATGTGTGTGTGATATTTATTTAAAAATCTCTCACTTTACTGAAATGTTTATTGGTTTAGACGCTAAAAATATATCACGTTATAAGCGAACATCGACTACTGATTTTTGAAGATGGGCACTTTTGAAAAAACAAAATAAACAAATAATCTTGAAAAAATTACACTTTTATTATTATTATTAATTATCGTTGGAAAGTTGGCAATTCTGGTCATTTAACAAATCGTCTTGATTCTAATTGATTTTTGTTTGAAAATTTGGAAAAAATCTAAATTTTCAAATTTATACAGGGTGTGTTTACTAAACGGGTCACTCGCAATTTTGACTTTATTTACCGATAGATTTCAACCAAAATCACAGATGCAATAGTCATATCTTCAGACTATCGTTTCGTGATAGTGACAATATGATGGCACTTCCGGTTTAGCCGGAAATTGCATGTGATTGTTAGTAAAAGTAACTCCCTCTATATACACTTTGTGTTTCTCGAAAATTTACAGTTGAAAACGCTTTAAAAATCAGTCTGTGTATAGATATATAGTTGCGGCAAACTATTTTAGCTTATTTGAGGCTTTATCTTGATTATTAATAAATTTCAAACCGATCCAAAATGCCAAAAACTGGTTTGGTTAAATCTTGGTCCAATCTACATTGTAGACAGTTTAAGCTAAGTCATGACGTCGCGACATTGTCTTGAAACTTGTAGCAAAACGGATGGAGACTGGACCATAATTGGACTTGTAGCTTAATTGTAATGCCATCCATGCCTGTATATTGTAAATTTATCTATCTATATGTATAGTATGAATGTTTGGTATGGTTATCATTTGTACAAAGCGACAGAAGATGGATGTGTTCAAAATACTTGGATGCTATTAATTCGAATTTAGTTGGCAGTCACCAGAAATAAACTATAAATGAAATTTTCAAAATATTCGTCATTCACAAAATGTTTTATTTAATTTGTTTTAATTTACCGATTGTTTTTTATTATTTCTTTTGTTTGCAAAATTTAATCTTCTTTCTGACAACGCGTTGACCAATGGTAAGCGAGAGACATCCGATAGTTCCTTCCTTCTTCTTTTCGTTTGTTTAGCGAACGCGATTAGGGGCAAAATGGGGCACCGGGGGCGGAATAAAGAACCATGTTTTTCTACACTGTTCAAAATTTATGTTTCGTTGTTTTGCTCTGTTATAATTTGATTTTAATGCCAACCAGAAGTCGGTATAATTTGAAGAGGACTTCATTAATTTCCCGGTACGAGTTGACTTAACATCCCGTGTACTTGTGTAAATAAGTATTTATTAAAGTCACTCGTAAATATTTTAAAATAGTGACGAAGAATTATATAAAATCATAATAACGATAATTTTTGTCTCAAATGTTAACTTAATTTCCACATAAATTGCTATAAAACAGTTCGTTTTGATGTGAAATATTAGGCATGCAAGTTCGGTAGGCGCCCATTTGGTTTTGATTATTCTTATGTGACGCCAAATATCAGAGGCGGCACGTTATTTATTTCATATTTTCGAAATGATTCCAGAAGTCCTGAACAAGTGAATCAGACGCAACGGCCAAGAACGTCGGCGCGCACCACACCCACCAACTGTAGCGTCAAAGGTGAGACACCCTGTAGACTCCAACATCTGTAGTCGATTTTGTTGAAATTATAAACAAAAAAAAATCGCAATAAATCACCCAAAACCAGAGCAATCTCTGATTTTGTTTACAATGAAAAAAAATTACCAATTTACACACAATCAACTACTGGTAGTTCGTAAAAATATTAATTGCCTCTATTTTATGACCGCCCCATAAACAATATATTTATAATTTCGTCGATAATTTTCCAGATAACGAAGCAATCATTACAACAACATCAACAACAACGGCCACAACAACGATCAATGGGTACCCATCACCGTTACCAACACAACAACAATTATTACCAAGTGCCGGTGTTGCAACAACAACAACAACAGCAGCGCCACCTACGGCCAACCTGTTAAGTACGTTAAGTCAACCGTATTCGGCTGAATTCTGTAATTACGGTCCTGTCTATCATTCACACAATCTATTACATAATTATAATCCGGTCTATAATAATAATAATAATAATGGTGATAAGACACGTATGATAACAAATCCAACGACTCCAGCGACAAATAACAACAGTAATAGTAATAATAGTAATTTTAATCGAATGTACGGATCTAGTTATCCGGGATTTTATCCGAATAATGGGAATTTTCGTAGTACAGGCCTGCACCACCACCATCATTACGATTTTGCGCCACGATAAATGTGTTAACAAAATTAATAACTCTATCTCTCTTTGTCTCTTCCAGTTTATCGTTTATCTCTCTTTCACACTCATGTATAAAGTGAATTTATCGAGCAAAGGGTTACTAGATTTGACAGATGTCCCGTTAAACAAAGTACGTAATCCCAAGACTATAAGAGGGGATATGGACACAAACAAATAAATCCCTAAAAATATCACTATATTCAAGGGTACCAACTTGAATCTAGGAACCCTTTGGTCGATGAATATTGTATACCTATATTTCTGTGTTATTATTGAATTTTTGCCAAAGTTTTATTACCAAAATTATTCGAAGAATTAATATATTATTAATTAAATGTTAGAATTAATTAGAATTTGATTTAATTAATTATTTATGTGACAAGAATTTATTGAATAAATATCTATATATTTTAAGATTATTGTTTTTTTTTCCGAATAAAAAAAATATTTTGACAAGACCCATATTAACCCTTAAAAAAATTTGAAATAAAACAATAACAGTAACAGATTTATGAATTAAACAATTATATTTTTAGAAATTTTCGACATATTTTTGCCAATGGAATTTATTGTTTTTTTTTCTCGACTTCCACTTTTTTTATTTATTTTTATAAAAATAAATAAATAATAATAATAATAACAATAGAGAATTGATGAATCAAATTGGCTGTGATCGTATACACGGATGTCTAGATTCAAATGAAATCGTATTAAAACAATAGATTGTGGAAATCATAGGAGGCTTTGGTTAAAGATAGGTCTACACTAGACCTACTCTAATGAATGAAATTGGTTAAATATGGATGTTATTTTTAGTTAAAACTGTCCTCACATTAGAGCGTTTTTATTGCGAGTTCGTCAGTACTACCACGGGTCTATTATTGTACTCTACTAACATAAATATAGTGCCGATAAGAATAATAACAATAAAATCAAGTTGGCTATGATTATGTACAGATGACTAGATTTAAATCAAATTAATTTAAAAAAAAATAAGAAACATTCAGTTTTGTATATCTTAAAAAGCTTTGACTATTGATAGTTAAATAGAAATCAAGTTGACTATGACTTAAGTAATAAATAAAATAATTGATAATTAAACAAAACACAGTAGGCTGATGGTATTAATAGAGTAACAAAAAATAATTTTGGATAAATGTATTTTCACACTACAGCGCACCGATCTAGTAAATCTATTAAATTTGTTTGACAATTAATCAAATTATTTGATATTCAAATATTTTATCAACTAAAGCTATGTCCACATTAGAGCGTTTTTATTTCGCTTTATTTTCACAATCGTCAGTATTGCCAATGATTTGGTACTCTACTTCCTCCATTGAGCAGGAATTTTTGTATTACCAACATACAACAGGAATGGCTTCCGGTTGGTGGTGTTGAAATTTATTTATTTATTGATTTGAAAATAACAATAACAATAGAGAATTGATGAATCAAGTTGGCTTTGATCATACCCAGATATCTTAGATTTAAATTAAGTCATAATAAAACAATAGAAAATAAATTGTGTTAATCTTAGAAGGTCATGATTAATGGTGGTTGTACTACTATCAAGTTGACTATGAATTTTATAATAATTCAAATAGACAATTAAACAAAACACAGTAGGCTGGTAATAATAGAGTGTCAAAATTAGCAAATTATTGTCTACATTTTTATTTTGGGATAAAGGTATTTTCACATTAGGACGCACCTACCCAGCGGATCAGTTTAATTTGTACTAAAATGAATCAAATTGGTGAGCTAAAAGTGCCTTCACATTAGATCGTTTTTATTGTGACTTCGACAGTACTGCCGCAAGTTTACCACTAAAGTTAGTATCAAACATATAATACCAACATAAAATAAAGATAGTTCGATAAGAATCCTAGCAATAAAATCAAGTAGGCTATGGTTATATACAGATTACTAGATTTAAATCAAATCATAATAAAAAAATAAAAAAGGTCTTGACTTTTGGTAGTCAAGTAGTCAAATAGAAATCAAGTTGACTATGAATTTCCTAATAAATAAACTGGTTTCACATTAAACAAAACACTGATAGTAATAAAAAGTCAAAAAAAAATTTCAAATAAAGGTATCTTTACACTAGAGCGCACTGATTCAGTAAATCTATTAAACTTTTACTAAATTTTAGACAATATTTTTGTAATTAAAGCTATCTCCACATTAGAACGTTTTTATTACGCACTAGCTATACCCCCGCGAATTTGCTCGCGTATATTACGTCACATAATGTGTTGTTATCTGTTGGTATTGCATTTCCTTACATATAGGTAATTTTAAAAAATACACCTGGCAACGTCGGAATTAAACTGACAACGCCGCAATTATAACTGACAGATGGATGTCAGCTGTTTTCAAGGTATTGAAAATTCAATGCCCTTTTTAAGCCCGTTAGAGGGCCACTTTTCAAAAATCCTTTCTTAGTGAGCATTTAGAGCACCAAAATAAAATATGTGCCAAATTTAAAGTCTATCGGATGGATAGTTTCGGAGATATCGTGATGAGTCAGTGAGTGAGTCAGTCAGTCAGTGAGTGAGTGGTAAATCGCTTTAATATTTATAGATTAGTTTATGAAACGTTCTCACAGTCGTCAATATTACCACTAATTTGTTACTAAAGTTACTAGATTGCGCGGGAATTCTTGCTTTATCAACATAAAACAATTGATTGATTGTATTGAAAATTGATTTATTTATTTATTTAAAAATAAATAAAAACAATAACAATAGAGAATTGATGATTCAAGTTGGCTATGATCATATAAAGATATCTAGATTCAAATTAAATCATAATAAAACAATAGAAAATCAACTGTGTTAATCGCAGAAGGCCTTGATCATTGGTTGCACTATTATCAAGTTGACTATGAATTTTCTATTAATTAAAATAAACAATTAAACACAACACAGTAGGCTACTAAGATGTATCAAATTAGATAAGTTTCAATTTTTTTAGCCTAAAGCTGTCTCCACATTAGAGCGTTTTTATTGACACTAAATAGGAATTTTTATATTACCAACATAAAATACAAAATCAAATTTTGGAAATTTCAAGACATTGACTGGTGTTTGTACTAACATGAAGTTGACAATGAATTTTCTAATAATTAAATAAAACACAGTAGTCTGGTAATAATAGAGTGTTAAAATTAGTGCGTATTTGCCGATTTCATCTAAAGCTGTCTTCACATTTGAGCGTATTTATTGACAGTGTTTTCTCAAATTGACGGATTCTTGTATTACCAACATAAAATAGGCGTGTGTGATTGGTTATATTGAAAATTGACAGAGATAAAAGATGTGAGCAGATCATGGGAATGAGAAAGATGGGATTTCCGCAAATTTCCATCAACTAAAACACAATAAATAAATGAACAAAATTCATTTATAATTGGCAAATATAAAAAGCAATTAACCGTAACAAATAAACAACATCTCAA
Source organism: Epicauta chinensis (assembly GCA_021725515.1). NCBI lineage: Eukaryota > Metazoa > Arthropoda > Insecta > Coleoptera > Meloidae > Epicauta > Epicauta chinensis. The sequence goes on along the minus strand of JAEDXX010000183.1, from coordinate 29,814 downwards.
TTACAATAGGTAACAAACGAATAATGAAATTGTAGACAATACAGAAACAATAGACTATAAATGGAGTTATTTTTACTCAGTAAAAGAACAACACTATATAATCGAACGACAAACAAGAAAAACTACATAGAACCGATTAATTAATTACCGGAAATGGATGTAAGGTGTTGCAATTCATTTTTTCTATTAATCGCAGTATTTTTATTGACATTAAGTGACTTGTCGCAGCAAAAAAAAGAAGAAGAACTTGTAAGTATCAATATTTCTATTATCACAATATTATCAACCAATAAAAATAACGACAATCAACCAGATTAGAGCTGCAAATAAAAAGAATTGGTACAAATACCGCCACCATGCTGAGATACTCATATGGAATTGCATAGCATTACGCTGCGGTGGTGTTATCATCCATTGTTCACACATTTTAACAGCAGCCGATTGTGTCAGGTAATTCTAACCAAAAAAATCCACTAGTAATTAAAATTTCCGCAATTTAGTGTTTTTGGTATACCGTTACCACCGCAAATACTGTCCGTTCAAGCATACGTTAAAGACATGAAAGATAAACATTTCCATTTTAATGTCACCAATGTCTATCTACATCCGAAATTCCACAGATATCCATTAATGCATAATTTAGCGATTCTAAAGATAACTCCAAAGATGACCTATTCCGATAAATTACTATTATCAGATCTACCGAAATCGTTGAAGAAGGACGGTAAAGGTATCACCACCGGTGTGGGTGCTAACATTGTGTTCGGTTGTGAAAATCCATTGAATTTCTTTTTGAATTTGTCGGTTGAAACGTACGTGCGTGCCTACGAAGGTACGATTACATCGTGCGATGATTATCCGGATTTTATTGTACCTGTTTCAATCAAAGAGAACGTTTTTTGTACAGCGCCTACGAAGAGTTTCTCAGAAGACCAACCATGTGATGTAAGTATGTGCGAGTAGCCAAGGTGTTTTACTTGTGAGTTTGTATCGGTGTAGCGAAGTGCACGTCTAATGATTGGCCGAATCAAGGTCACTCTGTAAAGCATCTTATGCAGTTTACTCATTCGAAGGCACAGCAATCACGCAATGGCTCTATTTGTTCATATTTTGCTGTGCAATATGTTTGGTTTTGATTTAAGGGTGATGTTGGTGGTCCTTTTGTTACGTACCATGGCCAACGTACGACTCTTCATGGTATTGTTTCAGCCGGTACGTACTGTCCGTTCTCACCAACTGCCTACACGTATGTATTTCCGTATAAAAAGTGGATAGAAGACGTTATTAAACACCACTGAAATTGTTAAATTTCAATGAAATAAAGTGGAAATAAAAGTATATTTGGATATTTTTTTACACTTTGGAAGTGTAGCCAAGGCTTAATAACTGAGTCAAAATGTACAAAAACTGATTTTCAGTACTTTGTATACTTTTTTTGCTAAACTTTCATTACTTTAGTCTTGCTACAAAATTAGTGTAGGTATGGCTTGTTACCGAGGGGGTTACCTAAACTGGGGGACGTGAGATTATACTGTAATTGAAGTGATTCACCAATAATGTGCAGTGAGGTGTGGCTTAAGAGTGGGAGAACCATTGGCATCCAGCTAAACACTACGGCAGTTTAATTGAAATGATATTATATTAATTGTTCATATATTTTTATTCGTTGTAGAACGTGACTATCACACAGTCTTATCGTAAACATTATAGTATTACACCTTACAACTGACACACCCGGACGCACCTCACTTGTAGTAATTATCAGAAACAAGCCATACATAATCTCAATAAATCTACAGATTGTGTCTAGTTAGGTGGGTCAGCCTGTATATAAACACATTTTCTGAATCATACGATAAATATTTACATTTACCAAGTTTCTAAGTTAGACCAAATATAAATTTTTCAATTAAGTAGAAATTGTGAAAATATCCATCTATCAATCAATCAATCATGAAAAAACATAACATTTTTTTTTTTTGGTTGGGAATCTAAGATCTGAGATCCCAAAACAGTATGATTGGCCGCAAATGACGTCAATCATCAAACTGATGACCAATTAGAGTAGAGAGTGGCAAGAATGATTGGAAAAATTACACACACACACAGCCCACTTGTTAACGACAAATATGTACAACAACAACAAAAAAAAAACATAGCCAACTTTGTTATTTTGTAGTGTAAACTGTAATAAAATCTGACAACTTAATCAAAATAGTTGGAGATAAAATTAAAATATTATTGTATAAATATAGTAGGCAATGGATATGTTTTTGTTAGTCAATTGTTATAATGTACCTAACCTAACACATAAATAAAACGTCAATAAATGTCAAATTTATTGGTACGGATCAAGTTACGACTATTGTTACTGTTTTTTGGGGGACACCCGTTATAATTGTTGTTCTAGCTACTTATTATCATTTTCAAAAGACCTAATGACTTTCAAATTACGTTTTATTTTGAGATACTTGAATGTTTATATTTTCTGTTTGTTTATATTACACTAAGTCTAGTGCATGTGTGTGTGTGTGTGTATGTTGTTAAATCAACCGATAGCAGTGTTGATTGATATCTCATCATATACAGAAAACTACCGACTGCCCCAAAAAAATTGCATTCAAAAAACAACAAACTGGGTGAGACCCAGCATATTGGTTTACACGATTTCAAAGTCTCCTGGGTGGTAGGAAATAGATGATGGGGTCATTAAGGAAGTCGTCGTGTGTCGTTGCCTTTCTTCCAACATCACAAATTTATTACAATTGCGTAGAAAATAGAAGCTGCAGGAGTGATGGATAAGATGCGGAAATGTCAAGCGGTCAAGCCATTTAAGGTCGACTATATCTATGATTGTTTGTAGTTATTTTCAGTATTTATGCAATAAAGAAAACGACGGCACAAGAAAAAATATATTAAAATATTATTTCGTAGACAAGATGCAAATGGTTCATATCGTGTTCTAACATCGGCCAAAAACTAATGATTAATTAGTATTTCTAGTGGGCGAGAGAGGGGTGGCAGACACACGTAGAAACTGAGCGTGTGACGACTTGTCACATAAGACTAGAAAATGATTGATGTTTTTGAAAAGAGATACATTTTCAAGGGTGGCAGTAGACTCACACAGACACTTTAAAGTGCCAGTCTACAGGGTATTCCAGCAAAAAAAACCGCTACCACTAATGCAGATACAGGAATAGGTGCTCTATTAATGGAACGTTCAGTAGAAGTTGGTGCATTTAAGGGGAGCGCGGTACAGTTGTAACCATTAAAAATCGATCAATTCTCGATACGTCCAAATGTCAAGCCAGAACAAACATATTTTAAAACGAATACTTACTAGACAATAATAATAGACGAATAGAGAAACAAATGAATATCAATTTTCAGTAGTGTGTTACTAATTTTTGTATAGTTTTACGTATAAAAACGGCATTCTTTATTAACAGTGAACGTACGTTGTGGTGCAACGTCTAGTGTGCACCTATCTTTTACGTAATAATAACAACTTGATTATAGCAAAAGAAACGATTCTACTCTAGTGTGTTACTAGCTTAAGCTTAATTTACTGCATTTTCTGTCCTTGTTAGTATTAAAGAAGCGAAGAGTACGTTAATTATTAGTGTGCTCCTACCTTTAATGTATTAAAAACAAATGGATATCAACGTTTAGTTGATTATATCACAATAAACGCCAATAGTCTAGTGTACTGCAAGCTTAAGCTTAATTTTCTGCATTTTTATAATTATGTATATAAAAAGATCAACATACGTTGGAGTGACTCTTCTGATCCTATCTTTAATGCATTAAAAACAAGTGATTAGTAATTGAATTATATCAAAAGAAACGCCTCTTCTGTAGTGTGTGGCTAGCTTAAGCTTAATTTATTGTATTTTCTGCTTTGTTATAGGTATTGAAAAAAAAAACAAAAATGGAGCTATTTACTGTTAACAGAGGTACGTCGCGACCGATTGTCCAGTGTGTTTCTAACCTTTATATAGTAAAAACAAATGACTATCAACATTCAGTGGCTTCTATCACAATAAACTTCAATATTCTAGCTTAAGCTTAATTTACTACATTTTTTGCAGTTGCATGCATTAAAAAATTATTAACAAAGAACATATGCCGCATTGGAACATCCAGTGTGCTCCTACCTTTTGTATATTAAAAACAAATGAATATCATCTTTTAGGTGATTATGTTACAATAAACGGCAGTGGATTGCTAGCTTAAGCTTAATTTACTGGATTTTAGCACAGTTTTATGTATCAAAAAAAAAAACGAAACGTCCACTATCTTTTACATATTAAAAACAATTGAATATAAATTCGATCATAACGAAAACAAAGCCTTCTTTGTTTTAATAAAGCGATATCGCGAATTCTTATACGTTACTTGGCTAGCTTTAATTATTAGCAATCAACGGACGTCGCGTTGCAACGTCTAGTATGCTTCTATCTTAACCGTAATTTACCCAGAGATCTGCACAGATTTTTTTTATATTGTCTCGTTAGTGATCATAAATCAGATAATATAAAGTGGCAATTTAACATTTACAAAACAAACAACCCTATATTTCATCCCTTTTATATATGTATATACTTCCTATATTTACAACATACACCACTTTAGGTAAATATAAATGTATACAATCGGTCCATATGGTAAGCATCACTTTTTATAATTACGCAATGTCTCCAAAACTTTCAAAAATCTTGAAAAAATTCCACCCCCAACCATCCCCCGCCTTCTTGTCAATATTATTGAGAATGGGGGGCGCCCACCTATGTTGTGACAAATTTTATCACATACACACAACAGATAAATTGTTTAAGAGAATATAGAAAGAGATAGATGTATGTAAATAAAAATGCCCTTTTCTGGTGTGATTTATTAGTTGTTTTTAAAATAAATCTAGAGCCATGTGGTATTTTTCGCCCTTTTCCTAACTACCATCTCTCTCTCTCTCTCAATATATATATATCGCTATTATTTTATCTTTCTTTCTTAGACACACAAATTTTTCAATCTATCTTTGTTCGATTTCTTATCAATTACGTATGATAATAGAAATCCACAAAAATAGTACAAAAATTAATTTCACTCCTTATCAATTAATTGATTCATGAATTAAATTAGATTATTACCATTGTATTCATTATTTTTATTATTATTATTATTATTATAATTTTTTGAATACTTATGAGTACTGCTCTTATCAATTTTCCCACACTTTTAGCCGTTCAAGATCAAGTAGTCTTATGTTAAAACAATCATAATAGGTATACCTATATTTCTTTCATCATCTTCTACGAAAAAAAAACAGTGACGGATCAACATTTTCAACCCTAAAAAAATCTCCACTTTATACAGTGCCAAAGGTGTCAAAATTGGAGCCTGGCCGACACTGTAGTGTGGATCCGGCCTAATTCTAACGCAATAAATAACAAACAAGCGGATTATCGTTGTATGTAGGGCATCAAGTGATATCCTGCCAACTGAAGAATCCTCTACGCCGCCACTGATTTGTACACGAATAATATGATCGTGTTGGTGGATGGTAGTTAAAGTTTTCAAGTGTTTCCACTTTATACACTCTCCTAAAATCGAGTTAACAGGAAAGTATTTCAAATATAAACACAACTGCATCGTAAATTTTAATGGTTCAAACCTATTAATTGAAAGTGTACATGGTTTTTTTTTCCAAGATGGTTGAATAATGACTTTATACAGTAGATGTATTATAAACAATCGCAAATCATTAATTTTATATATACAGTTTTTGACGTAAACGTAATTTCAAATATAACCAACGGATGATCGCAATTATCAAGTTGCAGTAGAGAAGTAATCCAATAATCGAGATAGCTATGAATTATACAATGATGCAAACGAAATGGTCACACAAGAATATATTTTGTACCCAATCTGTTTGCCTTCCCTGTATAGAAATAAAACAATTATCGATTGCCATGGCTACGTTATTGGTAAGTGAGTGAATTGAAACAAAATACAATTAAAAAAAACTGTATACAATGAGGGCAAACGAAATTAATACAAACGAAAATATTTTGTACATACCCAATATGTTTGCCGTCCCTGTATATGTAGGTATAGATAAAACAATTATCGGTTGCCATGGTTATGATATTGGAGGTCCATTGGTAAGTAAGTGAATTGAAACAAAACACAATCAAAAAAGTTGATTAACCTATTAGTTACGGTGACTTTAATTAAAAGTGTTTCGTTTGTTTTGTTTTGTTTTGGTTTTTTTTTGAATAAAAAATTGACATGTATATCTAATTTAAAAATCGTACAAATTCGTATTAATTCATAGTCAAGTCCGTGACTAATATTTACAGAAAAAAAAATTTTTAGTCGCTCGAGAAATATTTGTTTTAAAAAAGGATATCGTGTAAATAGAAACCGTGTCAAAAGAAGACGGATTTTCGAATTGTCAAAGCCGACTCAAGCTTTTCCGCGTTGATACTAAAAGAAGAGACAATTGTTATCGTAGGGCATCAAGTAATGAGCCGTTTTAGTTATAGAAAAAAACAATCATTTACAAGAATTTTGTTTAATAGCGAAATCCTAGAGCTTCAAGTTAATTCATAATCAGGTCCGTGACTAACAAACAATTGCAACAATTTCAAGCTTTCTCCTTAGTCCGAAAAGAAGTGGTAGTGTTTACATAATGATCGAAACCGTGTAAAGTGAAGACTGTAGAAGATACTGTAAACGGTGCACTTCAATGTCAAACACAGTAAAACCACTCTAATAAGGACACCCAACGGATTTGCAAAATGTGTACGGAATACGAGGTGTTTGTATTAGGGAGGTTCAGGAAATTGAAAATTCCGTTTATAAGATTTATGTTGGCAAAAGTGTCTGCACAGGTGGATGTCCGCATTCGAGAGGTGTCCGTAAATAGAGGTTAAACTGTAATGTAAATCTTAATCAAAGAAGACGAATTTTACTGTTACAAGGATCGCTCTAAACAGACTAATTTCACGAATGAAGCGGGACTTCAAACCGGAAGTGAACCGGAAACTGAAAAACGACAAAAGCGATATCTTTTCCGGAACAAAAACCGGAACGAAAAAATAACGGTTCAAAGCCCTGTGATAAAAAGACACTTTTTTTAGTTCTATAATAAACGTCTTCAGTATTGGCGTGGCCTCTAACTGCTTATTACCAATGCAAAAGGCAGATATTTATTGTTATGTAGGGCATCAAGCCATGAACAGTGTCTGTCATAGAAGGATCAACAACGAGAAAAATATAAGAAACAAAGTACTGTCTGAATAATAAAATAAAACCCACTTTCCACTTGGAGGAAAAAAAGTTTTCTTTTTTTTAAAAGAAAAGCCTATCTTAATTCTTAATCAGGTGCGTGACTACTAGAAATCGCAACAATTTTAAGCTTTTTTCTTACACGGAAGGAGAAGCACTATTATCTACATAATGATCGTGTTAATCGAAACCGTGTAAACTGAAACTGAAATATAATATAGATCGAATCAAAGAAGATAAATTTTTGTTTTACCAGGGCCGGTTCAAGCTTTTTCGCCTCTCTAGACAAACTAATTTCTTGAATGAAGAGACACTTTTATTAATGTTTTGATAAACGTATCCAGAATTCGTGTGACATTGAGCTGCAAGTTACCAATGATATGTAGGGCATCAAGCGACGATCGTTTTCTTTACAGAAAGATCAATGATTACAAAAAAATGTTGTTTAATATAGAATTGAATACTTGACAAACGAAGAAAAAAACATACGAAACAAAGTGCTGTCGGAATAATAAAGTAAAACCCATTTTTCACTTGGAGGCAAAAATTTGTTTTGCTTTTCTTAATAGAAAATCCTACGTTAATTCAGATGCGTGACTCATAAAAAACGCAACAATTTTAAGCTCTTTTCTTTCTACGAAGAAGCAGTATTGTTTACAGAATGATCGTGTTAATCGAAACCAAGTAAACTGAATCTGACGAAGACGAATTTTCCTATTACCAAGGGCGGCTCAAGTTTTTCCAGCGCAGGCTAATTTCTCGAATAAAAAGACGCTTTTATTACCTATTGTTTTGATGAACGTATCCAGAATTCGTGTGACCTTGAGCTGTTTGCTACCACTGTTATGTAGGGCATCAAGCTACGTTGTCGTTTTAGAAACATCAACGATTACAAGAATGTTGTTTAATATAGAACTGAACATTTGACGGATGGAAAAAACAAACATAACAAAATACTGTCTACATGATAAAGGAAAGCCATTTTTCACTTGAAGGCAAAATTATTGTCCGATTAATTTGAAGATTTTCCTTTAAATTACCTAAATAGTGACAGACATAAATTTATGATGTTCATTATTTAAAACGAACACAAAACCGAGAGGAAAAAAGAAACATCCAACCACGTTAAAATTAGTTAATTAATTTGTTTCTTGATTTTAAGAAATTAAAATGAAATTCTTTTGATTAATTATTGTTCCCGCGGACAAAACGCTTAAGAATTTAACGACCTTTTTGCTAAAATTATCAACAAATATCTATTTTTATCAACGTTTGGGATGTTAACGAAATTTTCGTTAAATGGTCGATTATTAATTGTTGGAAAATAATTTTAATGCCCGACCAAATACCATTCAAGCTTTTGACAGATTTCCGGATCGTCAATCTGAGTTTTAATGGAGCATTCCGCCCTTATGGAGTGCGAAAGATTGTTATAAAAATAAAACGAGATTTGGCACCCTCTCATGTCCTGCGCCCAAATATAATTTAAAAAAATATATATAGATATTAATAGGAATTCGAACAATTAGCAACAAATCACTTGAAAGCAATGGAATATTGTGTAAGTAGTAAGTAAAGTGAAAGAAATGTAAATAAAGTGGAAAAAACGAACGGAAAGTAAATGTGCGGATGTGGTAGCTATCTGTCCGTCATTACTACAGTTACGAGGTGTTAGAAACATGAACGAGTTTACTTTAAACCAATGGATTTTTTAACATTTCCAGAGATCATTGGTGGAACATTTTCAATTTACAATCAAAACAACCATAAATAAAGCAATTTTAATGGTTGTAATAATAATTTACCGATAATTTAGTTAAAAAGAATCTACAAACGATAATTTGTAATAAAGTTCTCAAATCGTATTTATTTGATTTTGTGTTAATTTAATACGAGTTACGCCACTGTCTTTGTAACCATATGTGTCGGTTTTTATATAAATAAAATCAAAGAGTTAATGGTAAAAATGTGTCTTTACAAATCTTCTACATATACATTTTCGTGAAAGTGTTGAAAAATTTGTGTATATTCTCTCTACTACAATTGTTGAAGAAAAAATAAAATTGAATTTACCGCTTTTTATAGTGGCGCGCCATCTTGTATTGATTGTTTCAATCCGTATAGTAACTTTTAGATTTCACTAAATCTTCTACCAACTGCCGAACTTTACTGTTTACTACTTATTCCACCAGAATTTTAAATCGATAAGTATATTTATGTGAAAAAAATGAATTAATTAATTTTATCTCTCTTATACCTGATCCAAATAGGTACTTTACACAGTTGGGAGAACTGATTTTTCCTTAGAAATTCTGCCATTTAAAAGGGACACCGCTGCTACCACCTTCTAAACTAAATGTAACTAAAATTTAGTTACATTCGAATTTTATTAGGAATTCTACCAACTGTCATTATAATCACCAATATTAATTAAGAAAAAATGTGTTGTTTTGATTAATCACGTCAAGAATTCCAGCATATTGGCTATGCGTATATTGATGATGTTCGTGTGAACGTAGCATAATAATCAGAAATTAACCTCACATTTTTCAATTAGACATTTTCACCTAATTTTAGTGTTATTCATGCATCTTTCAAGCATTAATTACTTAAAGAATTTCTAACAATAATTTCTGGTTAAGCACATAAATTTGAACCACCCCCCTATAACTCCATGTTTCAAAAAATGGTTCGATGTCGGGACACCAGCCAGGGAGCGCTAGTAGTCCTTTGCGCCGATCACCTTTACGGCAGCGTTGAATTAAATTTTACTAAATTTTACTTATTAAGAGAAGTTTAATTATAACATTATAATCATTAATTTTTTATTAACAATAATAATAATATTCCTCATAATATGCACGAAGCAGCAAATGTTGACAGAGGAGACTTCCTGAAAAATTTAGCTCGTTGGCTTGTGATGCCGCATATGCAACGACGTGTTATCAGAATTTTGTTTTTGTTTTGTTTTCAGAAGTGAATTTTATATTTTTTGTGTACATAAGGTATTAGAATTTAAACTATTTTGTTCTTTTGTTATTTCAATATCTAAAAACGTAGCTCGAAATTACGTGATAAGTGGCATTATTTTCGATTTATGCATGTTACTAGATTTTGAATATAAAAAGTTGATCAGATTTTCACGTCTTTTTGTTACGACAGTCCTATCATTTGACTTAGATATACATAGTTGTCAAACAATTTGAAATAATTTTGTTAAAAAAGACCATCTGTTAATCTATCCGATATATAATAATAACTAGTAAACCGCGGTCGTCACACACTGCGCAAAGGACCACCAGCGCCCTCTAGAAGAACTAAAATCACGGGACATATTCGTTCACTTTTTGTGCTGTTTCGCCCATTGAAGCTACAGGGGGCTGATTGGAACTAAGTCCAAAAATGTTCCCGCTTTGTGTAACGACAGCGCCATCTACCGACAAGGACGCCAAACTATAATTTAGTAACTTTTGAATTTTACTAATAATACTACCAACTGTCGTTATAGTTAAAAATAATAATCGATTAAAACAATTTCCATTTGGACTAATTACGCCAAGAATTGTTGCATATTAAATACGCCATGTTCGTGTGGCCGTAGCATAAAAACAATGATATGAAGGTACATAGATTGCTAACCTTCCATATCTCCAATGCTTTAGAAATGTAGCCGGATAGGACGAAATTTGACAGTTCGGCTTCTCTTTTTCTTTCTGATTTGGTCCGTATAGTCTATCTCCTTTTTTTTCCAGGCGCGAGCCTGGAAAAAAAAAGAATAAGAGAATATAAGCAATAGTTCTGTCGCTCTCTAGCATATGCTTGAATAAAAAAACGTAAGATGGCGACACTATCATTTTTATACTCCTTAAAGCTTTTTGAATTGCATATTTTGGGTGAAATTTGGATAAGAAAATAATTTTAATTTGTTAAAACGCTTATTGTTAAATGTTTCTAATCACTGTATATAAGAATAATAAATTTCTTTTCTTTTATAAGCTTATGAAAAATAGTCTTGTAACCATTTATAGGGATCCTATGCATTTAAGAAGGATCCAAATTTTACATCCTTTAACAACCAGGAAAGTATGTTTTTTTGTTTGAATGGAATGTATAATTAATTAATTTAAAAGTGATCTCAATTATACTGGGCTTTAAATGCCATTTTTCTCTAAATATTTGTCTTAAACTTGTATTTATGCAACCAAAAATAATGCTGACTGTATTTTGTCAGCAAACCTCGACTTCTAGCGGTACTACTTTAGCTGGTTCGAAGCAAGGGAATTCAATATGGCTGCGCCTAACCCGGCTTCACTTTATCTCGATGTTAGCAATCTATTTACGTATATATCATTGCATAAAAAGCACAAACTAACCTCAATTTCTGCAAATACGAAAAAAAGGATAATTCTACCCACCTTTAATGAAGTTTATGCATTTTTCCAACACTAATTATTCAAACGACTCATTAAAATATGATTTCTAACAATAACTTTCGATTTGGCGCGAAATTTTTACCGAAAAAAAACTGCAGCGCCACCTGCCGACAATTGCACAAAACTAACAATAATTAGTAACTTTTGAATTCTACTAACAATTCTACCAATCGTTATTATAATTAGCCGTTTTAATTATGAAAAATAACAAATGCCAATTGGATTAACCACGACTATGCGTATTTTCTCCGTAGAGTTTCTCGTCATCAGTATGAACGTAGCTTAACAATAACAAGCAATTTTTGAAAACAACGAAAATCCGAAAGTTCCACCTACCTTTAATAAAATTTATGCGTATTTTTCAGCTCGATTATTTGAAAAACACAAAATTTCAAATAATCACTCCACTTAAAGACAATAATCGTCAAAAAAAAACACCAAACTTTTGCCGCCTCAAAAAATATTACAACGGCACCTATTATCACTTATACCAACTACAATCTAGTTACTTTTCGGTTTTACTAACACTCCTACCAACTGTACGACTTTCTAACCTTACTTTTTTTTCAGTTGACGATTTTCAATTTTACAGGAATTAATTGAATAATGACAAACGAATTATTGGTGTGTTTGCCGGGTCAACGTTTATGTTTAAGTGACCACATCTACGTACCCGGCCACGGTACCTACCAACGTCAAGGCTACATCTACTCAACACTAGCCGGCACGGTTGATATCATCGATAAAGACAATCTAAAAATCGTTGAAGTACACAGTAATGGCCAACAGACAATTGTACCAACACAGGGTGATATTGTGACTGCTCAAATCCACACAATCACCCAACAATTATGCAAATGCTACATCAAATGTATCGGTGATAACGTATTGCGGCGACAGTATCGTGCCATATTGCGTCGTGAAGATATCCGTGCCACCGAAAAGGATAAAATCGAGATTTACAAATGTTACCGGCCGGGTGATATAATTCTGGCACGTATTCTACCGATCACTGAAGCGTACACGTACCAATTGACAACGGCCGAGAATGAATTGGGTGTGGTGACGGCGTATTCAGAATACGGTTATCCAATGGTGCCGATCAGTTGGACTGAAATGCAATGTACACGGACATTTGTGAAGGAATGTAGGAAAGTAGCGAAAATCGTACCGGAGAATGTACAACCTGGTGGCGAATAAAAATAGATTATCGGAAATATTTTGATTTCTCCCATAAATATCTAAAAACTATAAAAAATACTGTAAATAACAATATAGTAATAATTAAAGTTCATCTTTTGGTGGCAATTTGAAAGATTTTAGGATATTCAAACGTTGCCCCAATTCGGTTTTCTTGCGCTCATTGATTTTACCATTTAGAATCTTGTTTAAACGTTGTGTTTCTTTTTCGATGAAATTTCGGCCGTTTTCCATGATTTTATTCATGAATTTTACATAAATTTCAGCCGTTGTTTTGTCCTGTAATCGAAAATTTCAATCAATTGTTTAGGAATTTGAGTAAAAGACCTACTTGATTATCGGTCAATTTCTTAGCCTCCTTTTCGGCTCTGTCTAACAATTTCTTTTGTTTATCACTATCGGTGAATTCCATGGCGATTTGATCGAATTGTTGTAAACAACCAGGTAAACCGATGTACAAATCGCTATTATCACGTAATAAATTCCGTAAATTATCCAGTGTCCATTGGTTATCATTTGTAAATTTGATAATTTTAACGTCATCTTTGTGATGATTGATGAATAAACGTATCGATGGTAGATCGTCCTTTTTTATACCATATTTGTCGCCCAATTTCTCATTATCATGTTCACCATAATCTTTAATACCAACTTCACCCATTAAAATGTCGTTGTGTTGTTTCAATTCATCGGCCAATTTTGTGAACGTATCATGTTTATCACCGTACGGATAACTGACATCGAATTTGATCATTGCCACTTTGAAACGTTTAATGATTTTATCAAAACTATACTCGTCTAATGATACACAACCTTTACATGCTGCACAATATTGATAATAGTTTATAATTAATATTAATACAAACAGGAATCGATTCATTCTTGTAATTGGCACTTGATTTTCTTTTATTTGTTGCTTTTTCTGTGTCTTGAAGTGATTTAATTTACGATTTTTATAGCAATTTTGAGGTTAGAACACCGGGGCGGTAGTATTTGTATATCAAAACAATTGATAAATCGACACGTCACGCAGGTGGCTTGGCTCAATCTGATTGGTCGGATTTGGTCGGATTATCGATGTTTAAAGCAGGCCATACACGATGATGTTTGCAACAATTTTCTTTATTTGATTTGTATTATTATACTCTGTCCAAAAATTAAGTATAAAATTTCAAATTACAGATGGTAGGTTATAGGCAACTTAGTATTTGAAAAGTTCCTAACTTTTACATGTTTACATGAAAGAAAAATTATATTATATTGTGGCACTCCTGTTTTAATAAAACCCTACGCATTTGTTTACATAATTTGATATTTTATATTTCTTTGAAGATTGTAAAATCCTTTACGAATCAATGTCCAGTTTGATACAATAAAGAATCAAAATTTTGGGGTATTAATACGGGGACTACTTTTCGTTGAGTAGGTTAGCTGCATTTCTGTCATTTGAAATTTTTTATTTAATTTTTGGATGGATTATAACTGTGTTCTTTATAGTTTAAAGATGGCAAAGTAAAATAATAAATAAATAAAACAATAAAAAATATAAAATTTAATGTTAGTAGAGATCTCAAATAATAAGCGTTAGTTTCTTAAATAGTAAATTTTACTCAGTTCTTTCCTTTAATTTCTGTTTTGTTGGTCTTCACTTTGGTTTGATGTTTTTCTTGGTGGTTCTCCAGTAGTCGATTTGGCGAATTTTGATAATTTTCTTTGATGTTGTCATATCACTCTTTTTCAAATCACGTCTAATGAATCGTGCTTCCCAGAAGCAACGTATTTTAATAAAAATATTTAAAAATAAATTTTTCAATTTTGTGTCAATAATAGCGCTATTATTAAACTCGCTACTGTATCGAAATGTGCACATTTCGTAACTAGTGCTGAAAAGTAAAATAGTAGGAATTTTTTTTTCCACTAGATTGGTAACATTTTCATTGATTTTGACAACTGTCAAAAATCATAAAAACAAGATACTTAATATACCGTTTTTCGTACTGATCTTTGGATTTATCGGGTAGTAAATTGCTTCCTGCATTTTCAGCAATTTCCCTTATTTCAGGTGGACTACATGAAAATTCTTCACTCATTGTTAAATAAGCAATTTGGCGAAAAAAACAATTGACTAAGAGTGAAAAATAAAACAATCGAAGTTTCCTAGCTGAATGTTCAATTGTTTTTTTTTAGTAACACCAACTCCCACCAATTTCCCTAAATATTAAATCTCGCAATTTTTTGTAAAAAGTAGGACAGGAATGTGCTATCCGTTAGTTTGTACGAGCTCTCCTTATAGGAGATACCCTGCAAAACCATCCCTGTACAGGGTGGACCATTTTCGATGGTTTTGCAGGGTATCTCCTATAAGGAGAGCTCGTACAGAATAA
The DNA here is from genome assembly GCA_021725515.1 of Epicauta chinensis. Classification (NCBI taxonomy): domain Eukaryota; kingdom Metazoa; phylum Arthropoda; class Insecta; order Coleoptera; family Meloidae; genus Epicauta; species Epicauta chinensis. The sequence goes on along the minus strand of JAEDXX010000183.1, from coordinate 14,498 downwards.
TGGATAGTGCATTCCTGTCCTACTTTTTCCTGACTAGTCAGATGGTGCAATTAGATTTTTGCTATGTTCTTTTGTTTTCGAGTTATGGCCGTTTTTTCACATTTTTTCGATTTCTAAGATGCCTAATATCTCGTAGGTTTTCAAAAAAGTTGACGCTTTTTCCACAGTTTATAGTGTAGTTTTTAAAGCTGATTCTATTTAGCTAATTATATTTTCTCTAGCTCTCACCGTTTTTGAAATATAACACAAACTTATGTTTTTTTAAATGGAACCTATATTTAATTTATCGCTCATTAAATTGCTTATTTTTTTCTGATTTCAAATATATATAGTTTGATATAGTTATTATCAAAAATGCGGGAGTTATTTTGAAAATTTCGATTTCGCAAGTAGTGATTACAAAAATTATACTCGAAAGGACTTTAGAGTGCCATGAAACAAATTTTACCTATTGCAAAATACGAAAACAAAAGAATAAATAAATAGCAACCAAAATAATAGTTCGTTGACAAGCTAAAAAACGATTGTTTCATAGCACTCTAAAGTGTTTTCGAATATGATTTTAGGTATGTTTCCCTCCGAAATCGAAATTTTTCAAATAACTCTCACATTTTTGAAAATAACTATAGCAAACCACATATATTTGAAATCAGAAAAAAATAAGCAATTTAATGAGCGATAAATTAAATATAGGTCCCATTTAAAAAAACACAGGTTTGTGTTATATTTCAAAAACGGTGAGAGCTAGAGAAAATATAATTGGCTAAATAGAATCAGCTTTAAAAACTACACTAGAAGCTGTGGAAAAAGCGTCAACTTTTTTGAAAGCCTACGAGATATAAGGCATCTTAGAAATCGCAAAAAAATGAAAAAACGGCCATAACTCGAAAACAAAAGAACATAGCAAAAATCTAATTACACCATCTGACTAGTCAGGAAAAAGTAGGACAGGAATGCACTAACCATTATTCTGTACGAGCTTTCAGGAGATACCCTGCAAAACCATCGAAAATGGTCCACCCTGTCCGAAATGTTCTTCTATTATTATTTTTGATGATATAATTGTCAATTATTTGCAAGTTATTCAAAAATTCGACCCATAATCCCTCACCAAACATATGATTCCTTATGAAGAAGCTATAATTTATCAGAATAACCATAGAGACTTGTGCTGAAAAGGATAAGGTATAAAATATAGATTTTCCATTAATTAATAAACCAAACACAAGCGCGACCATTTGAAGAACAATCACCACAATATATAATAAAACTGCACGGATTTTATCACGTTTTGGATTTGTTAAAATATTTCGTGTACGACAATATGTTGGTATCAATCCGAAAACATTGCCTAAACGTATAGAAAAATCTCTAAAAGTTGGTGAATCCGCCACAGAAGCCATCGCTACTAACAATAAAATGAAATGGAAATAATTGATTTTATAAAGTGGAGTTTCTTTTAAGAAATTAATTGAATAAATTATTCATTTTTCAATTACTCAATGCAGTAATAATTTCTTTTATTGCTCCATGAATCAATAATCGTTATTATAATGGAAAAGAATTGGATAAGCTTTTATTACAAATGTTGGCCAATATAAGGATTATTCATCGTGGCTCAAAATTTGGTACCAAATGTACATAAAGATTTTTTCCAAAGCAGATAGTTTTCAAAATTCTGAAAAAAATGAACGCATATTCCATTGTAAATCAAATATTATTCAAAGCAAAGTTGTATTGATCATTCCTTTTCCCTCAACCCAACTACCTGCTTTAGAAAAGATCTTTATGCACATTTGGTGAGAGTTGTAAAGTATATTGTTGCATTTTGTAATATTTATAGTATACGAGTCCCTTTGTTGGGACTATTATAAAACAATTGACTTATAAGTCAATACTCAACAATCAAGAAAAAAATTTTCTTATTTCGGGAGGTTACTATACCACTGTTACTGAGCCGAATTGAGTCACAACTCTCACATTTCGAATTTTATTCTGATCTTGGGCTACTGCGAACCACTGTCAGGTGGCTCAACCATTTGCCATTTTTGCATAAACCTTTAAAATTATTCGCATTATGAATAGAACCTCTGTCTTTGTATAAAACGTAATTATTGGATAACAATATCAATGGATGAATTGGAGTGGTCTAAAGGAACCCACTATTAAGTCATTGTAAATCGATTTAATTACATAATAATATTTATTTATTGACGTTTAAGTGGAAGTGCAAACATTGAAAAGCATTTATTCCGCGAGAAGCATTTGTAGTACGACAATAAAATTATTTGTAATTGTTGTTAGTGTAGTTAGTAGTAAACTTCTATCAATTGTGAAGAAATCAGCAGCTGTAATCTTGATAGGATTACGTTCCAAATATTTCAATAAATTCGTATACTGCACATTATTCTCAAGGGATAGATTATCATAACTAACATTCTGAATTGTAAAATAGAACCTTTTGTAAGCATTTGCAACAAAATCACTCTTCATAATAATAATTATTATGGGTATCTAAAATCAAGCCCAAAAGATCTCTACAGCATAGTGAAAATACACAATTTTAGAATACTTACAGTTTCTATTATTATTAACCATGATTTGCTTATAGTTGTTGACAGTATAGTATTACCATCGAGACGCTTTTGGAGAATTTCGTCAACAATAGAACACAAACAACTTATAGCGAGTACAATAACTCTTGCCAAACCGAAAAGAATTGACCATCCAAAAAGTTTGTTGAAGTAATGATTGCATTGGATTAAATGTTTGGTGACTTTTCTCGTTTTCTTCAATAATAAATGAAATTGTATTGTTTTCGTATTAATTGAATGTTTGTTAAACTTTTCAGTTAAATCAATCAGTATCAATTCAAAATCATTTAATAATGTTATTGTGATTACTTGAAAGATTATGTAAAAGTATATGCCAATTTTGTAAACTAGTAGAGAAAGACCTTTCAGTTTTGCCGTCTGTACCGCATCCCTAGTCGTATTGACATCTAATAAAAATCGTATTACAATGCAAATTACAAATTTTATTAAACTCTTCCGAAATGTTCTTCTATTATTATTTTTGATGATATAATTGTCAATTATTTGCAAGTTGTTCAAAAATTCGACCCATAATCCCTCACCAAACATATGATTCTTTATGAAGAAGCTATAATTTATCAAAATAATCGTAGAGAATTGTGCAAAATAGGTACTGACAGTAAACATGATTCCTCCATAAACTTTTAAACTAAACACAAACGAGATTATTTGACAAGCAATCACCACAATATATAATAAAACTGCACGGATTTTATCACGTTTTGGATTTGTTAAAATATTTCGTGTACGACAATATGTTGGTATCAATCCGAAAATATTGCCTAAACGTATAGAAAAATCTCTAAAAGTTGGTGAATCCGCCACAGAAGCCATCGCTACTAACAATAAAATGAAATGGAAGTAATTGAAAGTGGAGTTTCGTTTAAGAAATTGATTGAATGAATTATTGATTTTCCAATAAGTAAATGCGATAATAATTTGTTTTGTTGCTCCATGAATCAATAATCGTTATTATATGTCTTAAAGGTCTTATAAGACCTTTATTATTATCTATAGATAATATTGATTCTTGATTAAAACACTTTTGGACTTCCATTATCTTTGTTTTATTGATTATTATCAAATACAAATTTGTATTTGATAACAGTTGGGGATTGATACTAACCGTTAAATAAAACAAAGATAATGGAAGTCCAAAATGTTTTTTAATCAATCGTTATTATAATTGAAAAGAATTCGATAAACTTTTGTGGCAAACATTCTCCAGTACAAATATTATTCTTCGTGGCTCCAAAAATGGTGTCAAATTGTTTCTCTACGAATAAGTAATGTTTTTACCTACGAAAAAACATCCTGTTCTTTTGTTCTGAACTTTTGAGGGTACACAAGTTCTTCGGCAATTTGTATCAAGTTATTCTAAATTGATTGCTGACTAGTTGATGAAACTGGTGGAGTACTACGAGGGTGGGGTGAAAAGTTTCCGGCCTGACCAAGAAAAACGATGTTTTGAAATTTTTTTTTGCTTTACTTCTCAACATAATCTTCATTGAGACTGATACATTTCTCATAACGTTGTTCTAATTTAGTTATACCAGTTTTAAACGTAGATTCTTCAAGCTCCTCAAAATACTGGTTTACAGATTCGATCACTTCTTCCTTGCTCCCAAATCTCTTACCGCCAAGGTACTTTTTGAGGTTATAAAACAGATAATAGTCGCTGGGGGCTAGGTCTGGAGAAGAGGGAGGATGCGGCCAGATGCGGCATCAATTCGAACTTCAATTCGTTGATTTTAGCCATGGCAACAATCGACGAATGCGCTGATGCGTTATCGTGATGAAACAAAAAATTTTTCTTCGCCAAATGAGGTCGTTTAATTTGCACCTCGTGCTTTAAACGTTCCAATAACTCTGCGTAGTATTGACCAGAGATAGTTTTACCCTTTTCAAGATAATAAATGTATATAATTCCTCTTGCATCCCAAAAAAACAGTAGCCATAACCTTGTTCGCCGATAAAATTGTTTTTGCCTTCTTTGGAATTGGTTCCCCTTGTCCAACCCACTGTTTAGACTGTTGTTTAGTTTCAGGAGTGTAGTGGTGGACCCAACTTTCATCAACAGTTATGAATCGACGCAAAAATTCGTTTGGATTACGCCTATACATCGCCAAATCGCCGATGGAAATGCTTTTTCGAAGCAATTTTTGGTCGACTGTTAGCAAACGCGGCACCCATCTTGCACACAGCTTTTGCATGCCCAAATGGCTGTGTAAAATATTTCGCACACGTTCAGCTGACATCTTACAGGTCTCAGCGTCTCAGCTATCTCATGCACTTTCAACCTGCGGTCTTCCAACACTATTTTATGGATTTTTTCGATCATTTCTGGAGTTGTGGCCTCAACGGGCCCGTTCTGAGGGTGGCTCGTCAGTGGTGCTCACACGACCGATTTTAAATTCAGAAACCTACTGCTTAATAGTTGAATATGATGGGGAGGTGGGTCCTAATGTTGAATCCGTCTCGAATTTTATTTGTGTTGGTGTAAAACCCTTTAAGTACAAGTATTTGATGACAGCACGATTTTCCAATTTTTCCATTTTCACGAAAACAACACAGGCGTCTCGCTAAGTGTGCTCTCAAACGTAAACTAACCCCGTTTTCCAATTATCAAGCACAGTGCGCCTTAATGCCGCATTATGCGAGCCATAATAGGAACAGATTATTTTTAAAATGTACCTCGTTCTTGTAAACAAAAAAATAAATTGTAAATTATATACAAGGAATTTAATTACATACAGGTAACTGACAACCGTTTAATTAATTGTCTACTAATTGTACAGCTTAATTAGTTCTTAATTAAACAGCACAGGTATTTCGAATGCCCGATTGTGCGATGTGTTGCGGTAGTTGGAATACTCAATGGTGGGCATTATGCCGCATAATGCGCGTTTGTGCCGTAATTGGAAAACGGGGTTTATCTTTTTCTGGTCTTCTGTTGCATCCTTTTACATTACACCGAACCGTAATTGTTTTACTATTTATAAAAAAAGTTTTTATTGAAATGGAATTAAAGCGTGGTCAATCGCCTCAAGCACAGAACACTAAACATCCCCAAACACAGAACAATAAACACCCCCAAGCTACTTTGGTATTACCAGCATAGACAACCAGTATAACGCATTACTTTAAATCGCGATGACGGTACTTTAGTATTTGGACACAATTACCAGATGGCATTCGTGCCTGTATACGCGACCTTCCCCTCTATCTTATACTCTTTGCTCTTACACATGTGCGGATCTTACCTACTGGATTATGAATCCAAAATTGGAATCCACTTCTAGTGAAAATCTACTTATTTGAGAAATACTGAGTACAGATTTTTACAAATTCTAGTAGAACCTCAAAGTTTGCTATTGCTTCAATTGTGTTTTATACTGATAATTTTGAACTTTTTATAAATAGTGTCATATCCCAGTTGGGGATTGTTGCAGTGTTCCTAAATAGAAACGAACATACTATATGTCCATTGTAAGCGCTATTTACTATTATATTATAAAATTGTGACAGTTAAAGTGCCAAAACTTATCCCGAAAGTCCCTAGATTCTGAAATGATAAAATTCTGTATATCGTTTAGTAATTTATAGTAATTTGATCTTTAGTGTTATAAATTTCAAAAAATGAGATTAAAGTAGTGAAAAACGTACAACAATTTCTTTGTTTGGCTATCTAAAAAGTTTAAACCGATCTTTTACGTCATCGCGTTTACTATAAATATACCAAATATTGGCTGAGCCAATAATTGGTGACTATTTGTAGCGCTCTTTTAAAGAACACAAATAATAATAGAATGAATGCAAATATTTAAACTGCGACAGTCCAAATAATTATTTATAATCTAATTATTTCAATTGTAAAAATTATTATTTGTTAATCAGTTAATTGCGAATTAATTGGTGCAAACGAGAGCTACTTTTATCGCCACGTGTTTTAATTTAAACAGGTGAGAACAACATAACCTCAATAAATCAACCACCTGTTGTTTCTCATTAATTTTCGAAAATAACGTAAATAATCATGGAAAATCTCCAAACAACTGGTTTAACACACGAATGCGGTGTATTTGGTGCTATATTCAACGAGAATATGATAAATAATAATGATTTAGCACAAATTATCTGTTTTAGTTTAGAAGCTCTACAACATCGGTAATTACTATTATTATTATTATGATTATTTGGTAAACTATTGTATTTCTGTATATTAATTAGAGGTCAAGAATCTTGCGGTATCGTTATCAGTGATGGTACGAACGATTTCCATATAAATAAAGGCATGGGTCTGGTGCGGAACGTGTTTAATAATGAGAAAATCCAACAGTTAAACGGTTACTTAGGTATCGGGCATACACGTTATGCAACTAGTGCCGCATCAATACCGATAAATTCCCAACCGTTTGTTGTACATTCAATGCATGGTAGTTTGGCGATTGCCCATAATGGACAATTGGTCAATGCAAATAATCTACGTAAAATGGTATTAGAACGTGGTATTGGTCTATCGACGCACAGTGATAGTGAATTGATCACACAAGCATTATGTTTAATACCACCAGATGGTGAAGTGAATGGTCCCGATTGGCCGGCACGTATTAAACATTTAATGCAATTAGCACCGTTAAGTTATTCATTATTATTAATGTTAAAAGATCGGATTTATGCCGTACGTGATCCGTACGGTAATCGTCCATTATGTCTCGGTAAAATCCAATCAAATCATCAACAATCGGACGGTTGTGATGGTTGGGTTGTATCGTCAGAATCGTGTGCTTTCCTAACAATTACACGTTATCTACGCGAAATCCAACCGGGTGAAATCTTAGAATTGACCCGTAATGGTATCCGTACAATTGATATTATCCAAAGGCCGGATAATAGTAAACAATTGGCTTTTTGTATTTTTGAGTATGTGTATTTTGCACGACCGAATAGTATTTTTCAAGACCAAGAAGTGTATACGGTACGTTTACAATGCGGTCAACAATTGGCTTTAGAACATCCAGTTGATGCGGATATTGTTGGTTCGGTACCGGAATCGGGGAATGCTGCAGCATTTGGTTATTCACAACAATCACAAATACCATTCGGTGAGATATTGACGAAGAATAGTTATGTTGGACGTACATTTATACAACCGAATAATCGGCTGCGGCAATTGAATGTTTCATTGAAATTCAGTGAGTTTTTTTTAAAAAATATTTCCTAAGAATCTACAGAGTGGCTCATTTTCGATAGTATTTCGCGCTATATTTTGATTGATTTATTCTTTTGTTTTCAAAATTTTCATTTTTTTTCACTGTTTTGAAGACAAAATGTACATAGTGTGCTATGACTTCAAATGTTACTTTAATTTGTTTTGTTTTCTTATACTAATTGCGCTATCTATTAGGAAATTTCAAATGTGATTGAAAATGGCACGCTGATGGCTGAAGAAGCTTTTGGAGTGGCCCAAAAAAAAATTATACAGTGAAGTTGAGAGGTCGTATGAGAGATGGCCGAGATAAAGCCAGAATGTGCAAGGGGAAGCGAGAGAGAAGTACAAGCAGAATGAAAAAGGTGAGAGAATGTGAAATAGAGTTAGAATGGAAAAAAAATGAGAGAGATAGAGATAGAAATAGTGCCAGAACGAAACAGATAAGAGGAGTGAATAAGAAGGGAAACGGGGAGGGTGAGAGAATGAGAAGGAAAAGACAGAGAAGAGATGGAAGTTAGGAGTCAGAAAGCATAGAGAAGGAGAAGAGAGAAGATAGAAGAGAGGGAGCAGAGTGAAAAGAGGGAGCAGAGTGAAAAGAGGGAATAGAGAAGCGAGACAAGCCGGGTCTAAGATAGATAGAGTAAATAGTAGAATGATAGAGCAGAGAGAAAAGACAAACAGCAGAGAGAGAGAGAGAGAAGAGAGTGAGCTGAACGAAGACAGAAGACTAGCAAAACGAAAATAGAACAGAAAGAGTAGCGGGAAGAGAGATAGCAGAGCGACTAGAGAGAAAAGGCCTAGAGCAGAGAGACCAGAGGGAGAAAAGAACAGAGAAGAGAACTAGCAGAACGAAGATCGAACAGAGAGAGTGAGAGTAGAGAAAAGAAGACACGAGAGACACATGGAGGATAAAAGGGCAAGAGAGACATTAGAGAGCAAAGAAACAGGAGACTCAGTGTAAAAAACAGAGACAGAAGAGACAATAGAAGGGAGTAAGCAGAGAGAAAAGGGAACGAAGAGAGAGGAGAGACAAACCGGAGAGAAGAGAACAGATAGAAGAGTGAATAACAAGAGAGAAGAGAGAATCTGCAGAGTAAGAGATAGAGCAGAGAGAAGAGAGATGAGTGGAACATACCGGAGAAAAAAGCATAGAGAGAGCTAATAGAAGAGTGACAGACCAAAGAGAAGAGATACACATTTGAGAGAAGAGAGCGAGCACAACGGAGGCAGAACAGAGAGAGTGAGAGGAGAGAGACATCAGAGAGAATAGAGAGAGAAAGAAACAGGAGACTCACAATCAGCAGAGAAGAGAGAGAAGGGAGACAAACCGGAGAGAAAGGAGCAGATAGAACAGTGATAGAGCAGAGACAAGAGAGATGAGGAGACAAATAGACCGGGTCGAAAAGTGATAGGCCAGAGAGAAAACAGAGACAGCAGAAAGAAGTAAGAGGCAGTAGAGCGAAGAGTGAGGGGGGGGGGCACAAGAGAAGAGATAGACGGAAGAAAGCGAACACAATGAAGACAGAACAGAGAGAGAGTAAAGAGCAGAGAGAAGCGACAAGAGGAGAGCAAAGAGATGAGACAGACAGCGAACAGAACGAAAACCGAACCGAGAGAGTGAGAGCAGAGAGATGAGAGAGACCAAGGATGAGGGAGCAGGAAAGACATCTGAGAGAACAGAGAAAAAAGAACAGGAGTCAGCAGAGAAGACAGAGAAAGGAAAGGGAAGAGAGAAGCAGATTAGAGAACATAGAAGCAGAAAAGAGAACAGAGAGAGAGAGGAGAGAAGAGAGCAGATAGAAAAGTGATAGACTGGAGAGGAGATAGAGCAGAGAGAAGAGTAGATTAAAGAGGAGATAGAACAGAGAGAAGAGTAGATTGAAAGGAGATAGAATAGATCGAAGAGGAGATAGAGCAGAGAGAAGAGTAGATTGAAAAGGAGATACAGCAGATTGAAAAGGAGATAGAGCAGAGAGAAGAGTAGATTGAAGAGCAGAGAGAAGAGTAGATTGAAGAGCAGAGAGAAGAGGAGATTGAAGAGCGAGAGAAGACTAGATTGAAGAGCGAGAAAAGAGTAGATTGAAGAGCGAGAGAAGAGTAGATTGAAGAGCGAGAGAAGAGTAGATTGAAGAGCGAGAGAAGAGTAGATTGAAGAGCGAGAGAGAGAGAGAGAGACGAATTCCAAAATGCGCCACTTTGTAGTCCGTATATAGTGTAGGCAATCGAAATCGATTGTTTCGCTACTACTGTATATCCTCACCTACTTTTATTTTTCTAATTTTTTCAATTCATTTACAGGTCCAATCTCTGCAAACGTTTACAATAAACGTTTAATATTAATTGACGATTCCATTGTACGTGGCAATACAATCGGACCAATCATCAAACTATTACGTAAAGCTGGTGCTAAAGAAGTCCATATACGTGTAGCCAGTCCACCATTAAAATATCCATGTTATATGGGTATTAATATACCAACACGTACCGAATTGATTGCTAATAATACGGAAATTGATAATTTGGCACATGTTGTTGGTGCTGACAGTTTAGAATATTTAAGTGTTGATGGTTTAGTCAAAGCTGTACAAAAGAATCTCAATGAAACGAAAAAGGGACATTGTACGGCTTGTCTAACCGGCAATTATCCAGGTGGTATTCCAGAGGACCTTGAATGGTAATCTTTATATATGACATAGAAACAGTATCTCATCTTAGTATTATTTAAAATAAAATATTGCACGATACAGTATTGCACAGATACGTTTCCTAAAACGTCGATATAATAATAGAAAATAAATAATTATTGCTAGAATAATGAAATTTAAATATTTCTCACGAACTGCAATTGTCTCCCGATACAAATCGTAATCGATAAATTGATTCAAATTATTATTTAATAATTCAAATTTACTGGCATGTGGAAATAATGATTGATAGAAATCGTATAAAATTTCATTGATTAATTCGTTGACGTTCTGTTCATTTGGATCGAAATTATCATTCAAACACACGAATTTCCTACAACAAAACAAACGATTTATAACAAAATTAACATTACTTACGTAGAGTTTAAAGTGATCGAAATAGTTGCTCACGCATGCGTAAATCACACTTACTCCATTCGAATTTCAAACCACGGAGTATAGATATAGGAGTCCGAACGTAATGTTAAAATTATGGCACGAATTTAGGGACAAAACTTTTGCCGGCAGAGCGCGCTACGATCGGCAGAGTACTCGTTATTCTCGTTAAGGACGATATAGTGATCGCCTGGACTTAGTAAATTTCGACTTATAAGCCATATGGTTGGGGTGCACAAAGAAAATTTTCTACCGTAATTTACATGAATAGCAACGGATAATTTACAACTCATACCAGATGCGGACAAAATTGCTATTCATAGAAATTACGGAAGAAAATTTTCTTTGTGCACCTCAACCATAAAGTAATTTGGCATATAAGTCGAAATTTACTAAGTCCAGGCGACCACTATAACCACCACTATCGCGACCACTATCAGTACGCTACTGATCTTAGCGCCGCGAGTGACAGAAAAGTGTACTATTCTCTGGGTTCATTTTTATGTACATAAATATCGTGAAAAAGCCTATACCGTTCGGACTCCTATATCTATACTCCGTGTTTCAAACCTAGAATGCAATAATTCGGATCTGCGCATGTGTTAACAGTTCAATTAAGCCCCGTTTCGATCACTTAAAACTGTAAAAAAATGTTTTTTAATACTTTGGATATTTCCGGACATTATCCAACAATTCCAGTACGTCATCTTTGTTCGATGTTAACATTTTAAATGTTACATAACGGTCTTCACTATTCTCGATAATCTCGTAATTATACTGATTTTTTATACCGATTGTATTTTGTAATAATGTCGATAGAATTGAACAATTCGTTATCAAATCTTTTGTAATTCGTGTCAACTACAATCGACATTCGTTAAAACATTACAAATCAAGTGGATTTTTCGATAAAAATGAGCATTATTGATTAAAAACTACTTATGTAGGGCATCAATCGATTTAATAAGGTAATTGATTGACATTTTTCCTACGCCCTACCAAGAAGGCTGATTTTAATTCTATGTTGGCACAGTTTTAAGGCCCCGTTATGCTTGCCTTCCTAACACAGACAACTTTAAATAATATTCAACGCTTGTATACTACTGCTCGATTAATAGTGTAGGGCATCAAGCGATAATTTAAGAAAATATGTTCTTTTTTGTTGTTAATATTTAAGCTTGGTGTAAATTCAATTCGACTCTTAATTGTGGCTTAAATTTAAGATTTTACAGCATAAATTAAATTAATAATCTCTCCCACCCATCTTTCTCCCTTCGAAATTAAAATTCCTTCAACATTTAATGTATACGAAATTGTACTCGATTGGAATATTACTAGTGTAGGGCACCAAACAATGATTTATTAGGAAATTTATTTTTTCTTCACTTAATTCTCCCTATTATTATCATTATAATCCAGTACAAACAATAAAATCATCCTTTAATTTATAATTTTAAGTTACGCTTAAACTTGGCTTAAAATTCATCTTTTCTTTTTAAATTATAGTTAAAGATGTAGAAGTGCAGCTTAAAGCCCTTCCTAACTTTCTAATATTTGTTTAATGCTGGATTATTACATCTAATAATACAGGGCATCAAGCGACAATTTATTCAGTGAAATAATTGATTTTACGGTACTTGATGCCCCATGTTAAGAATATTATAATTCACTGCAAAAAAAGGAGAAAAACACCCTCCGCAAGCATCGGATTCGTAAATTATAGTTTATTTAAATTTTGAGGTAAATTTAAGTAATTCCGCTTTGATTCATATTTCACGTTTAATTCGATGTTGGTTTAAATTCAGGATATCAGAGCTTAAGTTTATTTTCACTTCGACTTTAAGTCCGGTTTTTCTTGCCTTCCTAATTTTCTAAAATTCCGAACTTAATGTATGCTTCGGATCATAACAGTCTGATATGAGGTCCCACTGTCTGCTTACACTTTTTGTCAATGTCAATTCTGTTTGATAAGTAGATCTCATCAAATGACAATATACAGATACGCTCTATATTGGTAAAATCAGATGCCTTGTTTTTCATTAATCTTATGACGCTTTTTAGAATTCCTGGACTTACATTAACATTCGAAACCCATCGTCTTAAAGTTGATAAAGCTGATAAGGGACCATCCATAAATTACGTTATACAAATCTTACGGTTTTACCCCCTCCCCCTTGATGTGATGTCACATATTTTTCAATTTTATAATTAAAAATTATTAAAAGAAAACGGCAGCCGCAATTTTTTTTTTATTTCCAATAAATTATAAAATATTTAATAAACTCAACATAAAGTGGAATATTCCAAATAATAGACCATACAAAATGCTAATTAAGAAACGGTAAACGACCATATGTGACGTCACAAAGCTTTTAACCACTCTGGCCCGTGTTACACGACGTCACATTTCGTTGACTTCCTTCCCCCTGAACGTATGACGTAATTTATGGATAGCCCCTAACGGGAATTATTAGCCCTTGAGAATCTATATCCCTTACAAATGATACTGCGTAAGGAAATAACGATCTTCTACTGACCAGCGCATACTTTCTCCTTTCTCGGAATTCATTAATTTTCTTATTTGACCTGGTGTAAAGACAGTAGCTAACACATTTTATTTTATCAAAAATTCGCTGTTTCCCTTCTCTAACAATTTAATTCTTTTCTCTAGTTCAATAATCTGACTTTCATTTGTTCTAGAATTGAACTTTTATCAGTAATTTGTAAAACAAGTTTCTGATTAAGAATATGCATATATTTACTTACTCAACACTCGATTTTTCTGATTCATCCACAATATCCATTTCTATGTTCGATGTGGGTTTTCAACAGTAGATCTATTCATTGGCGCCCGTGATTCAGTAGCATTTGACACATTGGATGATGTTTGTAAGATATCGTTCACCAGTTCTCGTTGATTCCTTTTAGCCAATGGTAATGACCGTTCGGAGTTCTGAAACCTTTAGGAAGCTCCTGGTAGATTTACTGTTGGTAGAGTCCTTTTACTTTTGAAGGGAATAGAGTGGGTGGGTCAGTGGGAAGTATTTATACCAAGATGTTTACAATACGGGTGTATATTAGTTACGTTCTAACAAATCGTAATAAAGAAACAGCTGTCGAGGCGGTACTGCACTGCAAAACCAAGTATGTTATTTTAACACACATAAACGCATTATTTTCTTGCAGTCATTTTTTACGCATTTCCTGGTGCATTATTATTTAACACAGTACATGTGTAACTTTAAAACACGTACATGTGTTATTTCAAAACGCATAGATGTGTTATTTCTAAACGCATAGATGTGTTATTTCTAAACGCATAGATGTGTTATTTCTAAACGCATAGATGTGTTATTTCTAAACGCATAGGGTAAAAGCCCCCATTATTGAGACTGTAAGAGTGACGGTGAATGTTTGAATTTTTTAATCGTATTCAAATTTATGTAACTATTTTTTTTGTATGAGACACTTTTTTTGATTCATCAACTTGTGTATTTTAATTTTTTTATTTAAATAATCGCTAATTAAATGACGAATATGTTAATTTGAAGTCAGCAACTCAAATGTAGGTATTATTGACAGGTTAAGATGGTATCAGCGTCAATTATTGAC
>JAEDXX010000182.1:0-181679 GCA_021725515.1 Epicauta chinensis | reverse complement strand
CAGGGGTGGGCAAAAGCCGGCCCGCGGGCCGGATCCGGCCCTTTTGCTAATTTTATCCGGCCCGTTGAAAAATTCCGCACGCAAATTTTTTTAAACTCTTTTATGAGATTTTGTTGACATCAACATTATTAGTGTGCGTACTGTATATATAATAGGCGTAATAAAATGGGCGGTCGGCTGACTACACTAGTGTGGACGATGTCGCGAGCTTGAAACAATCCTCGCGCGATTCTCATGCGGGTCGCTCGCGACGATCGCTCTCAGGGCGGTTTTTTCGTCGAACACAAAGGAGATCGCGCTAGGTTCGAAATGCATGTGTGGACGGCATATGCTGCACTCCTCTCACTTTTCGAGGGACGACAGGTCGCACCACGCGTATTGTTAATTTTGATTTAGCACTGATCGCATACTCTTTTTTGTTCGAGTCTAATATTAGTTTGCAAATATAAAATTGAAAAAGTGGACTTTTTGTAAGTAAAATTTTAAAACATTGGTTTTATTTTATTGTATTAATTAAATTATTTATTTGTAGACCTTTGTAAAATGAGTCAATCTAAAAAAAGAAAAGTTGATTTGGAATGCAGAAACTTCAATGAAGCTTGGACGGTAAAATATCTTTTTACAAACATTAATAAGAAAGCAATTTGTTTAGTTTGTCAGGAAACAATTGCTGTTTTCAAAGAATACAATTTAAACAGGCACTTTACAACAAAACATCCAAAATATGCATCACTTTCTTTAAAAGAACTTCAAACTGTAGCAGAAAACTTAGCAAAAAACTTGAATAAGCAACAAAATATTTTTACCAAACAAAGTAATATAGAGAAATCTACCACAAAAGCAAGTTATGTTGTCGCACACAAAATTGCTAAGTTCTGTAAGCCGTTTTCTGAAGCAGAATTTGTTAAACAATGCATGGTACAAGTGTCGGAGATATGTTGTCCTGAAAAGAAACATATTTTTGAAAATGTAAGCCTTTCGAGAAGAACAATAGTACGACGGATTGAAAATATTTCAGGAAACTTACTTGACCAGCTAAGAACAAAAATTGCTGATTTTACCTATTGTTCTCTGGCTTTAGATGAGTCCTGCGATATTACTGATACAAGTCAATTATTAATATTTATTCGCGGCATTAACAAGAAATGTGAAATTAGCGAGGAACTTCTTAGTGTGCATCCAATGAAAGATACAACTACTGGTGAAGACTTCTTTCTCGCTGTTGAAGAGTGTTTAGTTAAAGTAAGTTTAACTTGGAATAAAATAGTAAGCGTCACTACGGATGGTTGTCCTAGTTTAACAGGGAAAAATGTAGGCTTACTTAAACGAATTCGCGACAAAGTAAAAGAGTTACAACCAGAACACGATATATTATTTTTGCACTGCATTATTCATCAAGAAGTGCTATGCAGAAAAGTTTTGAAATTGAATCACGTCGTTACTGTTGTGACCAAAGTTGTGAATTTTATCCGAGGACGTGCCGTAAATCATCGACAGTTTGTTGAATTTTTGAAAGAAATTGAAAGTGACTTCTACGAAATTCCTTATTACACTGAAGTGAGATGGCTTAGCATTGGTAAAGTTTTGGACAGATTTCAATATTTGCTTGATGAAATAGTATCCTTCTTGTCGATAAAAGAAAAACTACATGATTTTCCTGAATTGCAAAATAAGGCTTGGCTAAACGATTTCTCGTTTTCAGTAGATATCGTAAAATATTTGAATGAACTAAATATAAATCTACAAGGGAAAAACCAATTCGCTTTCAATATGCACTCAAACGTCAAAGCATTTATGACAAAACTCAATTTATTTGCTGAAAACTTTAATAATAAATTATTAAATCATTTCCCCTCATTGCAAGCACGGCGAGAATCATTGAAAAATACAGATTTTTTTAAATATAGTGCAATAACACAAGACCTGCATTCTGAATTCCAAAGAAGATTTCAAGATTTCAAAGCTATTGAAAAACCTTTATCATTAATTAGCCAACCTTTCAATTTCGATGTGCAAGAAGCTCCTGTTGAAATTCAACTAGAACTAATTGACTTACAATCAAATAATTTACTAAAAGAAAATTTTCACTCAAACGAATTGAGTGCTTTCTATGGCGCTTTGAATAACGAACATTTCAAACATTTTTTGAACTATGTTCAAAAATACCTTGTTTTATTTGGTTCGACATATATTTGTGAAAGAACTTTTTCTTTAATGGTTTCCACGAAAAATAAATATCGATCACAAATTACTGACGAAAATCTACACTCGGTATTAAGGATTGCTACAAGTGATTTGGAACCCAATTTTGAAGAAATAATGTCAGATGAACATTCGAGATTTCACGTTTCGCATTAACTTTAAATATTTATTTTAACGTTTGATGTTTTTCTTTTCTTTTTTGAATTCTATTTACTATTATATTTACGAAATGCAATATAAATGTTAAATTGTAATAACTATGTGTCAATATAAAATAATTTGTATCGTTAAGACATAAATAAGTAACAAAATAAAATCTTTCATTGACTGGTTTATCTAATAGCCATTTATTTATAATAATATTTCTTTAAAAATTACGTGACATATTTTATTCAAATTGAAATGATACTTAGTGTTTTTGTCAAAAAAAAAAAAAAATTGGGCAGGGAAAAAACTCCATCCAAAACATCCGCTTGTGCAAAGCATACGCGGTATAGTCCTCCGGCCCGGGAGACATTTTGAAAATTTCATTTTGGCCCGCGCTTTAAAGTATTTGCCCACCCCTGCTGTATACCAAGAAAAACGTCAAAATTGTTTCAACTCTCCTCGGTCTCTCCTACAGACATAACAAATGCCTATTATATACTGGAAGCGCCGGTAGGTGCCAAGAATGAATACATGTATAGTCATATTTTCTGCTAAGAGATTGGCCTTTTAATGCGTAAAACCACAAAATTACCTAACAATCAGTAGCGGCGCTAGGGTTTTAAAAATGGGTGGGCAGACTTTGGCTGGGAGATTTCAAGGGTGGGCGAACAAAAAAAGCCTATATCATGAAAAATAACTATAATCTTGATAATAAGACACATAGGTATTTTATTTTAAAACTAACCTCCTATTATTATGTTTACTGGCAAAATTATCAATAACTTCATCTAAGTCAATATTTTTCGCAATATCTTGTTCGATATTAATTATAGACAAATTCGTCAAGCGCTGATCAGACATAGAATTTCTTAAATAACCTTTTATTCTCTTTAAGACAGAAAATGATCTTTCGCAACCAGCTGATGAAGAAGGTATAGTTACAGCAATTGACGTAAGATTATAAATTTCATGAAATGCAAGTTTATACGTTTCCAAAAATTTCATAAATTTTATTAAATCATTGAAATCCTCTCCGTCGTGTTGGCAGCGTTGCAATGTTTTTGGAATTAATTTAATTTCTGACCTTATACTGTCCATATCACAATTAGAATGTTTTGCTAAGGGTTCAATTGTATTCTCATTCAAAAATGAAGAATTTTTTGGGTCAACAGACGCGAATCCTTTCAATACAACATTGTCATCGTTAAAGCGACTATCAAGTTCTTTTCTTATTCTGTCAATTACGGGATACAAAATCTTAATTTTGAATTCCGATTTATGAGTAGCTGGTTTGTTTTCTAAATTGTTACTTGCTGTCATAATCATATCTTTGAATTTAAGGGGAATTTTTCGACATCTCCTAGTTTTATTTACATCGTCCTCAGGTATATCGTTTTCAATAGCTATTTTTAAGACGTTGTTATAAATTCTTTCAAATTCTTGATCTTCCCTATATTTCAAAAGTGTATCTTTAGTTGAATTTATTAAGTTAATACTATGTACAATATCAGCTTCTAGGCCTTGTAAATAATCGGATACTCTGTGGCCCACTGTGGCCTTTGTTTCTGTTCCAGGAACTACATACACAGAATAGAAAAACTAGAAGCGACACTCTATGCCGGAACCTTTGATATTCGTTCTAGCAAGTTGATTTGACATCGAAATACAACCGAGAACATGAAATTATGCATATAATAACATGAAATAATTGAATGTGTGATATACGAGTAATTTATTATTATCGGTGCTGAAGAAAAAAAAATGGGTGGGCAGACGGGTGGGCAGGCATAATTTAAGGTGGGCGCTCGCCCACCCTTGCCACCCCCTAGCGCCGCCCCTGCCAATAGATTCGGTAACAACAGAAATGATAGATTGCCCTATTGTAAGTCTCCCAAAAATGTTGTGTTTGAAAATAACCAGATGGGTTTGTGAAATTTACAAAATGTCACGTACCAAACGAACAGGTAGTTTTTCAACTACAATTTTGAATCTATTTGAAGGAAACGACATGTGACCATGACTTAATAAAAATTTTGTTTTATATTATTAAGAATGCAACGTGTACTCAGTGATTTTGATAATTATATGATTATAATTGTAGTCAGCTATAACAGAAACAACAAGAAATTGAAACAAAAAGACTTTTATCCATAAATCCATAAATGATATTATTTAGTTTTTAAATCAATTGATTACATACGTAGTTTTTGCCAAGATGTTTTATTTCTCTTTTGACACTTTTTCTCCTGACAATAACTTCCATTCTACAGTTTAATAGGCTTTATATGGTTTTCAAAATATGCCAGAGAATGTGGGATAATTTCTTTAGCAGTATTTTATATTAAATACAATTTCTAAGAAAATAGGAAAATACAAACTAAATAATCATAAAAAAAAAATAATAATAACAATAAAGAGAGCTGGCAAAATTAAGTAGGTAGGTTTCAAAACAAAGGTTTTGGCGTTGAATTACTAAAACGTGTTCACTATAAACGAAATGTTAAAAAAATGTTCATCGTTGTCATGATGAAACCATCTTTCCCAAACCCCATTAGAATGGAAATTATTGTCAGGAGAAAAAGTGTCAAAAGAAAAACAAAACATCTCGGCAAAAACTATGTAATCAATTAATTTAGAAACTATTAATATTATTTGGATAAAAGTCTTTTTGTTTCTATCGGGCCGTTTAAAAATTACGTAACGCTTGTAAGGGGAGGGGGGTTGCGTTAAAGCGTTATTTTTTGTTACATAGCGGTGGGGTGGTAACGGTCCGTATGTTACACGCCAATTTTACGACCCAGGAAAAAATGAATTGGTTTGTGATTGTTTTTTTTTAAATTTTTGTATTTTCGTTTCTGTTTTCTAGTGTTATAGCTATCAGTTTGGTTTTTGTTTGTTTATTTTTTTTGTTTTACATTTTTAAATAAATTGCGTGTTTATTGGGGGGGGGGGGTAGGGGCGTCGATTGTTACGTAATTTTAAAGGGGGATTGCTCAAAGTGATACAGAAAGTTACAAAGGGGGGAGAGGGGGTTGAAAAGGATGAAAAATGCGTTACGTAATTTTAGAACGGCCCCTATTATAGCTGACTACAATTATAATCATATAATTATCAAAATCACTGAGTACACGTTGCGCTTCTTAATAAAACATAAACAAAATTTTTATCAGGTCATAGTCACTTGTCCTTCAAATAGATTCAAAATTGTAGTTGTACCTGTTCGGGTGGTACGTGACATTTTGTAAATTTCACAAAACCCATCTGGTCATTTTCAAACAAAAACAACATTTTTGGAAGATTTACAACGGGGCATACTATCATTTTTGTTGTTACCGAGTAGAATGAGAAATTACACTGAAGGGGCGAACAATGAAGCTATAAGTGCGAAAATTTAAAATCCGTAAAGTATTACGGTTATTAAATCTTCTTCAAGGAAATGCAAGCCGCAATGAAAGAGGCTATACTAATAAAGAAACATTCAACAGTAAAATAATTACTTAGGGTGTGTTCATGTCGGAGATATCTGACTGCGATACTTCGTCATTTAGATACGAAAACAAAACTATGTTTTAGAACGCAATGTATATAGTGCAGTAAGGCATCGTTGACTATGGTATCGCAATGAGATAGTTGTCACAATTTGAGAAGAACACACCAATAAAGTTGCGCAGAATGTGAAAATAGGTGCAGACGAGACTACTTTCGAATTTAAGGGAAGGAAAGTCTAGACAGTGGCGACCATTATTCTGTTTTGTGACTTCCGTCCGAAGTGTTCGTTTACATTGTGGTTTTTCTGCACTTGGGGCCTGCTTTTCTTCTCCAAGAAAAAGCAGATCTCAGAGCCAAGAAAATATTATAGTCCTCAAAGACGAATAATGCCCCTCCCCCATTACGGACTGAAAATGATACGCCACTGTTAAAATTCCACGGTCAGATTTGTATGACTCAACGTGTTCTTCTCAAATTGTGACCACTCTATCTCCGACATGAACGCACCCTTTTAGAAGCTACTTGATGGAAAACGCATACATTTAAATAGTGAAAATCAACAATAAATAAAAACAAATCACTTTATTTTGATAAAAATTTACAATAGTAAGCAACCTTTTATAAAATATATAATATATATAAAAAAAATATTATATAAAATTGAATTTATTGGTATTGCAATGATTTTAAAAATCTTTACTTATAAATAAATTAAGCAATTATACTTTCTAAAATCTATATACAAAAAAGGATCCATCAAAAAGAAAATATTAAAAAAAATATCATTCTTAAAATGATAACACAATTGCACTTATTTTTATTATAATTCTAAATCTTATTTATTAATTTATTATTTTTCAATAATCCAAGAATAAAAAAAAATATACATGTATATCTATGAAATTTTCTCAAATGTATTGATCGCTAATCGTGTCAAACTATCAGACATATTTTGATCTTGTACGTTAATATCAGAAAACGATAAATTAATGTTTGTTAATGATTCAGATAGATTATGTGTTTCTAATTCTGAACTATTTATACTTATTACTTTTAATTCAGATTGATTCGTATCTAAATCTAAAACATTCCATTCAACATTTTGTTGTTGGCGTTGCTGCTGCTGCTGCTGGTGTTGTAAACCACTAGGTCCAGGCATAAGAATGAGATCATTTTGTTGTTGCTGTTGGTGATGTTGTTGTGGTTGTAATGGTTGTAAATTCCAACTATCACCACCAATATTCCATGCTGGTGAATGCATCACACTTGCTATAGGCGGCAGAATTGTTGTCGGTATATTACTATTATTATTTGGACTGGTGAATATTTGATCCAGTGGTGGTGTGGGTGTTGGTGCCATATACTGTGGTGATGCATTCGAATAATTCGGACTTAATCCTTGATAGTTGAATGGTGATGGTGTTTTATCTCTCGGTTCCACTTTGATCGGATCCATTGGTACGTTCAGAAGGTACGGATTCGTCCCTGGAAAACATTAAGAAACAATCAATAAAAGTGATGATAATAAAAATAATGAGCGAAAAAAGCATGCGCCAAGCCAAAACAAAACTAAAAACTAATAAAAGCGCCTTATTGAGGAATATTTTGAAAAGTTGATGCCTGAAAGTTGAGTAAAATGAAACATGAGTATAGAGTAAAATGAGGAATGAAACAGTAGAATTAGGGATGAGAGTAGAATGAGGGATGACAGTAGAGTGAGAGAATGACTGAAAGTCATAAGTCAAAATTGATAACCACGAGTAGGGCGTGTGATAAATCGATTTTGCAAAAAACTAAAATTACAAGCCCAAACTGATTAAACTGGGGTCAGTTGGAAAAAGGCATTTTGACCAGCTATGAACTTGGCAAGTGCTAGGGTGAAGAAAATCTCCAACCTACGCTTCTTTGATATTAATTTTCATCAAACTTTGCACTTTCAAAGCATCAATCTATTATTGGAGCATTTATTACATGTTAGCGAAATACAAATCCTACATAGAGCTTGTAAAACGACAAATTTATAAGGCAACACTTCTACAGTACTGTAGAAGCATCAACAGCATGATTAAAACGATGGCTAACAAAATCAATACAATTATTAAATAAATGAAAACATGCAAAAAAAAACAAATCAAACAAAACCAAACGGAAAAACTACAAATAAAAAGTACCTTCTTTTTGACGAGAATTTATGTGTTTGATGTCTGAAAAATTGAATAACTGGGGGAAATTCACATGAAATCAATTTATAGAAAAAACTTTAATAAAAGCCTTAAATACAAAGATATAAAGCTCTTAAAAAACACTAACTACATTATATAAAACTTTCCGAACAGAGTAACACACGTTAAAAAACATTTCCAATTCAACCTTCTTTAATATCAACCTTAAAAAATTTGTATACAGTTTCGGCCAAAAGCACAAGACATCTTTCAACATATTTAAAGAGCCTCCCAAAATTGCTTATCAACGAAATGCGATATGTAGTGAAATATTTAGCCAGTGCAGGTGCTGCCTTCAAAATTTTCGCCTTTAATGATGGCTAGCAAAATAAGAATATACTACAGATTTTGGGATTACTCCAGGACACCTCAACCACTTTTGGCCAAATCTGTATAATGTAGTAATAATGATAATAAGAGAGAAGAGAGCAACAGAACAATTGACTAGACCGAAAAACCAACAAATTAGAGAAACCAACTGTATTATTTACAGTCATTATTCGATCACAACACACAATCTTTGGTTACATTTTAACAATTAGGAAACAAATTGTATAAAAAATTGATAGCTATATAATCATTATTATTATGATAGTGTGATAATTGCACCGCCACCGTGAAATTTTGAAAAAAAAAATAAAATAAGAGAAACTTACGAATTCTCTCTTCTAAACGTCTTAATAGAGTTGTATCGTCAAATTTTTGCCGTTTTCGTTTGCCTGTTTCTAAAAAAACAATAATTGTTTGAAAAATCAAAATAACAATGATATGATTTTGATAAATTCATTAAAACAAAATAAATTTGAAAACAAAGAAAAAAAAACGAATTAGGTTTTCGATGCTAATCGTGATAACATTTCGCTATTCGTCAAGATTTTACCACCTTCGACCGGCGCATAATACGTCGACATTTCATCGAATTCACTTTGTGTAGCATGCGGCGCCATTGCCGTATATAAAGCATAATGTTCAGCCTCTGTTAGATCTAAATTCAATGTTAATTCATCTAAATTTTTATTATTATTCGTTGTATCATCAATATCCATGATTTCTACACGATTATCATGTTTATCGGCATCATCTTTTAACGGTATACGAATACTGGTCTGTGATGATGCTAGCGATAGATTTAATGATGGTGTAACGCTCTGTTCACGACTCACTGTCGGCGTTTTACTACTTTTACGTCCGAACAATTTCGAAAAGAAACTCTTCTTCTTCGGATTCGGTAATGTTGATGATGCAGGCATCGGTGGTAATGGTGGTAATTTCTCTAAATTCTGTTGGGATTTTGGACGTGTTAATAATAAATTTAATGATGTTGTACGATTATTGATTTTATCATTATTATCATCATCATCAATATTATTGGCACCGATAAAAGTTTCAATTTTCTTGGCACGTTTCGGTGGTAATGGTGGTTTTTCTATATCAATTTCACGTTTATTATTCATTTGATTCAATTCAAATTCACGTTCAGCAAACTCGATTGGATGTTTAAATGCTAATTGTAAACTAGAATATGTACGATTATCATCGAAACTCTCTTCAGTATCTTTTGTTATTGTTTTTAATAATTTTATTTGATTCTCTGAATAAATCTCATCTAATTCCGCTACTTGATTGATGATCTCATTAAAACTCTTCTCATCGTTCTGTTTTGGTACTTCGACAATTTCTCTATTAGTCTCGCCAACATCATTATTATTACTATTATTATTATTGTTATTAGCATCTTCTTCAATTATCGATTTCTCTGTATTTAATGTTAAACCTAATTGTTTTTTAGCTAAAAACTTTGTGTCTTTAGCTAGAATATTACTAAACAATTCGTAACTGTTCTTTTTCGGTAAATTCCGTCGAAATGACCAATAGAGCGGCCTACCTGAATCTAATGGTAAAAATTCGAATGGTAATGGTTCACTGCACGCCCCATCGGATGGACGTTTCAATTGTATAAAGACACGTACAGGCTCAACTATATCTAATGTATGATAGCGTGGTGTACGGAACCATATTGCTGTTTGTTTATGTACTTGACTCGGTTGGAATTCACCATAACCCTCCCAGATTTCTTTACCATCTTTCTCTTCATAGAACCGTATTTGGATATCTTCTTTTGCTACCTAGAATATCAAAAATTTAGAAAAAAAATTCTTCTAAATTCTTCAATATACGAACTTTTTCACAAAGTAGAATGATATCCTTTGATCCACCATCAACATAACTAACACAATCTGATAATTTGACAATAACCAAATCGGACATTGCCTTCTTATCGTAGATTGGTTGACTAACAACAGGATTTAATTGTACGGTGAATTTACCTGGAGTATCACCTTCTAGGAATACTTGGAAACATAAACGGACCGCATTCAAGTCGATTGAAGTTGGTTGGTTTCTGTGCGAGAAGCCGGCTGGAATTCAAACAAAACAATTATAATCACATACAAAACAACCTATACAGGTACGGTATTCAATCTAAACACAAAAGCTTTCTTTCAGTCCATATAGAATTTATAAGTGCTTAGGTAAATCGCCAAATCTGTATTTAAAGAAGTGCAAAAATCTACTCATAAAACAGTTAAATTTGAGATGTCAAACTTTAGCAGCGTATATAGGTGTGGCACTCAATCTAAGCACACACAAGAAACCATTAACTTCCCCGCTTTATATTTGTACACAAGTCTTATAACTCATGTAAATGATGGAAGAGTAAGTCGATATGTGCTTAGACGAATTGCCACATCTGTATCAAAGTCTTGATCTCTATATTCACCATTTTGCTGAGTCTTGCAACAGTTTGAATGTGATGCAAAGATAAGCCTACTCATGAAAATATGTTCAACACTGAAAAAAGGTATATACAGGTACGGTATTCAATCTAAGCATATAGAAGAAAGTATCAAATTTCCAGCTTTATATTTCTATATCTTTAGCCATTAATACAAGTTTTATAACTTATGAAAAGATAGAAAAGTAAGTCTATATGTGCTAGTCGAATTTCCACATCTGTATGTAGATTTTGCTATATAAATTCACCATTTTGCCGTTTTGCAATAGTTTAAATTTGGTGCAAAACTTGCAAAACTCAATATTGATGAAGAGTTTATACGGGTATCGTATTCAATCTAAACACAAAAGCTTTCTTTCAGTCCATATAGAATTTATAAGTGCATAGGTAAATCTCAAACTTTAGCAGCGTATTTAAGTGTGGCACTCAATCTAAGCACATACAAGAAACTATTAACTTCCCAGCATTATTTTTCTATACAACAAGTCTTGTAACTCATGTAAATGATGGAACAGAAAGTCGATATGTGCTTAGACGAATTGCCACATCTGTATCGAAATGTTGCTCTCTATAATCACCATTTTGCTAAGACTTGCAACAGTTTGAATGTGATGTAAAAGTTAAGCCAACTCATGAAATATGTTCAACATTGACAAAAAAGTATATACAGGTATGGTATTCAATCTAAACACAAAAGCTTTCTTTCAGTCCATAGAATGATAAGGCTAGGTATCAACTTTAGAGCGTATAGGTGGGCCTCAAAAGCACCACTATCACTATATTTTCTATATACAAAAGTCTTGTAACTCATGTAAATGGGAAAATAGTCGATGTGCTTAGACGAATTGCCACATCTGTATCGAAAGTGTTTGCTCTATATATTCACCATTTTGCTAAGTCTTGCAACAGTTTGAATGTGATGCAAAAATTAAGCTCATACTTATGAAAACATGTTTACAGAGCGTATAACAGCATCTGATATAGGGTGAATGACAGGTGTGGTATTCAATCTAAGCATATAGAAGAAAGTATCAAATTTCCAGCTTTATATTTCTATATCTTTAGCCATTAATACAAGTTTTATAACTTATGAAAAGATAGAAAAGTAAGTCTATATGTGCTAGTCGAATTTCCACATCTGTATGTAGATTTTGCTATATAAATTCACCATTTTGCCGTTTTGCAATAGTTTAAATTTGGTGTAAAACTTGTAAAACTCAATATTGATGAAGAGTTTATACAGGTGTGGTATTGAATCTAAACACATATAATTATTAATTAGTGTTGCCTGGGCCCTGCCTATATGTTTAGATGAATTGCCGGGCCTGTATTTAAAGAGGTGTAAAAATGTTCAAACGAAATCTTCTCATAAAACGACCAAATTTGAAATCTACTCAAACTTATTATTATACAGGTGTGGTTCTAAGTCTAAGCACTTCCCAGACATACACTGCAATGCAACAAGTGTAAAAGACAGAATATCAAGTTTATACATATGTGCTTGGAGGAATTGCCACATCTGTATCGTTGTAAAAGTAAATCCTTCGCATAAAAATAAATTGACCAAAATGTATATACAGGTGTGATATTCAATCTAAGCACATAGTACAAGACATTAACTTCCAAGCTTTTTGTGAGTCGTTAATACAAGTCTTGTTATCCATGGAAAGATAGAAGAGAAATTCTACATGTGCTAGATGAATTGCCACATCTGTATATAGATTTCGCTGACCAAATTCACCATTTTTTAAAATCTCACAATAGTTTGAATTTGGTGCAAAACTGGTAAAAGTCAACATCGATTAAAAGAGTATATACAGGTATGGTATTCAATCTAAACACAAAAGCTTTCTTTCAGTCCATATAGAATTTATAAGTGCATAGGTAAATCTCAAACTTTAGGAGCGTATATAGGTGTGGCACTCAATCTAAGCACACACAAGAAACTATCAACTTCTCAGCATTATTTTTATATACAACAAGTCTTGTAACTCATGTAAATGATGGAAGAATAAGTCGATATGTGCTTAGACGAATTGCCACATCTGTATCGAAATGTTGCTCTCTATAATCACCATTTTGCTAAGACTTGCAACAGTTTGAATGTGATGCAAAAGTTAAGCCAACTCATGAAAATATGTTCAACATTGACAAAAAAGTATATACAGGTATGGTATTCAATTTAAGCACATAGAAGAAAGTATCAAATTTCCAGCTTTATATTTCTATACAAGTCTTGTAACTCATGTAAATATGTGCTTAGACGAATTGCCACATCTGTATCGAAATGTTGCTCCCTATAATCACCAATTTGCTAAGACTTGCAACAGTTTGAATGTAATCCAAAAATTAAGTCTACTTATGAAAACATGTTCAACATTAACAAAAAAGTATATATAGTATATATAGGTGTGGTATTCAATCTAAGCATATAGAAGAAAGTATCAAATTTCCAGCTTTATATTTCTATATCTTTAGCCATTAATACAAGTTTTATAACTTATGAAAAGATAGAAAAGTAAGTCGATATGTGCTTAGACGAATTGCCACATCTGTATCGAAATGTTGCTCCCTATAATCACCATTTTGCTAAGACTTGCAACAGTTTGAATGTGATGCAAAAGTTAAGCCAACTCATGAAAATATGTTCAACATTGACAAAAAAGTATATACAGGTATGGTATTCAATTTAAGCACATAGAAGAAAGTATCAAATTTCCAGCTTTATATTTCTATATGTTTAAAAGATATAAAAGTAAGTCCATATGTGCTAGTCGAATTTCCACATCTGTATGTAGATTTTGCTATATAAATTCACCATTTTGCCGTTTTGCAATAGTTTAAATTTGGTGTAAAACTTGTAAAACTCAATATTGATGAAGAGTTTATACAGGTGTGGTATTGAATCTAAACACATATAATTATTAATTAGTGTTGCCTGGGCCCTGCCTATATGTTTAGATGAATTGCCGGGTCTGTATTTAAAGAGGTGTAAAAATGTTCAAACGAAATCTTCTCATAAAACGACCAAATTTGAAATCTACTCAAACTTATTATTATACAGGTGTGGTTCTCAGTCTAAGCACTTCCCAGACATACACTGCAATGCAACAAGTGTAAAAAACAGAATATCAAGTTTATACATAAGTGCTTGGAGGAATTGCCACATCTGTATCGTAAAAGTAAATCCTTCGCATGTATATACAGGTGTGATATTCAATCTAAGCACATAGTACAAGACATTAACTTCCCAGCTTTATATGGTAAGTCGTTAATACAGGTCTTGTAATCCATGGAAAGATAGAAGAGAAATTCTACATGTGCTAGATGAATTGCCACATCTGTATATAGATTTCGCTGACTAAATTCACCATTTTTCAAATTCTCACAATAGTTTGAATTTGGTGCAAAACTGGTAAAAGTCAATATCGATTAAAAGAGTATATACAGGTGTGGTCTTTAATCTAAACACATTAATTATAGTTTGCCTGAGCTCTGTCTATATGTTTAGATGAATTGCCGGGTCTGTATCGAATTAATCTCCTTAAAAATAAACTTACTCATAAATGGATCAACTTTGATCTCCTCTCGAACCTTCAGAGCACTCTCAATGTCCTTCTTTTTAACGCATTGTATGCCCAAATTCGAGAACGTAATCGTCATCGTTTCTGGCGGTATTTCTAATGTACACACACCCTTTTTACAGCCTTCCCTACCAACTAAATTATGTGGATGTGGTCTAAAAAACAACAACAAAAAATTATCCCAAAATTTATTAAATTATCCAAATCTGTACCTGTGGGGTTTGTCTTTTGTGACACAAGACACTACAACAACAGCTCTACCTTGATAACCGCACACTTGTATCGCTGGAAATGTCTTATTTTCTGGTGTACTTGAAGCACCTGGTATCGAACCGGCTGATCGACCTTCGCATTCATAACGGAAACGTAATGCTTTCGATGCTGGTTCTTCAATGATCTTCACATAAGCTGATCGTCGACGACTATGTGCGACTGATCGATGTGATTGTTGTATTGATGATGATGGTGATGATCGTGATATTTCACCGCCACCGTTAAACATTGTTGTTGTTTGTTGTTGTTGTTGTGTTGTTGTGATTGCTGGTGTAGTGGACTCTTTGAAGTCCGGATCTGTTTCAATAACTTCAACTAAACAACAAAAAAAAAGAGAAGGTTTTCGTTGTTGGTTGTGTTGTTGTTGTTGTTTATCTATATATATTTTTTTATTGTTTAGATATCAAAATTAAAGGAACTTACTGACATCACTTATATTAATAGTTTCATCGACTGGCATGCCATGATCATCATCTAGAAAATCACAACAGATCATTTAATTAATTCCCAATCAATAAATCAATCAACAATTAATAATAAAAATAATAATAAGCAAAACTAATAATTATTAGTAGTAAATTGTTGTGTATTTGTGTTTCTCATTGATAACTACCTGATCGTGAGTCTTATTTATTTTATCTCTTATCAAATTTTGATAATAACTTCCGATATAAACTTTGCTATATTTAGACAGGATTGGCTCATTGACAGTGCCCTGACAACGTTCTGTAATTATTTGAAATATATATAAAAGTGATTTACCACTCACTTACTGACTGACTCATTCATCACGATATCTCCGAAACTATCCGTCCGATAGACTTTAAATTTGGCACGTATACTGCTTTCATGATGTACATGCTCACTAAGAAAGGATTTTTGAAAACGCGCCCTCTAACAGGGTTAAAAGCGGCATTCAAATTTCAATACATCGCATTGCGATGTTGCCATGTCTATTTTTTAAATTATATATACGGAAATGAACAAAGTCGTGGGGGTTAGTTTGAAATAAATACGACAAACAAAAATATGTACTGATTTTCAACTGAAACGTAACAAGTGTAAGGACAAATTAATATTTTGCTTGTCTTATTCCATTTTTTGAATATTTTCGACAGCTTTTCAATGATTGGGGTAGGAGCGGATACAGACTCTCGGGCCCCTGAAGCTAATTATTTCAAGACGTTTTCTTTTATGCAGGAAAGGTCAATTTACACGGGCCAAGTAACTTAAGCATATAACTTGCATTGTGTAAACGTTTGACTTAGTACTAAAGCACTAAAGATTTTACTGTCTTTAGTACTAAATCAAACGTTTACACAATGCAAGTGGCTAAATTTAGTGACTTGCTTTAGTTACTGTCCTCGTGTAAATTTACCTTTAAACAAACCGGAACTTAAATCAAAATGAGTCTTATCTGCTGGATGTAGAAGACCGATTTTGTATTAAGACTAAATTTGGGCCCAGTTCATCTTGTATTTCTTTAACGGATGATTCTACAATCGTTTTACTCTGCCCGATTTCTGGCGGAATATCCGAAGGAAACGAATCGAAATAACTGGTGATGAGTTGATTTTCGATAGGTTCCTACTCGAATTTGCGCCACTGTGTTAATTTTTCAATATTTTGAGGCGCATAAACGAAATTTTAACGATTCCTTGAAATTTTAATTACCAGTTCTGATACGAACAGTGTTGCCAACTGTAATTATTAAAATAAATATTTTCTTAAATTTCTATAATTAAGTAATTTGTTTTAATTTATTCTTAATTTGTTTTTGTTATTTAAAAACGCATTTTCAATGATTTTAATGATGATTGTTGTGACTGAAAGAGAAAATAGATTTTTGACCAATCGTTGATAAGCGATAATTCGTTTTTAAAACAAAAAAAATGATAGCTTGACCGAGTTTTTGTGTAAATTGTGTTGGTTACATGCTAACATGCAAAAAAAACGATGCAAAAATACAAATCTCTGCATAGACAAGTGGGAAGATCGGTTTAGAAACCATTGCCAAAATATTTTAGTTCATTCACCGATAAATTTAGAACTGCTAACAGCAACAACAAAGCTACAATACAACAAAACGAAAAACAACAACTTTCTACTGTATGCGATCTTCTATGGCTCTAATTACGAATTCTAACAACAAAAAAAAACCATTTACAGCCAGAAAAAACATGCCCAAAATGAAGAGAATAATACAGGAAAAAAAACACACAATTATTACACACCTAAATGGTTCTCGTCCATGACTATTTATATTTGTAACACTGACGGTTCTCTTGTTACAACAACAGATCCTTGACAGAGAGAGAAAAGAGCGCTTTTAAAGCCGGCCATTATCGTTTTTTAATTATTTAATTTTTGTTTTCTAATACACGAATTAAGCGGTTTTTTTTTGAAGGATTTCGAACATTTTTTAACACGAACGCTTAATCGGTGTAACGCCTCTTAGTACACGATGGCGTGTAGTAACAGGCGTGATTTTTTGGTACTGCGGGGAGACGAAAAAAAGTTTTGATTAAGTGGAACCATCCTCACCTCAGAAACTATCATGTTCAACAGTCCCAAATCAGAAAATTTTGCCAACAATAATCAAGGTTATAACTTGATTATAGACACATACACACACGATTTTTGCACGTTTTTACCACAAACAAAAAAAAATGAACAACATTCACTAAAAAAAATTCACTATTTAGCGTGTGTTGAAACGCGCAAATCCTTTGTTCGTTTCAATTTGTAATTTTTTTTTTCTATTCTAAATTACAATAATTTATTGTAATTAGTAATTATTGTTGTGTTTGTTTGAGATCGGAAATAGCTTGAACCATAGAGAATTGGATAATACCAAACAACTTAACTGAACAAGTCGTAATGTTCAAGCAACTTCGTAGAAATAAACTTTTGTTATGTAGACCTGGCTAGCTGGTTTTAATGTGATCACGTGCATACGAACGTCACGATTCGAATGGGTGCGCATGGCATCAATTGCGGTCGGAGAGGGCAAAAAGAATACAAACACCACAGCGCACACAATATTATTGGTTGCTTTCCCATTTACAATAAGTTTTGAAACTTTCCTTTTGAAGGTCTTGTTTTGTGCCCTAAACGAAAATTAAAGGGTGAAATGTCCACAATTATTGCACCTGAACAGGTGTACGGCTTAGTAACCGTGAAGTTGGGGAATGTTTTGTTTACATAGAAACATTTGCCGAGTCGTAACAGTAGCGACAGGTCTCTCAATGTCGATAAACATCTTCGGTTATTTTTAGGTACAGTTAGTCTATTTGGGATCGGTCGACTTGACTTTGTAATAGCAGGTCTGATAATTGTCTTTCCGTGAAGTAATTTGTTGAAAATGATTTGTCATTTAAAAAGTGTGTTGTCTAATTTTAACAAAACGATCTATAAAATATCGAACATGTAGGGAGGATGAAGACTATTGGGCGCCTGAAGTTGGGGCTGGTTCAAGCTTTCTGGCGCACCAGGTAAACCTATATTTGGCTATTATCTACGAAAAAAAAAAACAAAAATCTTTATAATTATCTATCAAAATCAAGAGTGTTCTATTTTTTTTTCATATTAGTCATAATATTCTCAACAATGTGCTACACGTGGAATCAATTAGATATAAGACGCACCAAAAAATGCCGCTTCAAATATTATGCTGCTCCAGGCAGTTGTCTGATTTGCTGTGGCCTCGAGCCGGCCTTGAGGATAACTATTTCACAACTCTTTTTTTAAGAACAAACGTTATTGGTATAATTGGAGATTATATGATAATAATCTTGGAACAGAGACCTGAAGCATAAGCCTCATCAGCCTCATGGTGAATCCGCTAAGCAAAATGATTTTTTTGATGTAGATGAATTGACAATAATGCTTAATGCCCATTTTACACTTATTGTCAGTTGTTCTTCTTCAGGCAACTCAATTTCTTTTTTTACAGGAGGCAAGCCGGCGACAAGGCCATGCAGACGGTGCAAAGTACCTGAGCTCTTTGCTTTATAGGCCCACTCCAAAAATATATCAAGATTTTTGTATTTTGCTCATCTCTCTAAAAAAGTTTCTTGAGGTAAAGGATCTTTGGGCTTTCAAAATATCACTTGCACCGGTTCTGGTAGGAGAACCGGCCTTCTAAAATTTCTGCTGAATTAACTACTCATAGAGGAGTTTGGGAATATCAATATACGTCTAGACTCAACGACCTCTCAATATTACCTCTAACTTTTCTATTCACTATCACTATCCACTACAACTATCCAGTACAAAAATGCTCTACAAGACTAAATACAATTTATAAAATATCGAACAGACGGGGCATACTTTTAACAGCCTGAGACTAATTATTTCAAGACCATTTTTCTAAGAACAGACGTTATTGGTTGCCCGCCTTGTAACCTAAAGCATAAGCCTCATTAGCCTCATGGTAAATCCGCCCCTCCAAACAGATAGGCTTTTCTACGAGTCCTTCTGTGCAAAAATATCGGCAACTCAGATGCCTTATGCAGAAAACAGGACCGGCTACAAGGAGTGCAAAGGGTGCAAAGCATCCGAGACCTTTGCTTTATAGAGGTTTCAAATATATAGTACTATATTTGTTTTTGTATTTTGTTTGTCTTCATTTTTTTTAACGTAAAAGAATTTTCCAAAATATTTCTTGCACCCCGGGCCATTTTCTAGAGAAGGCCGGTCCTGGTAGGAGGACTACGTTAAGGTTTTTGATAAGTCAGAAATAGAAATCTAGTGTAGGCGTAGACCAGAAATTCTCAAATGACTTATGGTCCCTCTAATTTTTTCGTTGACTGTGCGGTACAAAAGTACTGGCATAGGTGAGAAAATTTTTTGACACTTAAATTTTGTGTTTTTGGCCATTTTTAGTTGTAATTCTTTTGTAAAATGTAATCAAAAAATAGTCAAGAATAGCTGCACAACGAAAAATGATTGTGCAGCCGCTCACTTGCGCATCTATGAGACAACTTAGCAACTGAATGAAGCAATTGGTCAAAAGAGTGCCATTACTTTGATTACAACTGGTACATAAATCATTCTATGGGAACGTTCACATATTACGTAACGTTTTTTTTTTGAAAAATTTTCGCCCCCTCTTCCCTATCATAACGTATCGTAACATTTTTGGGACCTCTTTCCCATAACACCCCTCGCAGAATAACACACTAATAACGCTTGTCTTAACCCCCCCGCCTGGTAACAATGTTACGTAATACTTGAACGTTCATGTAGCAATAATAATGATAATAATAATAATAATAATGGTAAATTTGCTCAGAAACTGAGCATCTCTTCTAAAAATATTTGATCAATTTTTATTGCCTAGGCATAATTGCGCATGTGTATACTGTCTGGATCAGTTGTCTATTTCCACCACGATTGACTGTACTTTCGACTGAATCAAGTATTACTTGACAGCAATTGTTTAAACAAAATTATTGTTTTTTGTCAGATTTCAAAAAAAAAAAATCATTTCCAAACTGAGAAAGAGCTATGAATAATCGTTGTGGTAGTGGTGATTTTAATCGACGAGTTCCAGTACCATCATCGAAGAAATTCACACCTACCCCAATCAAAAAGGAAGTGATGCAGAAATTACTAAAAGACGATTTGGAGAATTCCAGTAAAACGAGGAAAATGCAAAAAGCAAAAAGTGTTGCCGAAATTACGCCAACAAAATCAAAAAATCACAACAGGTACTGAAAAATTTTGTTAAATATTGTGTGGGATTTGTTACTGAATGGAATGCGTTAGAGTTGGCAGACTTCAACGTTTTTATACGCAATTTCCTGTTATTTTTTTTTTGTGTATGAATTTTCCAAATTTTTCCGAAATTTCTCCCAAATCTATAAAAAAGCGTTAGTTCCGATATAAAAGGTGCATTATAAATGTTTTAATGATGATAAGTTAAATTGCGGTTTGGGAAATTCTTTAACCAGAAAAAACCTGATAATGTGTGTATTTGATGATAATCATTGTATAATACCGGTTATCCCCTCTATTTGTGGATTAAAGAAATTAAAAAAAAAATACAGCCACAGCACGCTATCTAGGCAAATAGACTATAAAATAGAACCATTTGTAGGTATCAAACTATACATGCAATTTTTTTACACAAATTGACTTGTCACTACTGATAACGTTGGTGCCAATTCTAAATACGCAACGGGTCAATTTCTATTTAGATATAGTGCCGGCTCTGTGTACATCACTTGTATGGGCGTATGGGTCAGTGGATTGCTCCAGGGGCTTTAATTGATGACGTCAATGGTCAGGCCAGTTTTCTAACATATAGCTACGTATATTCATATGCAATTGATTTTTATGTTAAGAATTTTAATAGAGCTCCAATGACGTCATTTGGGGACTTTCGAAAAATTGCGTAAAACCATATTTATTTATATTTATTCTTTTTGTTTGTTCCTTTTTTTCTCTTAATATTAAAAAACCAGATCAGAAGAGGTTGTTGAATATCGGATACCTTCCGGCAAATGATGGGGAAAGCCAATTGTTTAATTCCCTGACCTATCACTAATTTGTTTTAAATTAACACAACTTTTTAGGAAAAATGATTTAATTTAAATAAATTAATAGTTTTTTGTTTTGTTGTTTTTTTTTAAATTTTGTTCAGACAGAAATGTACGACAAACGCTCCGATAGGATTGCATGCGACGCCTAGACCGTTGATTTTTGAAGAGACGCCGTCGGGACGCACCCGTCGTTGTAATAGTGATGAAGAATTGAAATTGAAAGCATCATGGTTAATATATAGACGTATGTTGTTATATACATGGCGCCGTACTAGGGAACGCCTTATAATGTTACATGAGTCATTTAGGCGCCGTCAGGAACTGGTTTGTCACCTGGAATACTGGACGACGCTAGGCGTCGCCGGTCTCAATCATAATGATGATCATGTTGATGATGATCCAAACTAAACAAATAATTTCTATAAATATCCAACAATTTTTGTTGAATATTTTGATATATTTACGATTAAAATCATAATAACGATAATAATAATAATAATAATAATGATGAGGACGATGGTGAGACGACTGCCGTCCTGAGCGCCCGTCGTTGCGTGAGTCAAATCTGAAAATAAACCGACGCCTGGTTTTCGACAGATTTATAACGATTTTTTTTTGGAAAAAAAAAACTATACACAGTCATAATATCATCAAAATGATCATCGTTACTGATTTAAAAACATTAAAATAATAATGATAATAATATTAAAGGTTTCCCAATTGGAGGTGCAAGTTGATACTTTAAAAATTTTACGAAAATCTGAAACTGAAAAATGTGAAAATATTATCAAAGAGATGAATTCGTTGAAAATCAAATTTGAATTCCTTTTAAACGATCATAAATCATTAACAGAAGTATTTTTCTAAATCAATAAAAAACTAATTTGAATTAATTATATACATATATATTTTTTAAAGACTAATTTAATGCTGAAACAAGAATTGGATTTGAATCGACAACGTTATTCAACAGAAACAGAAAATCAAAAGAATGAAATTTTAACGAAAACTACAAAAATTGAACAACTAGAAAATGATATTGAACAAAATTTACAATTATTGGAAGCTTCAAATCGCAAAGAAACATTTCTGAATGATAAGGTAATATTTTTTATCACTAAATTATAGTCTAGCTATTTGGATTTGGACGGCTTGGCTTTAAATATACATTTGTGTTAATAACGTGTAATGTTGA
This sequence comes from Epicauta chinensis, assembly GCA_021725515.1. Taxonomy (NCBI): domain Eukaryota; kingdom Metazoa; phylum Arthropoda; class Insecta; order Coleoptera; family Meloidae; genus Epicauta; species Epicauta chinensis. The sequence continues at coordinate 159,225 of JAEDXX010000182.1, read as the reverse complement.
GGGTTATTTTTGTTTTATTTTTATTATGTCATAGTCAAATTGACTGAGAAAAAATACAGACACTTCCAATGTCGATAGGTTCGTATTACACGGACCTGATAGGATCAGTTCTGAAGTGATTACGAGTTTACTATAAAATGGAACGTAATATAAAACAAATTCGGATCAGGTTAGAAAATTTGAAAATCAACTAATCGTAAGAGAAAATATGGGATATTGTCAACTCCCTCGTACAACACGAAGTTTTGCAATCATCATAAAATTGACATAAATCCTTCTACATACGAAAATTAATTAATTAAAATTAGTTCATTCTTTTGTAACGTATTTTTTTTTAATCCAAAGACCGTGTTCTATAGGCCTGCAAATTCTATTAAAAGAGTCAAGTTAACTGGAATAAACGTACCCAAGATAGAATCAATCTTTATATTGATATTGATTTCACGATATTTGCGGATTTAGAAAGCTCTTTTTACAACACGAGTCTAATGCTAATCAACCAACCGTCTTGTGCGAAGACCATTTAAATTCCAAGTTACTTATGTTAGAAAAACAGATAACAGAAGGATCAAAATCAACTTTATTATTACATTAAAATTTAATATTTTATTGTATTCACGACTTACAATATTTTGCAAAAGATTGCACAATATTTAACCTATTCTATATATGCAAAGAATACTTTAGAAATTATTTATTCCTTGAATAAATCATAATATCGTAAATTTTAATAAATCCTTTTATATAAGAAAACTATTTCGTTATTTGGGATCATATTTTGTAAATTCAAAAATCGTGTTCTATGGACTTATCTATTTATTAGACAAGTCAAGCTCTTTGGAGTCCGAATCACCACTGTATTTTTTTATTATAACATTATAAAAGTCTACATTTGAAGTATAATATTAATCTAACAACCGTGTTGTATGGAAATGGAAATTCGCGTAATACTCACTGAGTTTCTGCAACATATTGCTCTTGAGTTGTGCATCGTTGATTTTTTATTTTTCAAAGGATTTTACTAAAAAATTTCTTTTATTTTTGTTTCGAATTGTTTGCCCGAAAGAACGTGAAAATTCGACGATTGCCTTGATTTAAATCCATTTTTCGCCTTTTGCATTCATATTTTAGAAGATGCATTATCTTTCAAGCTCTTTTTGTTTATCAACTTTTTTTTTGGAAATTTGAAGGGAATCTTGGAAAAAGGAATTCATATAGACATCAAGCAGTCTATCATCTACCATTGGCACAAATTTCATACAATTATGATAATAAACAAAGCAGAAAATCTGAAAATTCGATTTGGATTGGATCAGACATTTAATTTTCACATATTTTTGGAAACAAAATTCAAAATAATTTATTCTTAAAGTATTTAATGTTTTGTGAAAAAAAGAAATAAAAGTCAACGATCCACAACTGAAGAACAGTAGAAAATTTAGGGTTCATCTTTAAGATAAAATCCATCTCTATGACATGATTTTGATTTTAATCGATTTTCGGATGTCAAAAATTCTCCTTACAACACGAACCTAATGTTAATCTACCGTGTTGTAAGAAGACGAAAATTCACATACTTCAGATCACTTGTATTTCAAGGTAAATAGTTTGATGACTGCTTAGAAAAAAATTGTTGTATCACGACTTGTAACAACTTGCAAAATATTGCACAATGTTCAACAACAATGCTTAACCTATTCTACACAAACAAGGAATACTTTGAAAATTATTGGTTCCTTGTACAAAGCGAGGTTCTTCTAAATTTCGCATAAATTCTCTTATAAAAAAAAATATTCTTTTTTTGGCATTTTATTCTATAGACTTGTTTTATAAACCACAGAGGGCCACAAAAAAAACAGGCATGTTGGCAGTGCACAGATACCACTTTGTAGACAGTGGAGTAGTCTTAACTTCGATGAATACTTATTAACTTTTTGAAGTGAAACTTCTTTAGGCGCGGTAGGGTAGTAAATTTTTTCGGAAGCGTAACGAAAATGCGCGACCCCGTGAGGGGAAACCCTTCCCCTGTAACAAACAGCTAAGAGGGAAGAGTGGGCCGTTGGCATAGCGTCGCTTCTATAATCTCTGTGTCAGTTGAGTCAGTTCTGCCAACTGTGTGAAATAAACACTAGGGTCTAAAGTTGGTATCATTGATCGATGTACAGCGACCTCTGGAACGAAACAAAAATTTCCTGGCCTACCGCGATTAGTATATGGATATTATTTTGAGATAAGTGAAATGCAGAAAGACAACTGCAAAAAAAATCGAGCGTTCAGGCAACGACAGAAAGAAAATAAACCAATAAAAAATGAACTTCATTTCTAACCTAAGAATTTCACTTCTAACGCGTGGCGTTCCACGCACTTGATTATTTTTTATTACTTTTTCAAGTGGGGTACGCAGAAAAAAGGTTTGCTCAAAGCGATATTAATGCCTGAGCTGGCACTAATGACACGATTTGAGTGTTATTTAAGCCTAATATCGACCTAACAACCGTGTCGTATGGAGGTGAAAATTCCCATAATGCTCATCATGTGAATCCTGAGTTTTCTACAATATACTGTTATTGAGTTATGTTCCGTGGAGTTTCGTTTTGCAAAGGGCTGAATATGAATTTCTTCTTCCAAACTTAGAATTCGTGTTTCAGAAAAAACATTTCAATAACACAAATCGTGTTATTGGAATGCAAAAATTCTTATTGCTTGAATTTGAAAAGTGTCCCTGAGTGTGCCACTATCGTGCAAGATTGTTGTCGCTTAATTTATTGTTGTTTTGTATATTATTACATTTCTTGTTAATGTTCATTTGAATAGTGTATGAGATTTGTATCGCTTTTTCAGAAAAAGCATCAATTTCATTGGCGGTCTTTGTGCTTATCAATTTTCTTAGAAATTGATGCGAATTTTGAAAAAAGAATTTCATATAGACATCGAGTAGACCATTGCCTATAAGTAGTACAAATTTCATCCGATTCTGTCTATAGACAAAGAAGAAAAACTATAATTATGTCAAATTTGAATTTTTATGGTTTTTCTGAAAAACTGAATGATTTTTCTAATAAAGTATTCAATCCTTTTGAAAAAAACGTAGAAAACTCAAGGTTTACACTTAAATTACACGATAACCGCGTTCTAAGATTGCTTCGAACAAAATAAAGAAAACATGATAGTCAAGTTGAAATAGACGCAGTATATAGAATTTACAGGTGGCGCATCCACCATTGTTACATTAGAAAATTAACATATATTTTTGACATGTTCCCACTTCATTTGGAAATTCCACTTTTCATAGAACCGTACATATACAGTTTCCATTTTTTTTTACAGTTCTACAGAAATCTGATAGTTTGCAGAAATTTAAAATAAAATTAATATTAATATTATTATTATTATTAATGTTATACAACCGTAATTATGATTGTTTTCAAAATACGAAAAAAAGGTGTGCCTTAATATTTTCATTACGTCAAGAACGGTTTTGACGTCATCAAGTCTTTGGGAAAAATCTTCATGTGTGTATATATACGTGTGTGGGAAAAGTTGTGCAAATTTATACAAACAACAATTTACAACAAACAACTAATTGTAAGGTGAAATACAGGTGTACGAAATAATAAATACGAAAACCAAAACAATATAATAGACAAGTCAAGGACGTTTTTGCTATTTTTAGAAAATCGTATATGTTGATGATATTGTAAGATAGAAAAAGATAAATGTTTGCTAGTGTAATCGTATCAAACAGAAAAAGGATAACTGGTATTCCCCATTTTAGATAGACGTTTATTTTGCTACTATACTCCATCTAATAATTAAGAACAAAAATTCAAATGATAGAAATGTAACTAACCTACGCAACGAAATAGTAGTGCTTCAATTAAGGTATCAAAATTTAAATTTTTTATGACTATATTAAATTGAAAATTGATTCAAAAAAATTTTAGAGTCTTCAAGGAAGTATAAAATATTGAATTTTGAGATTAATATTTAAAAATTTCTACAAAAATATGTAAACGCGTAGACTTTAATTTAAACAGGAGTACCAATATCATATCCTTTTATATATATTTTATACTTAATTTTTGGACGAACTATAGTTCATTAATATTATTATTATTGTTATTAAGTAATATTGATATACAACAATTACGTATTGGAAAAAAATTAACATTATCAATTATTAATTTTTATATATAATTTCAATTTAATTGATTTCTATGAATTTGAAAGATCTACGTATTTGTGTACATATAAAAAACAGAGAGTGGGAAATAAATGTACAAGTTGGAATTTATCAACACATGTAGATTCCTGGGATTATGTTAAATAAATTATTATGGTATACTAAAAAAGATCTATTTATAAAATCAAACCGTATTGGAATTCTGCGAAAGTTGTAATATTAACAAGGTCGTCCAATTTATCTTAAAAAAGTTTCAATTAAATAATTAATTAATCGCCAACTTGTTCGATTGTGTAATTTGATTGTTGAGAATTTTGAAATGTACAACTATGCAGAGCATCAAGCTTGTATTTAATTTAGTTATTTATCGAAACAAAATGCCGTGTCTGTATGTTTTTGCTTAATTGAATTGACTCACAGAAGTCAATCGTAATGTTGACCGCATCGTCTATACATTCTTTGCATAATTAAATTTATTCAACTGTTAAATTAGGGGAAATCAAAAAAATCCCCCACTAATTGTTTATCTTTAGAATATTTGATGAAATTTGTTTCTTTCTTTAAAAAAACAGTCTCAAACAAGTGACTCATATGCGCACACAATCAAGTTCCGGATTCTCGGAATTATGTCCGGAATATATAAGTTAGTAGTAGGATGATTCATCCTATATCCCTACTTTAACTCCCCATGTTTTATTCCCTTGTACTTTAATGGGGAAATGTAGGGTGTTTGTTGAAAGTAGTGGTGGTGTTCGTTATTGATCCATCTCCATTGGGATGTTGTAATCTTTTAAGAAAATTTCATTCATTCATAAGGATGATTCATCGGTGTTGTGGCAAGAATAAAAGAAACTGATAACATGCGTATAGTATGGGGAATTCCAATATAATTAAAAAAAGTGATTATTATTTACAATATATGTTCCCTCTATTTTTATTGTTTCAATTAATAAACCGTTTGTATTGATGACTAATTGTCGTTAGCGATTTGTTAAATAAACGAGGAAAAGTGGAATTTCTTCTAATTGTTCTTTTTGTTTGTTGTAGTTGAAAACACAACATTCTATTATCAAAACACAACGGGACACTATCAAAAGTTTGGAAAATGAATTGAAAAGTGCTGAAAATAGAAAGAATCAATTATTGGAAGAACAAGAGGATTATAGACAAAAACAGGCGGAATTATCCAGGTAAGAAATAAAATATCTAGGCACTGATAATAGGAGTTTTCATGGTAAATCTTTGGGAGTCTAGGAGCTTAAATTCGTAATAATTTCCCTCTTCTTCTGTGCCTGATCTACAATACAATCTTACACAAGCCACGCCTTCGAACGGTTTAAATTACATGAAACAATCTCTAATACTGTAGAATCCTCGTTAGATGCACGAAGAAACGCTTGGGAAATTGAGTTTAGGATAATTAGGCTATTTAGAAATCGTGTTATTGGCATGCCGTGTTATTATCAGGCTGATTAATTGTACAGCTCAATACTAACGCAGCAATTTAAAACTCCACTTAATTTGGAGACACTTAACAACGCTAGTATCGTGCAAAATTAAATACTCATATTTAGAAAGCTCTGTTTTTGAAACCCACTTTGAACCTAGGCGATTTAGAAAGCGTTCTATATACTACAATGCCGTATATGAAAATACCAATCATTTAAAATTATTTAAGAATTGTTCTACAAATCCGAAGAGTTTTCTCTAACAGTGCCATTAGCGTGCAAAATTAGGAATCAGGGAATGATGTTTAGAACGCTCTGCTTTGGAAACCCATTTTTCCACAACAGTCGATTTAGAAAGCGTGTTTCTGCAATGCCGTGCATGAAAAGTCCATTATTTTAAAATTACATAAGAACTATTGTTTCGTAAATTTGAAGAGTTCTTCATAACAGTGCTACTGTCGTGCACAATTAGATTTAAATTTTCCGTAAAATGACGAGCAGAGCAAAAGTTGTCCCGCCATCTCTACTATCTTTGAGCTGTTGTTACGTACAGGGTAGCCCATTTCCGATGGCTTTGCAGTTTTCGACTTATTTCAGGTTCTACATTTTTTCGTGATTTAGAAAATGCCTTATATCTCGTAGACTTTCGGAAAAATCGATACTTTTTCCACTGTTTCTAGTGCAGTTTTTAAAGCTAATTAGATTTTTTCTAGTTTTCATCATTTTTGAATTACAACACGAACTTATGTTTTTTTACATTGAACATATATTTAATCTATTGCTGATTAAATTATTTATTTTTTCTGATTCCAAATATATATAGTTTGATATAGTTATTATAAAAAATGCGGGAGTTATTTTGAAAATTTCGATTCCACAAGTAGTTGATTACAAAAATTATATTTGAAAGGACTTTAGCGTGCCATGAAACAAATATTACGTAGTGCAAAATAAGAAAACAAAAGAATAAATAAAAAGCAACCAAAATTATAGTTGGTTGACAAGCTAAAAAACAATTGTTTTTGGCACTCTAAAGTGATCTATCTTTTGGAATTTTCTGCTTCGAAATCGAAATTTTCAAAATAACGCTTATTATTTTTGGAAATAACAATAATAAACTATATATAAGGAAGGGGTGGGGGGTAAAATGGCGTACCCCAAAAATTCAGTCAAAATTTTTTTTTACATTAAATGTCTCTTAAATGCTCAAAAGATTATTTTACGTTGAATTAAACACAGTTGGACTTCCATTATCTTTATTCTTTATAATTCGTGTAACGTTTCGGTTGCTCAATATCTGCTACCGTTATCAAACACTAACTATAAGTTAGCTTTTTTGATAGTTTACGAGATATCAGGCATCTTTGAACTCGCGAAAAAATGAAGAACCGGAACTAACTCTAAAACAAACGAACGTAGCAAGAATCTAACTGCACCAGCGGATTTCAAACTGGGGGGCGCGCAAGATTCACAAGGGGAGCACAGGTTAATTACAAATGTCGTCGTTGTTCTGATAAACTCATGGTTTTTAGAATATGCGCTTGAACATAATTGCCAAATAATGGACATTTTATATTAACACTGATTTTTCTACTCGCTACTGTACGTAATATTTTAACAATAATAATTCTCAAGCGGTCAGAGTCATGAGTGTGTCAGTATTAGACTGTGTCAAAAAAAAATTTTTTTGTTTTTTTTTGAATACATACATTTAAAAAGTTTCTTTAATAGATAAAAAAACATCTCCTAAAACTTGAGCTCGATATCTTAAAAATTGAGCTGGCGCATGGGGGGTCCCCTTTCCCATTTAAAATACATTGAAAAAAAACTTTTTTTTTAATTTTCAATGTAAATCATCGAAAAATTTTTTTTTACAAACGCGTCGACAGATCTATAGTCGAAAATCGTACAAACAAGGTCCACCAGCGATATTCAAAACTTTGGGGGGCAGCAAGATTTCACAAAAAAGTCGACGTGTGCTCACCTTGTTTGTGTGTGATCATTGTTCTCGTCTGGACCCGGTATAATATTTTAACAATAATAACTCTCAAGCGGTCAGAGTCAGAGTGCGTAAGTATAGAATACGGTTAGCTCTCCAGTGTCGAATAGACATGTCGTCCGTCAAGAATATGAGCTCAACGTTGGGTTTTACCCCACTACAACCGTATAAATGAGGACTTTGGTAATTATTTTTGCAGTAAAGAAATTATTTACAAATTGTTTACAATTTTTTTCAATGAGGGGGGACGTCAATGATAAATTTTTTTAGTGCACAAAGTTTGGAAACCGCTGAACTACACCATTTGAGTAGTCTCGAAAAAGTAGGACAGAAATATACTATCTGCATTCTGCAAAACCGTCGAAAATGGGCCACCCTGTACATTATTTTCAAAAATAAAATATTTCTGGCTCCATAACGACATCAAGCAAACTATCTTCAATAACTGACATAAATTTCATGCGATTCTGTTAATAAACAGACGAGAAAAACGGAAAAGACGATTTAAATCGAATTTTCACGTCTTTTGGGAAAAACTAAACATTTTTCAAGTAAATTCTCATTTGAGATTATAGCGCCTTACCGTTAGAAACAAATACAAAAGAATCTTTTCGTTAACATCTCCAATTCTTTGTAAAAATGGATAAAAAGTCAACGATTATGGAAAACTCGGATTTGCCCTTAATGTTGACGCCCAGAAATTTTATTGTTGCGACTTTTATTGTAGTATTTTTTTTTGCAGCAAATATGAAACTCTAATTGTCGATTCTAAACAATTCGAGAATCAATTGGATTTATTGAATAGAAATATCGATGACTTAATAAATGAGAATATACAATTGCGTACGAATTTAGAAGTGTACGAGAATTGTAAAGTTTGGATTTTTGCAAGAGATTTTTATCAGGGTTACGTTAAAAAGTTATTTTTACTGGATTTCTATAAAAAATGTCTTTATTTGATGTTGCCAGCAATGCCACCATTTTAATTAAGTATTGTTGCGTTATTGTGTTGTTTTTCTGTAATTGTTTTCAGATTGGTTTCAAATAAAACTCTCTTAAATTTATCAACAGTCTCTATTTTTTTTTTCCTTAATTACTAAAATCAATAAAATAAATAACAATTCCAAAAGACTACACTAATCATTAATATTATTATCATTCGGTATTAGTATTATTTTTATTAATTTTACGATTATTATTTGGTGAAATATATGACTAGAGTATGTTAAGAATCAGCAGAAGAAGAAGACGACGACTAAAAAATGAAGAAGAAGAAAGTGCTGAGTGTCAAAACTACAAGAAATTGACTATTTTGTGTTCTCAGTGAATCAACACAGCCTTAGAAAGATTATTTTTTCGTTAATATTATTACTATTGATATAGTTGATAAGATGAATTGCTTTGAATCGTTTTTGAAGACTCTCAAAAAGTCAGTTATTTTACACAAAAAAAAACTACTACAAATCACACTACTGTGATGAGCCTGCGTACTTACTGACTAAAAGGCGTCTTTTGAAATTTCAACTATTGTCTTTTCTTTTAATTATTGATCTATTAATTATTAGTTTATTGATAGAAAGCATTCTGTTTTTTTTTTGTATTATTACTATTTTTGAAACACTCTGGTCCCAAGATAATTAACATAATTCTCGTTTAATGTAAATTACACTATTTTCTCTGCAAGTGAGAAGTGTTTTGTACTAATTTTTTACGAAATTATCAAGGAAATTGTATATCACAAATTATCAATAAAACACAAAAATGGTGGAAATAGATCTAAATTGCGGAATATGGAAGAATCAGACCATTCCAAAGCCTTCAGTACCTTCACTGATCGCCAGCAGGAGGGCTTTCTCGAAATGTTCATAGCTGTCGTAGTCTGGCAAGCAGAGCTGATTGAAACTGTAACAAAACAAATTTCTAATGATACTCTAAGAGCTTCTAGGGTTCTTTAAGCGACATTTAAGTTAAATTAAAATCATAGTGTTAGTGTTAGTAGTTAATGATTTGAGAATTAATAAATAATGAAATTTACAAAATGTAAACATGGAAAATCGCCACTCATTATTTAAACATAACAAAACAATAATTAAAAATTTACCTAATTGGACGTGAAATTTGATATGAAATATGAAAATATTCTCTAAGAAATGAATCCGTTAAACATCAAATTTGAGTTCCTATTAAACATTAACATAAATTATTTTTTAGAAGTGAAACTTCTTTACGCGTGATAGGGTAGTAAATTTGTCCGAAGCGTGACGAAAATGCAAGACCCCCGTGAGGGAAGAGTGGGAGCGTTGCTATAGTGTCGCTTCTACTTTCTCTGTCAGTTCTGCCAACTGTGTAAAATAAACACTAGAGTCTAAAGTTGGTATCATTGATCGATGTACAGCGCCCTCTGGAACGAAACTAAAATTTCCTGGTCTACCGCGATTTATGATTTTTGTATAATTGAATATTGTTTTGAAATAAGTGAAATGCAGTAAAAGATAATTGCAGAAAAAGTGGAGCCTTCAGCCAACGAAAGAAAGAAAATAAATCAATAAAAAAAAATTAACTTCATCTCGAACCTAAGAAGTCTCACTTCTCACGCACTTTAAATTTTTTTACTAATTCAACAGAAATTAAAAATCAAATGAATGAAATTTGAACAATTAAAAAATGATATTGAACAAAATTTACAATTATTGAAACATTTTTGAAGTATACTCTTTCTATTTGGATTTAGACGACTTGGCTTTAAAAACATATAGATTGTTTCAGCCCAAGTGCTTGTCGTTCATAGCTTCTTCAATTATTAAAATACTCGTATGCAATCCTCAATGTTCATCAGAGATTCTTAAGTGCTTATGTAAACTAGTTAAGTTCTTGAGGGTTCCATACGAATGTTTAAACAATTGAAGAAGTTCTGAAAGATGGGCACTTATGGTTGAAACATCCCGTTTTCCAATTACGGCAGAAAAGCTCATTATGCGGCATAATGCCCAGCATTGAGTGTTCCAATCATGGAGTCTATACATGAAGCACGAACTCAAATTGCATAAATTGACAAAATCTGTCCCAAAAAAAAGTCACCACAGGTGTCGCTAATGTTCCTTTTGTACTGCTCATTATAATACTGCTGGGCATTATGCCGCATAATGCGCTTTTGTGCCGTAATTGCAAAACGGGGACAGTCTCTATATTTAGGTTAGTACGTGTAATTTTGGTGGCTGTTTTTGTTTATTTTTATTATTTAATAGTCAAATTAATTGAGAAAGACACTTCTAACTTCGATAGGATTGCATTACACGGAGCTGAAGGGGTCAATTCTGCAGTGTCTAATTATGAGTTTATTATAAAACAGGATCGGATTAGAGCTTGTGAAAATGTGTTTGTCCACTAAGAGAAAATATATCGATTTTTCATGTTCCTTATACAACGCAAAATTATTCTAAAACCGCCATATTATATATAAATACTTTTATACAAATAAAATTATAGGTCGCGCGTTTTAGATTAGCGGGAGCTGGAGATGCGCAATGAATCAATTTTTGACGTTTGTTTGCATTTTTCCAGTGGCGTAGTCATTACAAAATGTATGTAGTATAATTAAGTGGGTCTAACATTTTCTATGTTACGCTACTGAACTGCCAATCTACCTGACAGATTTCATGGTAGTTGCCGATGTAATGTTCAGCAAGCGCCGGGATCCGCCAATTTAAAATGCGCGGCCTATACTTGATTAGAATTATTGCTTTTTTGGTATTGCATTTCTAGCAAAAAGTCAGGGTAACTGGAATAAAAATAAATAGGGTAGATACTTAAAATAGTATCAACCTTCGTATGACACGATTTGAGGATTTTTTTCTAAGATTAATTTGATTATGAAACTGCAAAAACTGAAGAATTAGAGAATGAAATTTATAATTATTAGCGGCTTTAACGATAAGATAATTTTTTTGCCGTCAAATGAAATGTATCGGTTTGGATTTGAAAAACCGTGTTATATGAAACACACTATTGCTTACTACGAAAAGATTTTTCCCTGCTTTGTAAACAGATTGATAATTTTCAATCTTCTACAACACGACCGATGAATCTTGAAAAGTAACCGAGTTGTAAAAAACAACGAATTATTTTAATTGTTTCAATAATAACACGATTGTTAACTTTCTATGCAAATTCGTATTATGTAAGGCATATTGTACGGATTTATAACGCATAATAATTAATGATAATAAAAAACCCTGTGAATACAATGAAAAGTAAAAATCCCTGAAAGTTAATAAGAAATACCGCGTTAGATAAAACACATTATTTCTTTCTATAAAAGGTTTTTCTCCTAATTTTCAGGTAGATTGATAGTTTTAAATCTTCTAATAGACCTTCTATAACACGATTATTGAATCCTGAAAAAAAAAAACGTTTTTGTACAAAACAATATATGATTTCAAAGAAATTTACCAGAAAATGGCAAGCTTGAATGTTTCAATAATATGATCGCCAATTTTACACGAATTCCTGTTATGTAAGACACATTGTACGGATTTATCTTGACAATTATAAAAAACCTTATCGTCCCCTTTCTGGGTATAAGTTCGTAACTACATTTTTTGCGAAATTGAGATTTTTTGTAGAAAACATCGATGAGTACTCTAATTTAGTGTAAAACAACTTAAAATGTGCAGAATGACAATAGAAATTTTTTAGAGGTCTCTATTTACCTCGTATCTTTGATTTAAACACCGCAGAAATTGTTTACATGGCGCCGCTAACGCATTTCTTACTGGTATAACTTTCTAATAATACTTTAATTAAACTGGTAGATAAGTTTTGTGACAAAAACTCTTTTTTAATGATCTTAAGTAATTTTTTTTTAAATTATAATCTCGTATCTACATAAAAGTTTATAGCAAAAAATCATCATCAGCTCTTGATTGCCAATGTGAATCATGAAATTTTCGTTGATCTTTATAAATTGACACGAAAAGAGTCTGAATTTGATATTTATTATTAATATTTATGTATTTTTGCTATTAAAAACAGTTTTTATTGATTCCTGGAAAATTACGATTTTGTAGATACGAGATATACCCAGAAAGAGGACGTTATCAAATCAATGCAAACTAAAAATCTATGAAAGTTGCTATAAAATACCATGTTATATGAGATTACATTCTTACTTTCTATAGAATAAGTTTCTCCTGCCAAATTGATGGTTTTAACTCTTCTATAACACGACCTTTGTACCTTGAAGAATACGATTTGCGCGAACGTATTATACAAAAAAATTATTTTTTTATACGAATTTAGAATTTAGGTAAGACAGACTACTAAGTTATGCGCCGCTCAAAGATTATAAATTTGAAGTATCACGATCGACGATTTTAATGGCGGATTATAATATTTTCAGAGGTATTTGGTCTGGTTTGGCAAGACCTTGTTCACGCTTCATTAGTTTTACAACTTAACCCCCAATACAGTGGTTAGTAAACGACCGCACGGAGAAAGTTGGTCAGGGGAGTATTCAAAAAAGTTAAAATGGGAATGAAATATAGTGGAATTTATTTAAAAATACTACAAAACCATAAAACTATTGCCGATTCATTTCTACACATTGAAAGAACCTATATAGGGATTTCGCCCAACCCCTCTGGTTTCTTTCTCTTTTTTTCCACATTACTATGTTGAGATGGTGAGATTGTCAACTTTACCAGTTGTCACACCCTTTCCAAAATAGATACAGCCCATGCCAGAGGTCCCAAACAATGAAAGTAAACATTTTTCAAAAAAATACTACTTTCATTCTTTGAAATCTTCTGTAATACGAGATTTCTACTAAGTTCCAAGAAGGTAGTCAAAAAAGAAATGAGTTTGAGAACCACTGGTTTGCCTTTAAAAGTATCCCACTTGCGACCCAACCATGTGGATTGTGTTCTCTCACTTTAATCATAAGACTCTATTGAACAGAAGAAGAAACATAACACAAAACGTGTATTTGGAATGAATTTTATGAGGGAGTAGTTACGTCTCTCTTGCACTTTATTATATTGTAGTATTTTTAAATAAATTCCACTATATCTAGATCTCTCTGGAAATATGAATTCTTTGTGGAATCTTTTAGTGACTCTAGAAACAGATTTCAAATATTTGAGTACGGTCCCTTATTCTACTTGCAACTACCTGCCTATCATAAATATCAATATCTGTCCCTTTGAGGTCAACGTTAGTAAGTACTTGCCCGGGGCGAGCCAAATATCTCTGAAAATACTATAATTGCAATGTTATGCAAATTTTTGTTAAATCAATAAATGAAAAAGCCTCATCGGAATGTCGTGACATAAAAGAACTGTTGCCGACCTTAAATTGGAAAGAAACATTTCTGAATGATAAGGTAATTTTTCTGTTGTTAAGTTATACTAAAACTATTTGGATTTAGACGACTTAACTTTAAACAAAGAGCAAAGAGCAAATAACGTGTAATTTGGATGGTTGACGGAAAGGTAGTTAACTGAAAGGAATTTTACTTAAACTTGTCGGATCAGTTCCGATAAGTTTAATTCTGAATTTCTTATGCGATGGAACTGATCTAATATAATACAAAACAAATTCGGCCTTGCTCTGGAGAAGATAAATCCTATTTAAGTGGTGATTCGAGAACTAAAGAACAATTAAATTACGAAGCACTAAATACGCTAAATCGAACTTGGCTGAACGAGGAATTTAAGTACTGATAGTTGAGAGAACTTGACGGGCCAGCTTTTGTACCTGTAAAACTGATTAAGTATTAATAACAAATTTCATCGCAATCTAAAGAAAGAAGACGAGACAATTAAAGCCCTGAGATCTTAGATTTGACTCACTGATAATCCAGTATGGAACTTCCAGACCACAGAGAATTGCCCACGCATTCAAATTGGCGAAAAATTTACAACACTATCAATTTTCATTTGAACGAAGAAAATATTGTTCGGTTAACCGCATGAGAGTTTTTCATTGACCGCACAGTAAGTAACAATCAAAAACAAAATAGATAGACATTATGCAATATGTACATGGGAATACCACGGAATACCGGAAGAATGACAAAAACAGAAACGGAAATTCTTCCATACTGACCAGGTGTGAGCTGTTGGTAGATTGCCGAAAGTCGGTGCGGCAGTGATTTGAAATTTCGGTGTTAATTCCTTAAAACCACCCGGTGGCAATTGGGAACAACCGGTAGTGAATTGCAATAGTCTGGCCATTTCTTCTTGTGTGAAATTACTAACAGCTGCCCAAAACCAGCCGACAATCCGTCGGAATTCCGGTGAATTACCATTAACGACATGATGTTGTTTGAAATCGGCAATACTATATTGGCCGGTACCACAAAGTAATAACTGAAACGCCCATAGTATCAAATATTATTAGTAATTTCTTTGGTTAATTCCAATTTACTTACTTCTAATTCATTCTCATCGAAAATACTCAAGAAATTATCGGGAATTAATTCGTTTAAACCTTTCAAGAATGCTTCGAGTTCATCTTTTATATTCGTGGCTAAGCGGTATTGTGCTAAAGCATCTAAATATTGGAGTTTCGTTGAGTTTTCAACACGTATTTTCGAACCATTTGGTATCAATTCAACATTTTTAATCAATTGTCCAGATTGATCGTATTGTTCTTCAACAAAATACAATTCTGTATCGATTTGATCGATATCATTCTCTAATAAATATTTAATTTTCGATAGATACAAATCCGGATCGTCTTGCTCGAAATATTTATAATGTACACGTAAACCGATCACTTGTGCTAAGAAAGAACGTGTAAATCTAGCACGCACTAATTGCCGATACGATCCACCTAATGCACTCTCATACAAACATTTCCCAACTACTTTACCAGCGAATTCATAATGGCGCAATTTCAGATGTGTCGGTCGATTTGGATTCGGATGGACTAGCGACTGTTGGCCTTCATGGAAACTCGTGAATAGACCATTTTTAGCATCAAATAATTGTGCACAAATCAATTCGAACCATTCACGACGCAAACCACCCCAATCGATACCTTGTTCACCTTGGAATGTGATTTCGAAATTACGACACCATTCAGTTACCGAAAAGTTCTTTGTTGCCTTCATACTGGATTCTAATAATTTCTCACGATTCACTTTCATTGATAATTTCTCATGGTAATGTTTCTGATGGTATTTACGTACTTCATGATAGAAGAAATCTTGTTTATCTTTAAATGTTTCTGAACCGCCCATATTTTTTAGTAGGAATTGGGCAAATGTTGCCGCAATTACGTTACGTTCTTTTGAGAGTAATTCGATTTTCGGCTGACAACCATCGTCAATTGTAAATATGCCACCGCAACTTTCGCCGAACTTTAGCGGCGATTCTGCACGGAATGTGAACTGAAATATGCAGAAAAATAACTGTATAGAAATTGATAAAATATACGCAAAGTTTTGGCCAAAAGTCTGAACGCTTAATCTATTGTTTATTTTGCTAAATTGCTACTTTTGAAGGAGGAAAATGTATAAAACTTCAAAGTTACTCAGAATAACGCTTAGTGACTATTAGGAACTAACTGCAATGAAATTCTGTTTAAAATTAGCTAATTGATCGTATATTGAGCCAAGAGGGTTTCTCTAATTTTGCATTCAAGCCTTCCTTTTGACTTGAATCATATTCTCCGAGGAAGACGAATGATATTGTTTTAGAGAGCACAAACGTTCCAGCTTTTTTCTGAGCTCTGGGCTCACAGTCGAAAAGCAATGATGAGCTGAAGGAAGCTTTGCTTTCAAGTCTTCCTTTTGATTAACGATAGACAGCAGAACTTGTTATTGTAGAAATGACAAAGCTTTTATCTAAAAAGAAAATAAGCCTTTGTTCTTTTTCCTGAGCACTGGATTTAAAATAAAAGAGCTTCCCAAAACTATTTTTTCTTCGCCAAATTATTAAAATGCATTTCCAACCATCTAACAAGAAAAAACCAGCGGTTATTTGATATAGGCTAAAGCTTGTTTGTTAAGCGACATAACACATAAAATTTCACATATTACGCAGTTATTCAGAATTACGCACGCATCAGGTGCACAGCAACCATTGCTTGAGAAACAACAAAACTTTTGGCTAGAGCAAAGGGAAGCTTATTCTATCTCTAGACATTGCTTAACGTCATAAAGCTCAGACGCGATCTTACAACCATAAGCTAACTGATCTGACGATGTACGAAGAAAGTGTCTTTAAGTTTGCCTTCAAGCATTCTTTTTGTTTAAAGGAAGGCAGCAGAAGCTGTCGCTTTAGAAATAACGAAACTTGTGCCTAAAGCTAAAATGAGCCTCAATATTTTTCTCTGAACACTGGGCTTAAAGTCACAGAAGTTGTAAAAACAATTCTGTCTTTGGGAAAGTAATAATTATTTGATATGGGCTGAGGTTCATTTGCTGATCGCTCACAACAGTAACATTTCCACATTTTTGTTATAGTTGCCCAGAATAAAGCTCAGACTAAACTGTTATTTGAAATGCTTTTGGCCAGCGTTTTTAGAAGTTTATTCTACTGACAGCGATTGACGACCATCAGGAATAAGTAAAGTGATATGGCTTTGTGCCAAGAAGTTTGCGTCAAATTCACTTTTAAGCTTTCTCTTGAAAAATATTGTTTTGGAAACTATTTGATTATTTAATTGAGGATGAACTTTGAGTCCATCAAGGGTAGACAACAGCAACTGTTGCTTGGGGAACAACAAAGCTTTTGGTCTGAGCTAGGGGATCATTGCTGGAGGTTACAAAGCTGCGACGTGACTTTACCACCATGAGCTGATTGTTCTGCCGATGTATGAGGAAAGTTTCTTTAATTTTGCCTTCTTCTTGTTTAAAGGTAGACTGACAAAACTTTTGGCTAAAGATAAAATGAGCCTTAATCTTTTACTCTGAGCACTGGGCTCAAGAGTTAACTAGGGATTAAAAACAATTTTTTTACTTTGGTAAATTATTGAAATGCATTCTCAATCATATGAGAACCAACAAACAGCAAATTATGCAGCAAAAACTACAAAGCTTTTAGCCAGAGCTAAAAGAAGCTCATTCCATTGCCGGTAGTTGCTTAAAGTCAGAAAGCTGAGAAGCAGCTTGACAACGATCAGAAATGAGTTAACTGACCTGGCGTTGCGCCAAGAAGCCTTCTTTTCGTCTTGAATCATGTTCTTTTACAAAACTATTTGATTAAAGATAGAAAGCAGAAATTCTAACTAAAAAAACAATAAAACTTTTCGGTACAGATAAAATAAGATTTTGTGTTGTTTTTGAGCACTCTCTCAAAATTGAAGAGCTCTTAAAAGCAATACATAAAGTTACTCAGAATAAATATCAGATTTTGAGACCGTCAAAGGTACACAAGGTATAGGGTAGAGGGGGGTAAAACGGGGGTAGGGGGGCAAAATTCAGTGAATAATAATAATTTTTTTTTTCTTTAAATGTTTTTTAAATGCACAACAGTTGGTTCTAATATTATTTTACGGTATCTTGTGTGATAAAATGAATTTTGAAAAATTATGATTTTTTTATTTATTTAATATTTCCTAAATCTACCTATTTTCAATAATCTCAACTAAATTCAATATTTTCGTCTGAGATACCCGCATATGAGTCGTGAGCCTATTTTTTCAATTTTTATTTTTTAACTTATTTTATTATAAAATTAATTAAAAATTAATTAAAAAATTTTTATCTTACTTTTTGGAGGGGTACCCTATTTTGCCCGCAAGAAATTTTTGTGGTAGCTGAAAATTTGATTTATATACTTTAATTCCATTTCAAAAAGAAAGGAAAATTCAGCATATTTAAGCCCCTGAAAGCTAAATATTTTCTTAAGTACCCCGTTTTGCCCCCCTCTACCCTAAAACTACAGCTTCGGGTACAACAAAACTTTTGACCATAACTAAGGAAAGCTCATTCTGCTACATGCTTAAGGTTAGAAACCTTTGAAAACCTATTATTTTGCCATCCATTGAAATGGGTGACAAAGTTTTCTACAGGAAAAATAACTGCCACTGATTGCTAAACCTAAAGGTATGTAATTGGCTTTTTATTATACCTTTGTTGATGGACACAGCCGAAATGTGTAGATCCTCTTTGGTATAAATTTCAATATTAGTTCCTTTATGATTAATTGTTTCGGTGACACATAACATAAGACCCTTTTCGGTTTTGCTGTCCGATCACCATTGATACCAATTAATTTTGCTTCATAGCAAACATTATGATTCTTCGATGCTACATTCTTATGGACTAAAGTCGAATCAATACCTGGATAATAATACAAATAATCATAGTAATAATAACAACAATATTGAAGTGATAACATACTATTGAGGACGATTATATCAAAATCGCCATTATGTAATTCGGTACCATTATAATGGATCGTTGCGTGATAACAGCCTTCATATAGAAACTTCAACTGAACACTGACTCGTTGAATTTGCCAATCATAATCTAAAACTATTGAATAATTCTCATTGTCAACATTTAAATGTGATTCATGTGAACGATTGCCTAATTGGACAATATTTACAGAGTATCCCTAGAATGTCCTAAATTAGATTTCTGAAGCAAGAATAGATTATAAAAATCAAACAAGAAAAAAATACCTCAGTTGGATTCTCATCGGATTTATAACAACAAACATTACTATACTCATCTCTGGGTTCAATATATAATAAATGTGCAACATTCGCTGTACATACAACTGTACTACAATGCCTCAAAACAACAGTCCTTTGTGCATACGCTGGACCTGCTGTAAATGTCCTAACAAAAGGACTACCGGCCACATGTTGGTTACCAACCATGATTGTTATACGATACTGGCCAGCATGACGTACCGTAAATTTAACTTTTGCTAAATTACCACTATTTGGATCTGTTGGGGAGCCTAATTCAGTTATTACCACCATCTAAATTGCCTCATATTAAAATTTTGCACACATGAAAAAGAAAAAACACTATAAAAAATACCTTTCGGGCGCCTTCGGAAACATCTACAACAAAATTATCAGTATCACAGATCGGATAAGGCTGTCCATTACGTTGGTAAAATTGCACAGTAAAACAGACCGTATGTCCAACAGGATATGGATCGGACCAATGGAAAATCACCTAAATATCATCAAATAATAGTAATAATAATGGTAATGATTATAAATGAAATTGGAATTACTTTACAATTCGATGGGAGAAGATATTTTCCAGTCACGTATTGTAATAAAGAATGCTTTGCTTCCGGTGCTAAAGATGGTTGGGTCATTGCTGCTAATGTCACAAGACCAGCCACGGAAACGGAAACTACCAACATTCCACCTGTATGAGAATAAAAATGATAATTAAGAAGGGGACACTGAGAGTACAGACGATTGATGCAATTCGGTCGACTTGACTTTGGCATAAAATCAAGTTGATCCTATACAAATTGTGCGTTGTTGTTAATAAATTTATTTGTGGCCTATTTTAGATTTTAGTAAACAGTTGGATGATATGTGAACATGATATTACAAGTTTGGACATGGGGGATGGTTAGGGTTGCGATCGATGTTGTTAATGTGCTTCTGTTTGATAACCATTTATAAGAGCCTTATCAAATCAATAAAAACGGAATGTCCCTGAGAGTTGATGTAAAACACCGTGTTAACTCGTTAACACGTTGAAAAATTCTTCTACAACTTGAAAAAGACGATAAAATCATTTTAAAGAAATTTACAGGAAAATGCCAAGATTGATTGTTTCAATAATAACATGATCGTTAATTTGCATTTTATGCAAATTCGTGTTATGTAAGACACAGTTATATTAACGATAGTAAAGAATCAAATCAATGAAAACTGAAACTCCCTGAAAGTTGATATGCAATACCGTGTTACATAAAACACACTATTTCTTTCTTTAAAATGATTTTCTCCTACTCTTCAGGAAAATTAATAGTTTTAAATATTTTAATATGCTTTCTATAACACGATTATTAAATCTTGACGGTCTCTTATGTAATGGTATTGCCCGAAACAATCAATAAAGAGATTTACAGAAAAATGATAAGACTGATTTCGTGTTATGTAAGGCAGATAGAACGGAGTGTTAACGATTAAAAAAATCTTATGAAAACAATGAAAACCAAAACTCTAGGAAAA
Source organism: Epicauta chinensis (assembly GCA_021725515.1). Taxonomy (NCBI): domain Eukaryota; kingdom Metazoa; phylum Arthropoda; class Insecta; order Coleoptera; family Meloidae; genus Epicauta; species Epicauta chinensis. The sequence continues at coordinate 138,431 of JAEDXX010000182.1, read as the reverse complement.
TTAATATAAAACATCGTGTTATAACACTATGTGTTTCTTTCTATACAATTATTTTCTCGTATTTTCAGACAGTGTTATATACTTCTGAAGAGCGTGTACCAATATGTCTGATTTTAAATCTGGCAAAAATCCTTATATAACACGACTGTTGTACCGACAAAAACACGGTGTTTGTACAAAACAAAAAATTGACCGTTGATTTTTTCTACGAATGCGTGTTATGTAAGACAGCTTACACGGAGTTATGTTGATGATTATAAAGAACCTTACCAAATCAATGAAAACTAAAAATCCGTAAATAATAATATAAAATACCGTGTTATATGAAGTACACTATTTCTTTCTATACAGTGGTTCCTACTTATCATACAGTGTTATGTACAAGCTTCTCAAAACCATGTACACAGACTGATGGTTTTAACTCTTCCAAAAATCTTTCCATAACACGACTGGTGTATGCATTATTTTGAAGACATTTACAGAAAAATGGCAAGATTGATTGTTTGCAAGACATGTTGTAATTGTAATTGCTTGAACAGTCTTATATAACACGATTACAGTATTCTCAATTTTCTCACTTAATATAACACGGTCACCGATCAACGTTTTACGAATTCTTTTTATAGGAAAATACTACTAATTGTTTTATTAAATAAAAATCGTGCTATAAGGTATCAAATTTAGCTCAAAAATATTTTTTAGTTTGCCAAAACTATAAAAATAGTATACATTTTTTTTAAAATATGGTACCCTCTCATATCGCGACTGTTAATGCCTTGAAAAAACGTAGGGTTATTCAAGTCCGCGTGATTCAAAGAAATTAATTGCTTATTTTTAAAATAAAAAAGTTGTTAGAGATTTATGTTACAACATTATCGGGTAAATCGTGTTGCAAGAGGTTACGTGTAGCACGAAATCAACCTAATTTCGAAAGCAAATGTTTATCTTGCAACGAAGTTTCCAATAATCATAACGAGTTATAAGAGACTTACTTAAGTAAACCAAGTATAAAGTTACAAATTACTAAATTAATACAATTGAAAATCTTAATGACATTAAATTTGTGTTATAATATACCTTCAAGACATTCTCTATTTATTAACATGATCTATGATTTACGAATTCGTTTTATATAAGTCTTTTCTTTTTTTACAAAATAGCAATATTGTAGAACAATGTTAAAAATTAATAGTTTACTTTTATTTTGCGAAAATTGTATTAATATTATATGTCACCCTTTTATAACACGATTGTGCATTATAATTGGATAAATCGTTTGACACAATCTGATCGTTAAAAGAAGTTGCAATAAATTTTCCAATAATCATAACGCGTTATAAGCAACTTATTTAAGTAAACCAATGATGAAATTATAAATTACTGTTGATTAAACTACTACAATTGAGGATCATAATGACCTAAACCGTCTTATATAACACGATTGTTGTATTAAATCAATAAACGAAAAAGTTGGAATATCGTGTTATATATAATTTATATATAGTTCCAATGTATATCCATTTATATAACACGATCACCTATTAACGTTGTACGAACTCATTTTCCATTCAACTAATTTTTAAGGTGATGTTGGAAATCGTGGCACACAGGATTTCTTTAACTTTGCCACCCCTTTATAACACGATTGTTAACTTCTTAAAAAACACAGCCTGTGTTATATAAAGTAATAATATTAAACTATAATCGGATAAAACATATTGTAAGAGGCCACATGTGTGATAAAAATTTAGCATGCAGTGAACTTAATTTTGAAACAATCTGATCGTTTAAAGAAATTGCAGCTAATTTTTCAATAATCATAAGCGACTTATTAAAGTAAACGATTATTATGTTAAATTATTGAACGAATATCTGGGAATATTGTCTTATAAATAATTTATGTGAAGTTCCAATATGTACCTTGAAGATTACCGTTAGAAGACTTCTTTTTTATATCAGACTCATTTCTAGAATGACGTTGAAAATCGTGTTACACGAGATGTCTTTTACTTTACCATCCCTTTATAAAACGATTGTTCATAATCATAACGTGTTATAAGCGACTTATTTAAGTGAACGAAATCTGTAATTACAAATTAGTCTTTCTGTCATACGTATATATTAGAGGTGTGCGAATAGCGTTCGAATCGAATCGAATAAGTCGAAAGTTCGGATAGTTTGAAATATTCGAATAATTCATTTAAAAAAAATATATATAGAGTACTTATTAATTAGATTTACTTAACAAGCAAAATATACTCTAAGATAGAAAATACTCCATGGAGAAAGTTGAATTATTTAAAATTTTTTTAGTAATTTGAAAACTCACGAATTATTCTAAAGTTTCGAATTATTCGAAAATTTTCGAATTATTCGCACATGCCCTAGTGTACATATATGTATTATTGGACCATTAAGATATCGAAACGATTGCATTAATAAGCAAATAATAATTGTTTACTTGACGACGGGCCATTATGGCGCTGCGATGTCGTTATGAAAAAATAACAGCCCGCTGCTATGATAAACAATCTTTTTTGCAGTCATTAAAAAATATGATGATAACCTCAATCTTTTAGATGTCACAGAAAAAATAAAATAAAGTTAAATTGCTCCTTTTACTTATAACATAAGCTCATGAATGCATCATGGACGTTATGGGCACAACGCCCTTGATACATTAATTACTATAATGGTATAAACCGTCTTATATAACACGATTATTATATTAAGTAATTGAACGAAAAAGTGGCAATATTGTGTTATAAATAATTTATATTATAATTCTTATGAATATCCTGAAGATTTTCTGTATTTGTATAACACGATCGCCGATTAACGTCAAATGAATTCGTTTTATATGAGACCCATTTTTAGAATGATTTTGAAAATCGTATTACACGGAATGTTTTTTACTTTGCCATAACATGATTGTTAATTCGTAAAAAATAAGCTGTATTTTAGCCTGTGTTATATAAACTATAATCGGGTAAATCGCGTTGTAAGAGGCTACATGTGTGTTAAAAATTTAGCAAACAGTGAACTTAACTTACAATTAGAAACAATCTGACCGTTTAAAGAAATTGCAACTAATTTACCAACAATCAAGGCGCCTTATCTATAGTTACGTGTCAAGTTGACGAAATTAAAATAAACAAAGTATAAAATTAACAATTAAAAAGGTATTGAAATCTTCTGTGTTATTGACTTACCCCATGTCCAGGCGTCTTGATGACTGCTCGATTTAACAACTTCTGACCATAAATCAGCTTTTAATTGTTCTAAATGTTGTTTGGATGTTGGTAAAGATTGTCTAGCTAATGACCATTGTTGGAAATCTTTTAATAAGATCGTTTTTGATTTTGTATCTTCTAACCAATAAACATCTTCTAAACTTGTTACATCTATATTTAATAATCTTTGATAATAATATTGTAAATTATATTTAGTTAACCATTGTTTTAATATTAAACGTTGTTGTAATATGGCAGCTGCTTTCTGTAAACGTTGTTCATCAGGAGCTGGCAGTTCTGGTAGATCAACTAATTGACCACATTGCGCCAATTGCGATATACCTGTAAAGAAACAATAATAATAATAATTTAATAAAATAAAAATACGATCGAATATCATTTCAAATTCCACTGAAACACAAATCGATGTAATCACCCGTCAAACTAACAACCCCCTTAAGGGTAACTTGACTAAGTAAATTATTAACTTTATCCATAATTCTCCATAGACATTTATAACGAGAAAGATTGCTTAGATTAAGCGCATTATGTAAACGTGGATTAGGAATTAGGAAGATAGAAAATTAAAAAAAAAAGAAGAGACAAAACTGAAACACAACAAGATTCATGTTTAATTTGAATTAATTTAAATTGTTAATTTCTACGAAAAATGTGGATCGCGTGCTCTGTTGACATTGTTTTTAATTATAATCCATACACGACTTGACGGTTTCCCATGAATATGACAAAGAGAGAGAGAGAGAGAGAGAGAGTTTTGATAAATTCGAGGCCGTCCAAAATGGGGTGAATTATAGATTTTTAAATAATAAAATCAACAGAATTGAAAATGAATAATCTACAGAAATCGGGGGAGTACTGCACTTTTCTTTGATAAAAGCACCCCATGGACGGTGAAAATTTATTAAAATTCGCCCCCAAACAATTGATGGAATTCTCACTCTTTACGGGGAAATTTGCTTGGAATCTTACCAGAAGAGGCACTAGAGGACGGCTGCATGGTCATGCCGATTGAGCAAATCTCAGTATCATCTGCCCACATTTTAATAATTTTTTTAATTACGTGAAACTTATAAAAGTTGTAAAAAACAAAATGTTACAATTGCGGTGGTTTTCCATTGTTTCGTTTTTTTTTTACTCTTGATTAGAGTAGAATCAAGGGTTGAAATAAAGAATGAAAATAAAGGGTAGAGAAAAAAGGGATAATTAGTATTGGAAAGGGGTAAACACGCCGACAACACGCTTTCGTTAGGTGTTCGACGACGACTGCTGCAATGTTGGGGCTGGTTTTGTTCGTTACCCTGGGCGACTGGAGCCGTCATACACACACAACCACCACCACCACCACTCTCCTTAAACGAATTTTTGGGGGTGGTGAGACTGCGCCATATCTCTACATATTGTTATTTTAAAAACAAATGAAACACCTGTAACTGACACCTGGGGGGGATCATCCAACAATAACGACAACAAGAACAAAACCCAACCGACGAAAAGACATAATTTAAATATGGGGAACGTTAGAAATTTCCCCGTTAATTTCCCAAAGTTAATTATTTGGAAATTTCTAGTAAAATAGCTGTAATTCTTCGGGCTAAATAGGTTCATTACTGAAATGGTAGCTGAAGACCTTAAAACGATCATCAATCACATAATCTAGTTTGCGTTCTATCATTCTGTCTTGGCAGGTTTTCAACTAGATGAGTATTTTCAGGAACTTTCAGAATTTAAGTTCGTTAATTTCCATCATTGATTACATTGTTCAGTTTGTAGGAAACAAAAAACGGAAAAAATGAGAAAATCAATAAATCAATGTGCAATTTTCGATATATAACCGCAAGGAATTTGTGGTAATTTGTTTGGAATTACAACCACATCATTAATCATAATTCAGTTTTCAGCTAATCATACTGAAATAACGGCCACTTTCCAACAGCAATCTGGACATACGATCACACTTCAGTCATGTTTTTGGAAAAAGTTAAGTGAATTACAATTCGATTTTTAAATGGTGGATCACAGTATGTTAACCCCTATTAACCTTCACTGAAAAATGGTGGATACGCTACTGAAATCCTGGATAAGTAATGTAAAAATATGGATGCATTATTCTCCGTTTTTTTTTTCAGAAAAATGGTAGTTGCGCATTGCAAAAAAATCTGACGCAAATGGTGGATGCGCCAATTCGCACAGCATTAACTTTTTATACCAGATTCACAAAAATCTCGAGGAAATATTTAATATTTCCGTCTCCCGATATACTAAATAGTCTGCAAGAAATTTTAAGTTTTCTCCAGAAACTCTTTTAAGGACTGATACCTTTACGGAAACTTTTAACTTTTAATAGTGGAATTTTTAATTAAATTTGTCTTCAGACAGACTTTTCAAGGTGAAAAATTTCGACAGTCAATCAATGATGGAACGATTTCGTGCTTTAACTCTATAACATGCTTATAATGGAGTGTGATTTAGGAAAGTGCATGTTCGAGTAAGAATGTTGATTGTGCCAAGTTGTAATAGATTACGTTTTCAAAGGAGTCTTCGACTATTGTTCGAAAACTAAGGCACGTTAAGGCAATACAAAATACAGGAGTTAAATGAAAATTAGATAATCTCAACAATCAATCAATTATTAGTCGTTTTATTTTGTATCGAATGGAAAGTATATCAGAATATTTTTTCCTTTTAATAATTAACACGAACCAAACTTGAACTCTATTGATTTCCGGATTAATGTTAATTACATAATTATTGAAAATTTCAAACTTTTATTCTGGTTTGAAATAATTCAGAAACATTTCAGTTTAATTTTGAATAACTTTCCTACTCTCTTTCATAATTGATTATACTGGAAATTCTCGTTACTGTATTAAACAATTAGCGATTTTGAAAGTTTTTAATAGTGATAATTATAATAAAAATTGTTAATTTTATTAGATTTCTACATAATGAAATCAAACCATTTGCTTGATAAGAAATACTGACGCAATTTTGTTGCTTATTTCTTGTAATCGAAAACGGAAAATCATCATTAGTTTTGATTACATTTTTCAATAATGCAAATCGATTTTTAATAGGGCACGTGAGGCTCATGTGTTAGGCTGGCACGCTAATGTAATTATGGAGTGGTCAAATGATTTTAAAACGTTTCAAATTTCTATATGCAAAAGAGCTTCATCATTTTTTAAACAGAGGTGCTAGACATTTGACGAGATCAAAAGACCCAACAGTTGAGCAAGAGATCAACAACTGCAGATCACTCCAGCTCCAAGACAGCTGTTTTCTAAGCAGACATCGAGTTTCTTCGATGAAGCACTCAAGGGCAGTGGCGGTGCCTGAAAAATCAATTGCAAGGAGCAAAGGAGGCGCAATAGATTTTCAACGGAAACAACAGAATTCACACAGTTTAATAATCTATTTTAAATAAGAAATTTCAAGAGAATATAAAGATGCCTGGTAATCTTTTCCAGATCAATAAAAAAAAACCAGAAATGGTGGCCTATTTATATTCCCAAGGCTTGTTGTTTACTTTGTAATAACTTGTAAGAAACAATTTAAAAGAAAAGATTTAAGAATTTTTTCATGGTCCAGCCTAGAAAAAAGAAATGGATCGTTGAGCATTTTTCCAATTTCTCTTTCGTTTGAAACAATTAGATTCAATTTCTTAATCGGGACAAATATCATATTGGGAAATACCAGAATTATGACCAAAAGCTGAAAATTTGTGAACTGCTCATGGAAAAATCCTTTTACTTTTTTTTTCTTTCTGGAAACAAACTCTCCGGCGTTGATGCTTTTAGAAAGTGAAAAAAATCCGTTACTTGAAAGTTCTAGGTTCTTAAACATGTGAATACATAATTCGAATAATCAGTTTGACTAGTCAAAGTCAGAAGTGCTTTTTTGGGCTTCCACCTTTGAGTACCTTCTTCAATCGTTCCTAGGTTTGCACAGAAATATGCAATTCAAAAACTATACAGATCAATACTTATGTTAGCAAATATAATATTACTGTCCAGAAGACAAGATTTTCCATCAATAATGTTTTGAATAATACAGTTTATCTTTTGTAATTCGACATACATCTCACCGTTTTCAAGTATAATAAAAAACCGAATGCTATTCCAATAAAGGTTAGGGCAAAGGATCTATGAAGTTATTGAATTGTATACTAAATTCATCGAACAAAGGGTTACCAGCTTTCCTTAGACAAAGTACGGAGTCCCAGGACTGTGTTATTTCTAGGGGTTTATTGAAGTGAAATTTCTCTAGCCGCGCTTGGGTGTAAATATTGTCCAATGTATTTTCCCTATGTAACGAAAATTCGAGACGCCATGAGGGGAAACACTTCTCCTCTAACAGATACCTGAGAGGGAAGAATGTGGGGCGTTGCCAATAGCGTCGCTTATACTATGTCAGTTCTGCCAACTGTGTAAAATAAACACTAGGGTCTAGAGTTGGTGTCATTGATCGATGTACAACGCCCTCTGGAACGAAACTAAAATTTCAAGGGTTATAATTTTTATATTTGTAATATTACTTAATGGCGTTAAATTGAGATAAGCGAAATGCCGAAAAACACAACTGCAGAACAAAAACGAGCCTTCAGGCAACGACAGAAAGAAACTAAATCAAGAAAAAATGAGCTTCATCTGTAACCTAAGAAGTTTCACTTCTAACGCGCGGCGTTCCACGCACTTTCAATTTTTGTTTTGTTTTTGTACGTATCCCCGCTTACAACTACGTACTTTGTTTAACCAGATGTCTGTCAAATCATGGTCAATTCTATACTTCACCTTTTAGGAATAAGGAAAGTATATTTGAAGTCCTTATATTTTTTAATGATAAGAAATAGTTTGTTTTGCTTTTTTGTGTTAGCGAATAAAATTTTATCAAAACAGAAACAAATTTGATATTATTATTTATAAGATCGGGGAACAAAGCTGGGTCAAAACAAATTTTTCGGCAAGACCTGTCTACCCTAGCCTCATGAAACACCGCCTGCACAACTTAGACCGGAGTAATACAATTTACAAGTTTGTTTTAGAAAACGGAATTGCTAAAATTCCTGAGCATACTTAGGGTAGCAAAAGGCTTGCAAAAAGATGAATTGAAATCAAATTCAAGTACAAAGCCAATAAAGTTGACTTCTCTTTTTCATCTTTGCAATTCGCCTCGCTAAAGCTTGAATTAATTCCAACATTAACTGTCCCTTTTTAACCAGATTAGATCTTCTCATTTAGTTGAAATTTAAATTAGAATTAACCGAAATTAATTCAAAATGGACCACTGGGAACAGTTAATATATAATTAATAGAAGATAAAGAGACATTTTAATTCTCAGTTTCTAGTCCGAAAAATGTTCTAGCCGACGGCCGGGAATCGAACCACGGCTCTCCTCGTGCTCTCGCGGCATTGAGGTGATCTAGACCACTGAGCTATCGACGGACTATAATTATCTCTCGGACTAAATTCTCATTTAGGTCCAATTTGACTTTAACTGCAAAGCTTTAATTTAGGAATTGATTCATTTTAAACCAGGTTTTTGCAATTTGTAAACAACGCTGATTTTGCTCTACCACAGATTTAAGTCTTTATTTGTTGAAATAGACCTTATATAAAGACACAATAAGGTTTTAAAAGTTTAAGGTTAGCCTTAAGCTGGCGCTTCTGTTCGTGATTTTCGAAATTTTAGAGAAATTAACAATTTTTTCTCGGAAACTAAGAGCAAATCTGTAGTTGTAACTCTTTCGTTCTCTCTCTCAGGTAGACTTCACTTAAGCTTCCACATTAACAATGCCAGTTTTTGAAGAAACGAATAATACTTCAGAGACGTGATAAAGTCATGCAAAGTCAAAAAAAGTTGCTAAACTTACTAAGTATTGTAAAGAAGCTTTTGATATTGATTTTAACTAAGTCAAAAGTTGCCATTTTTGTGTAGTGAAAGGATGGAAAATTTCCACTGCTTTAACCGGCTTTAATTCAACTTTATAGATTTATAAAGTTCATATTCAGGTCTCTGATGTGCGAGCTTTGTAAACAGACAAATAGTGCAAAATTATCCGTTCATGTTATCATATAAATGTAGCGTTGTAAGCCCTATTATCCAATGCGGCTTGATTTTTTATGTATTTGAATGAAGCATAACCGATTGACGGGTCCTGCCGCGCGGTTTGAATCACATGCGACAGGACTTTCGTACAACGTCTAAACTCCTGGATAATATATCTCGGCGAAAACTTCGTCAATTTCCATTTTATTACTGAACTTTGAACACATCGCTTGCCGCTTGTTATTTATCGAGAATAATAAAATCGCACGCATGCCGCGTCAGTGTGTTATGGGACTAACCATCGCTATTATAAATTCCATTTGAAACGGAAGCCGTTGAGATGAACAAGATAATAATTAAATGTAATATAATAGGTGTAGCTTGAGATATTATCATAGTTAATTTGTTTTTAATTTCCCTTAATTAGAATGTGTATGAAATTAATAGATCATGTTCCATAATTTTATGATCTTTTAATGCATATTAATACAATGCTTTTTCGTAAGACATCAATTACGTAATTTAACTAAATCAAAATAAAGGAAGAAAAGATTCGTTAACAGAACATCAACTTAATGAACAAAAATTACCAGCTTTCTACAGCAAATTAAATTTCATACGAATTTTTCAAACAACAAGAGAGAAAAAGACCATTTAATTAATTGAAATCAATGGCAATTATTATTAAAAGGAAATGTTGCGTCTAATTCGTTTTTAATGTTTTACAATTTGGTTGCATAACAGATTAAGCGCTATTTCTGTTTTCTAAAAATATTATACTAATTATAAGCTTCAGCAATGGAAAAAACAAAAAAGCTTTTAGGGTTATGAAGCCACTTAATTTGTACGTCATCATTTGAATTGAGCCATTAGTAGCAATTAATAAACGTTACATTTTTTTTTAAACTCTAGTGCGTAAAAGTAATGATCTAGGCGATTTCTTAATAAATTCGTTTCTAGTTATTATGGAATTACATCTCTCGTACCGTACACATTTTCAGTTATTTAGTCATTGATTGACTTTATTATTGTTTACAAGGTCCGATTCCTGGCAAGAAGACACACCGACGAAAATGCCACAGTCACTCATAGGAGTTTAAAAAGCCATGTCTTTTCTCGTACGTAACGCAGCGATATGTAGAAATCTAAAAGTTCGCCTTACACAAAGACCAGCAACCTTTTTTCGACAAAACATGCGGAATTTGTGACAAAACAAGGAACATGAACAAAATCTCATACTATTTCAGACACCGAAAAAGAAACACGCATTAATAATTGATAGTAAAACTGTATAAAACTAGCCTAATTTTTATAAATACAGGGTTGCCAAACGTAATAGGTATATTAGCAAAACATCAAAATTACTCACTTTAAGGTAGTACCTTCGCGACAGCCGGAGCAAAAAATGTATGTTCGAGTATACAGTAGAGTCAATAAGGAGTTGATACTCCTAAGCCGGAAACTTTTTGTTGTTTATGTACCATTTCTAGCCAATCCCGAACGAGACATTGCATGTTTGAAAACATTTCCAAAACTTACACTTAGGTTTACATTTTCAGGCAAACCTATTTATGAAGGAAGCAAACTTATTATAGGATTGTCAAACAAAAGAAAGGTCCCACTATTGGAGAAAGCCTAATGCTTTCTAGAAATGAACGAATTAGTTTGTGGGTCAGAACGAAGAAAAAAACTGAAAGAGACTCATTTATCAAAGGATTCCTTTTAGTATGCAATTGTACGTGCATGCTAATGCTATCAAAGAAGAACTTTTATTTTGTGAAAATCTGCCAAGACTGCTCATATTTTACAACTAATAAAAACCTTTTTTTCATAAAAGTCGTTATACTAGTAAAAGTAAATCCTCACTCTCTTTCTACTGATAGAGCTCCTGTGAAGCTTGGTAACTGACTGGTTTTGCTAATTTAGTCAAAAATGAAGTTCACTACTTCCTTTCTAGAACAGACATCAACAAAGACTCTTCCGACAACTCTAAAAGAAGTTTTGTTAATTGCCATAATCGTTGTCAACCTTATTAAAAGCCAACTTCTTAATCATAGCATTGTCAAAAGATTTTGTCAAGAATTAAGTGAAACACATGTAGTACTTTTCTATCACACAGAAGTGTGGTGGCTTTCTAGGAGAACAAGTCATGTAACGTTAGTTTGAATGAAGGACAGAAGCTTCAATTTTTCTGACACAGAAAAAGTGCTAAGCATTTTGAAAGAAAGTACTTTATTCTTGGGCTGTCTTATTTAACAAATATTTTAAATAATATGAAGTCTCGCACTTACTGAGACATTGGCAAGAGCAAACGCTGACAATTTTAGGAAACTTTTAATGTTGGAGGAGTTACCCTTCGAGAATGGATTTCAGGAAAATCTATCAACTGTTCTAAAAAGAAATACTTGTTCATCAGGCTAAAGATGAACTTTTTGATCTTAATAATTTGTTGCGGTGAAATTTTAATTCAAGAACCCTTAGACAGCTCTGATGTTCAGTGCTAAGTGACCACTGGGAGCTTAAATGCCTTCGTAGCTACATATCGTTGGATTTTTGTCTCCGTCAACGTTTCAAATAATAATAAATATCATTATCGACATAACCAGTATTTTGAAAGTACATAAATAAACAATATTCTTTAAAATTTTATTTTTAACATTAAGAATCTCTATTCTGAGAAGGGGGTCCATAAACTTTACTTTACCTTTAAAGTAGGTCAGAGGAGAAAAAAAAGTTAAGAACTCCTGAACTAAAGGATGAATTATGAATCTTGAAATTATTTCTTTTGTATGCTTATTTGAGATGCCGATTTTTAATCTTTGCCGTGGCCAATATCGCATTCAAATACCGATTTCTGGCGGCAAAATTTGTGCAGCACTGGTGCAATGAGAGATGTGCTAGCAATATGAATGTTTTTGAAATAATAAAGATACCCAACCATTTCAGGCAGTTACGTTATTGTCTTTCACGTAAATTTAAAAAAAAAATGATATCAATATTCCAAATTTACAGAGTAACCTAGTAATTTTTTTACTCAAACTACTTTTCCCTACATGACTTATTGTTAGTTTACGTTCTTAAAGGCTGCTTACAAATCTTCTCTTAATTGAAGGAGTTGGCCTGAAAAAGTCTGTATGTAGGAGTAGAGCTAACCTCACTATCTGTAAACTTGTAAACAACATTTTCAATATTTTTTTCTATTTTTGATAATTGTATCAGTGTGTACGCCTTACATGTTGATTGCAACTTTCTTTCGTTTTGCATTCATTACAGCACGAGCGGTTAGACCTCGTGTCAAAATACATATGTACACTAAGAGTAAAAAAAAATGCGCTGATTTACCAGTAGAACATGACTGTTACACCAGTGCTGCAATAGTTCTACATAAATAATATACAAGGTGCCAAATTCATCTAGGTACATTAGAAGAAAAGTGGGATAAAGACTCCTCCTGTTCACTGCATACGATAGAACAATTGTATGGTCAGAGTAGGTCGAATAAGAGGAGTTTTTTATGTTTATTAATTGTTAAGAAAGCAATATCAACAAACATGTGATGTTTATTTTCAGAATCATTTTTCAAACAATATTTATTAAAAGACCAATTTATAGAATCTCGAATTAAATCCGTACAGAAGTAAATTATCTAAAAATTCATAAATACCACTTATGGAATTGTAAAAATTACAAAAGAAAACGATTCTTTACCAACCACACAAAACTATATAATAAAGGAACATTGAAATGAAAAATCAGATGCCTAGTTACTTTATTTTCGAATTATCAAATAATAGTTAATAAGAAATTATACATTGTGTGCAAAATTTCCTTTAATTCCATTGACAGCAACTGGAGGTTAACTAGATGTTATGTCTATCTAGCAACGGCTATTAAATTATTTGTAACTTTGAAAAGAATAAGACATATCTCTGTTTAACTCATTTACAGCATGAGATGTACCTAGTTGGTTGTGGACAATTTTCAACACTCATAATGCTTACAACAGAGACAACTCATTGTTGATATTGTTATCTCTTATAAGTAAAGGGCGGATATCTGCTCCAAGTTGGAGCAAGGCAAATTCTAGTCTCCTGACAAATTCGTATAGAGCGTATCGGCAAAAGCTGTTGTACTTGTATATTCTATCTTTTCTTGTGAAACGTTTCTCTATACAAATAAAGTCCGAACTACCCCGCACATAGAGAAGCAGTGGACCAGTTGAACTGCTACCGTGACGTCGCTACGTTACGGCGAAAAAACAGGTGCCTAGTTGTACCGTATTTCTATGAATTTCTGGTCGCTCTCTCTCATTCTTTAAAACACGGTTCGTCAGCGGCAACAAGCTGATGTTTCTGCCATAGAAAATTTAAAAAAAAACAACAATTTTTGACAAAAATAAATTTAAAAAAACTTTAAAATTACGAACACATTTTTTTGATTTGTTCTACGTGTATTTTCTTATAACTTTATGTAAATACATGCATTAAAATTAAACTACGCCAATGGTGCATTTCGAGCATTGTAATTCTAATCAGATGACCTTTAATCCGCCCTTTACTTATAAGTTGAATTCCACACGTATTTATAGCAACTATTAACCTTGACTAAGTATACGTATCTTAACAGTGTCTAGGAATGTGAAAAAATAATCGATTTTTATATTAATCCATTATATTTTTTTATAATCGATTTTTTAATCGATTCTCTAGATATTAAAGATCGATTTTTAATAAATCGACTATATTAATTACACTATTTTTTTAAATTAAAAGTAAAAAAATTAGATACACAACGCTGGTTTAAACCAATATAGTCAAACTATCTACACATTTTAATCAATTTTCGCAGTAATGAATTGATAATAAAAAAAATAATAATAAATCGATTTATTTTAAAGAGAGAAAAATCGATTTTTTCATTCCATGTCACATCCCTAGAAGTGTCTAAATGATAAACATAAAAAACTCCTCCGACTGTGACCACACAATTGGGTAGTTGACTAATTTCGGGAAATTGTTTTAAACTCTTCACAAGGCTGTAAAATGTTGTAGGATTTTTTTCTTTTTCAAAAACGATGATCATCACGCTCATAATAGTGATTTGAAATTCAAACCCAAAAAAATACCGCCAAAACGGGAGTTGAAAGTGATGACGTAATTACTGTAATTACAAATCTGTGCGTGACTGCCGGGCAGTGCATGAATACCGTCTAGAGCGTGAATGCCGCGCAGCGCGTGCGAGCGTTGAGCATCAGTGACTGTTGTCATATGGTTACCATGTGTTTGGTAGGAAGTGAAAACTTCATGTTAAATGTTGGCAACAGCCGCCATCTTGTTTGGGGTGGCACGCGCTATTCTACTTAGGTAAGCCATCTGAGCATTCGAGACATACCGTTTCTGATACTGTTTCTGATCACATGACTTTTCGTTTGAAAACTTGACTTTTTAATTAATTAATTTTAATAAAAATTGACTATTATCAGATAAAAAAAGACTTACATCATAATTTTTATCGCATTTGCTAATATTTAACATGCCACACATATTGTTTTTCCGTTACTGTCAAGTACCCAATTGTATGCAGTGAATAGGAGGAGACTTCCTACCACTCTTCTTCTAATGTACCTAGATGAATTTGGCACCCTGTATAAACATCGATATTTTTGGCACATTTCTAATTGTACCAGTGTGCATCAGTAGTTTTCCCACCAGAAATCGCTATAAAGTTGCATTAGTTACTTGAATAATTTCGTGAAATGGTGGATGCGCCAGGTTCAAATAAACAATATTTATAAACATTACGAAAATTATACAAAATTTAAATAATTTAAATTAAAATGCCGTACAACACGTGTTTCAGGTTGATTTGATACATTTGAACAAATATTCACGTTTATTTACATACAGTACACAATTGTTTATATTCATGTCTCGCCTACTTTGCCTCTGATAATGACGTATGTTACACGACAATAAACAATAAAAGACCGACTTTTATGATAAAAATAACATAGTAACAATGGACAACAATAAAAAACATAAATAAATAAAAGAGAGAAATACACAGCGATCATCTTACCTTTTTCTTCAAATAGCTGTTTATATTGTAACAGTTGATTTTGTTCTAAACATAAATTAAACTCGTTGAATTCCGTATTGAAGAAACCCCTCCAAATTGAAAAACACAATCTTATAAAAAATGTGGCACTAATTAATATAAGAAAAATTATTATAAAACATTTGGCACAACGATCCATCATTCAGTATAAAAAAATATATAAAACAAAAATAATTTAAACAATTATCCAATCGATAATCTACATCGTAACATTATCAACATTTTAATTATTTGTTTATCACAAATTTTAATTATCAAAACAAACATTGAAGCGACAAGATAAAAATGCAATTTTTTGGGGCGGAGCGCTTTAATTTCGACAAACACCGCTATTTAACAGTAAATAGAAAAAAGAAAGATACACAACGGCGACTAGTGGCGGCCACTATGATTCGTATCAGAAAGAGACGACAAACAAAATGGTAGACTAGATACTAGTAGCGACATCTAGCGGTGATTGTTGGCGATTGTTATTGATTGATTTTTGAAAAATTCGTACAATCACAACATTGTAAAAATGTTGTTTAAAAATGAACCGAAAATTGTATCGGAAAAACAACAAGACTTCAATTTTGCTACATTTACAATGATGGAAGATCTGCTAGATAAATTGAAATTGTTGAATTATGAAGAAGAGTTCTTGGGCACCATCAAAATGAAACCGCTACACAAGTAAGACAAACGCTTAATTATTGCGTTAATTAATTATGCGACTTTGCAGGTATTACTTTGTGATTACAAAGAATCCAGGTGAACAATTCTACTTGTTTGCAATGTTGTCGTGTTGGTTGATACGAAAACTGGGGAAATTGATGGAAACTCCGCAAGAGTTCGATGATCCCAACGATACCATCGAGAAAATCCTAACAATCGTTCGAGAGAATGTTGTATCAGTTTAATTAATTGCTATAATTGCTGAATTTTGCTATTTTTCCAGGGAACACCAATTGATTTTCCGCCAAATAAATTGAAACAAGGCGTTGGTGAACAAGTTGTCTACGTCCTCGATAATCTAGCGAATGAAGCTTTAAACCAAATCAATTTCAATTGGCAAAAGTAACCGAAAATCACCACAAATTGTTATAATTAATAATTATGATACGATTTAGGCCTAAACCACCCGAAGAGAAAGAAGAGGAAGCCGAAATTATCGATGATGAGTGCGAGATAAATTTAGATCGTGTTGAAGAAGAGATGATGGCTGCCTATTCGGACGATTCAGATGATGAGAATTTATTTCAATTGGATCGTATCAATGCAAATCAAAAGAATGATTTCAATAGTGATTCGATTGTATTAACGACAACAGTTGATGAGGAATCGTGGCGTTTGGAATTGGAACGTATTTTACCAAAATTAAAAATCACAATACGTAATGATAATCGTGATTGGCGTACACATTTTGAACAAATGCAACAATTAGATAAGAATATTGATGAGATTTTCGTACCGGTTAAACAACAATTGGAGAAATTATCCAAAGAGATAACAATTAATTTAGATAAAATTAATAATCGCGAGAAATATTTGAATCGTGAATTAGATACAATATTGAATGATTATCGGTTATTGCAAGATCAATTATCGAAAATTAAAGATAAATATAAGAATTTGAATAGTGGTTGTGTTGAACGTAATCGTGAATTAACGAAATTGAATGATCGTTTAGAAACTGTTAAACAACAAATGGAAGAACGTGGCAGTTCGATGACTGATGGCAGTAAGTATTTAAACGTTTGCCCAAAATGACTTAAGGTTGTTGCAATTTTTTGCAAATCAAATTCACTCTTTTGCTAGCCAAGCCAAGTTTTCCCAAAAACAAAAACAAATCCCATTGACCCTTCCATTAGCTAAACTGATTAAGAATGAATCTAGTGAAAGATCGGATTTGATCACAAGACTACTGTGTGCTAGAGAAGTATTTGCTTGCCTCTTTTCGCTAAGAATTCCATATGACGAGTTTCTTGGATAATAATGGCAGTTTTCCCAAAAAGTGCACAACTTTGCCGATTTATGAAGAACTATACTAATCAAGGGGAGAGACTCAAGGGATTGGCAATTGTCTTAAGCTTAGGGAGAGTGAATTTGATATATAAAAGGTAACAAAACTCAATACAAATGAAGTTGAATCGCGCCCCAGGCCTAGTCTAAACTAGGAGCAGCTTAACCGAAACTACTCTATAATGTTTTATTTACATCAGCTTCTCTGGATACAGCAGATCTTTCAAGACTACGGCTAAAATTTGCCACCTTTTCAAATTGTACCGCCTTAGATTCGCACCTATTGGGCCTAAGCCTCAATTAACTACTAAATGAAGTCTGATGTTTCATCAAGAAGTCCTCAATTTGCGAATTTAAGCCACGAAACTTCTGAAGCACTGAAACAGAAAATTAGGGTAGTAAGTTCTTCAATATGTTCCCTTTAGGCACAACGTTCTTATGGCGTTAAGTTGGACACAAAAATGTGAGGCTATCAAAAACAGAACGTCTTTAAATCTTCAGTTGCGCCTAAAATTTTAATTACATTACAAAATTTGCCGCCTGGGGCTGGAGCCTCACGAGCCCAAGCCTGGATCCACCATAATAAGGTGTATTTCACTCAGAATTTCAATGTTGAAAGAGCAAATCAAAGTCATCCCATGTAACTTAAACTAAAATTTTGCCCAATCGATTTATTATTACTAACACAGAATGTGATTAAAAATTGATTTAAAATCTAAAGCTTGTAAAAACTTGGTTATTTATCCTTGGACAGTGATATTTTTATAATTGGAGCTAAAAAGCGCAGTAGCTTTTTAGAGTTCATGGTGTTCTTAATTTCAAGCTTTTCACTTCTTCTGACGAACTTAAAATTTGACAGCGTGACGGCGGTAAGTTTATTTATAAACAAGCCACCCTTAATTTAATCCCCATTTTGTTGATTTGTGTACGAACAATTTGAAGGAAAGTTAATTTAGAATGTAAACATCATTAGAACTTTATATAGCTTTTAATGATCTTATCACTTAATTATCATTCTAATTTTATCATTTATTTGTACAACAATATCTTCTTTTAAAATAGGGCTGTAAGGGAAAACTTCAAGTCTACTCTGCTATTTGGCTCCGAAATCGATACTCGGATAACACGAATATTACGTTCTTTATTTGTCAAAATTTACGTTATACTCTAAATCGCGTCCAAATCCTTGAAGATCACGTTAAGAGAGACTACCTTTATAAGCTCTTGTATTAGTAATCTCTGAGAACCCTTGCGATAATAGTCGATTCTAGAATCACGACAGGATCTAAATTTTCCTGATCTCGGTCCTGTTCCGATCAGAGAAAAATTATGTTGGTAATCCAGTAGGTGTAAAGCACCCTTAATATCATTGTAAAAATAACGGCTTCCCCAATTCAAAAGATCTCTTTAAATCTTGTATCGATTAATAAGGGTGTATCTAGAGATCATCGAAGGGTCCTTACTTTTGCATAATGTAGTGATTGCATCCACTCAACCGTTTTGTACATTTAAGAAACAGGTACATAGAGTCAGCGAAAATTTGGCGTTATACAGGAATAATATGATAATTGAAAGGTTCTTTCAAGAAGTAGGGCCAAAATCAATAATTAATTCTTGAAGGCGAGCTATTAAAATTGAATTATTATTACAGCTCCACTAGTGAATATCAAGAAATCCATTGCAAAAATCAAATCCGAAATCACCGATATGGACATCAGAATTGGTGTATTGGAGACGATTTTGCTACAAACTCGGGTGCATGATGAGAAATTATTAGAAAACGAATTCGGTCAAACCATTACTGTATTTTAATTAATGTTATTATTATTTTTTTTAGTTTATCAATAAATTGTGGTTAAATGCATCAATAAAAATGTATCGATTAACTCCCCGAACTACCTTTACATTTCACACTATGGTGGCGGTATTAAAACTCTCTGTTCCATCTATCTATCTTTATCTATCACACTATTGATATAAAGGTTATATCCGTATACCCTTTAAGATAGTTTTGGGAAAGGGATAGGCGACGGCGGCGCTCTTCAGGTTTACCACCGTCATAATTTTTGTGTGGCACAGTGCAACAGTGTTCCAAAATATTGTTCTCATCTCTTATATACACTGTTATATATTTATTGTATATCTATATATAGATATAGAATTATATAAGTGTGACAAAGACAAATAATTTGGCGCTTCTTCCATCTATCTATCTATGAAATTGGTGTGCATGTGTGTGTGTGGATTATTTCGATTTTACGGCATGCGCTGTAAAGGTTGATTTTCTACGGGGACCCCAGTAACAGGCTATGCGGAACGTAAAACAGCTCAACCAACGACCAGAGCCCCCAGTCACAATACTGTATCTATCGTAGTCATATCATTGGCATCATTTAAAAAAACAATAATTAGTAAATATTTGTAAACAATTTAAAAAAAAATGGTGGTGTTTAGCGGCCGATTGTCGTGCTGGACATCAACATTACTTTTATTATTATCATTAAAATTATCCGACGGTGGTAATCTTTAAAGTGGTGATTTTCTGTAACATTTAAAAGTGAATGGACGAAACGGGAGTTTTTCCTTTCTATTGGACTTGCATTAACGTGTTGTTATTGTTACAAGAACAACAACAGCAACACCAACAATATCCACCGTACAGGGAAAGCCACTACCACTAGCACCACAGAATTTACAATAAATCATTACGAAAACAACCCATCAAATTACCACTATAAAAAGAAGCTATTGTTATTTATTATTATTACTACTATTATTATTTATTTATTTGTTGTTATTGTTATTGTTGTTGATGTTGTTGAATCATTTAAATTTAAGTAGAAATCCGTGTAAAATGTGTGATTAGATTTTTTTTTGTTCGGACGGAATTAAACAACATAGAATGTCAACAGCACCGGGGGGCAGGACCGTAACGGCCCCCGGGCCCCCAACAAATGCTGTATCGTTGAGACCAGTCGAAGTACCAGAAGCGCTACAAAAGGGTGAAAAATTCATCAAATGGGACGAGGTATGTTAATAACAATTCATTAATTAACAACTAATGATAATCAAGGGGCGGATCTAATAATAGAGCGGCACTTTACCTTACTGTTGAATAAAGCCTGAATTTCTCAACTTCTCAAAATCGAGCTTAATTCAACCAACTATAGTTTGTCACAAAATTCATTCGAATAGTGTAAATCTGATTTGAGGCAACGTTGACTTGAAGTTACGGCTTAATCTAAGCACGTCTTAGCCAGTTCTTAAGTTATTCAGCGTCTACTCAAAGCCGATCTTAAATCAATCCATCCTATTTTTGTTTTTACCTAAAATTTATTGTCAAGCAAAAGTTGAATAGTGTAAAGCTGAGTTGAAGCAAAGCCGGCTTTAAGTCACGGTTTAATTTAAGTAAACCTCAGATCAGTTTATTAAATTAATCAACTACTAAAAGTCGATTTTAATTCAATCAAGTCTATTTGGTGTTTACATAAAGTTCATTGTCGACCCAAACTTGAATTGACACAAAGGCGACTTTAAGTCACAGCTTAATCTAAGTAAATCTAAGACCGGTTCGTCTTGAATTTCTGAACGTCTACTCAAAATCGATCTTAAATTAATCTGTCTTTACATAAAATTTATTGTCAAGCAAAATTTGAATAGTGTAAAGCTAATTTGAGGCGAAGCTTTAATCTAAGTAAACTTAAGACCGGTTTATCTTAAGTTAGTTAACCTCTACTAAAAGTCGGTTATAATTCAACCAAGCCCATTTTCTCTTTACATTAAATTCATTGTTGAGCAAAACTTAATTGTGGAAAGCTGATTTGATCAAAACCGACTTTAAGTTGCGGTTTAATATAAGCAAACCTAAAACCGGTTCACTTCAAACTTCTCAACGCCTACTTAAAATCTATTTTAATTCAATCAATCCTATTTTGTCTTTACATAAAATGAATTGCCAAGCAAAACTTGAATAATGTAAAGCTAATTTGAGACAAAGCCTTAATCTAAGTAAACCTAAGATCGGTTCATCTTAAGTTACTTAACCTCTTCTAAAATTCGATTGTAATTCAATCACGCCTATTTTGTTTGTACGTAAAATTTATTGTAGAACAAAAGTTGAATAGTGTAAAGCTGATTTGGGACGAAACCTATTTTAAATTACGGCTTAATCTAAGTAAATCTTAGACTGGTTCGTTTTAAGTTATTCAATGTCGGTCTTAATTCAATCAATCATATTTTATTTTTACATAAAAGTCATTGCTGAATAAAACTTGATTTGAGACAAGGTCAACTTCAAGTCACGGCTTAATTTAAGTAAAGCTAAGATTGGTTCGTATTAAGTTACTCAACTTCTCACCTCAAATTTAATTAATCCTGTTTATTGTTTTAAGCGTAACTTGGAGCTGTAAGTTGTAGCCTAATTTAAATCAACTTTCATCTTAACTCGACGTCCCCTTAAATCAGTGACAAAGAGCGTTCGGGCTGATTCAAAACAATTTTACTCCGCCGTGTAGTTATAACATATTATATTTATTATCATAAAATCGGGCCATTAAGCCTACACTAGATGCTCATTGAAATTTTGCCGTAAAAACAATTTTATTTGTGTTTTTGTATATATATTTTTTTCCTATAGTACACGTTGAATCTGTTCGGGGAACAATAATATCGAACATTACCAATAAATATTTTATGATCAATTATCCGATAGAATATATAACAATAGGGGTGAAAACTACCCTTGTGGTAATAGTGTCGTTATCTCTTTTATACATACATCCCCACACATATTCAGCATATTTGTCTATAAAATGTGTCTATAGAAAAATCTAACAATAAAATTTAAATATCAACACGCCTACGTTAATTTAACCGTATCAAACAAATGAAATTTTGCACAGTCTACTTTGTTAAATTTTAATTTGTCGACATAAAATCTATAGCATGTTCCAATATAAAGTGTACTTTTAATATTACAAAAGTACATTGTAATATTGATTTATCGATTGGCACTCAACTCTGACTACGTTTATGTTAGTTGAGCTGATTATTTTCTACTTGAGCTGTTAGATTTTAAATTAACAACAAGTCTGTGGATTGTTGTTCTGTCTTTGTCTTATTTATTGGAAGTGCTGATACTTAGCAGTTAAAGTGTCGAAATGGAGATCTGATTTTCTATTTTATTTCTCCTCACCTCAAGCTCTACGATAGCTTTTCTCTTTTTGGGATGCTGCAAGTACAATGAAGGCGGGTGTCTTGCGTTACAGAGGCGCCTCCAAAAAATTGAAGTTTGTTGAGTTTCTTTTTATAAAGGCACTTTAAGCACCCGGGTCCTTTTGTAGAAAAGGCCGGTCCTGAAAATTAACGTAGAATGTACGTTGAACGTAAATCTGGAATCCTTCTGGACACTAGTGATATTAGCTAACCTTTTACTAGCTAATTCCTTTCTTTATTTGTTTATTGCAGCGTATTTGCGTACGTTGATGCCTAAGCGGAACCCATCAATTTTCACTAACGTTCTCAATATTTTATGTAAATACAGGATGTTAGGCATAAACATGACCACCGACACAAGTTAATGTCCAGACCATACTACAGCTACAAATTTCACTTTACACGTCCAGAAATTTAATATTTATTGCCACTAAATACATTCAAGTCATGCACTTTTGTATATGACCGGTTCAAGCTTTCCAGGCCCATATTTGGGAGAAAATTCAAAAAAAGTTAATCACTCAGAGTTAAGACTGCCTGAAATTATGCCACTCCAGGCAGTTACCTGCTTTGCTGTGGCCTCGTGCCGGCCCTGCATATGGGTTGAACTAGCGAAGGTGGATGAAGTCAATTCTAGCCATGATTATGTAAACTACTTTGGCTAAGCAGCGTCGACTAATCCACATATATACAAGGTGTCTATTTTAAATGTGATTAGTGTCAGGTTTTTATTTTCTTATCATCAAATAAAAAATAACGATATTCAATCAAAGGTGGATTCTCACCTAATTAGTGATGAAAATGCATTTTAATGTGGAAATCAATTATTTTGCTGTATTAAGGAGTTGCTTGTTCAATTATTAGTCTACACCCATTTTATTTATTTCCAATACAATCAAATTACATCACAAATCATTTGTTATATTTTCTTATTACACCAAGACCAATCAAATTTAACCATCTATCCAATAAAGGGCTAGCGTGTTTAATCAAATAATACCCATAAATCTTAGTATTGGTTTATAGCAAGACAATGATGGGTATGTGTTAGTTCTAGTTGTGTAGATTACCGCAATTACAGCTAAACAGATCTGGTACACATTGATTAAAGGCCAACTGTAAAGTTACAATACGATAATAGGCAGTCGAATCGAGTTAAAGCCAAAAGTCTTTTTATTGGTTACCACCTCTACTAGTGCATCTTATACGTTACCTTTGCGTTATTGGCCAATTTATATTGTCTAACATCTGGTGCCACATATCAGAAATGATATGTCTATCGCACTGTAAAAGCGAGCAAACACTATATGTTTCGTATCCTATATATCGACCGGTATATAGTTTTGAAGCGACTTTTGAACGATCCGAACATTAGTTTGTTGCATTTTAATGTAAACAGAAACATGTGATCGTCGTTTTCAAGAGAAACTCCTCCACTTTCCATATGTTTATGTTTCGATTTTTTTGTTCTCTGTGCATGTTTTTTTTTTGTCGTACTTTTCGGTATTCTCTTGTTTCTAAGCCAAGAAAAAGTTTGTTGATCCCCTCTTCCGCCACCTCTCCTGAGCAACCGTCTCTATTAAATAGTGGTGTTGTTGCCAATATTGTGACGAAAATCATTGGGAATAACCGATTGAAAAGGTCGACTCTGATAGTAGTATTTAAGAACATCAAATATAATCAATCAAAAATGTTAGAAAAACGAAAACAATAAAAGCAACCGTGTCGCTTTATTGTTATTATTATTATTTTTACGTTAGAACTGAATAATTGAATTCGATATGTGCCAATTCAAAATATGCGGATAGAATTACAATAAACTTTATTATAAAATTTCTAAATACGTAACGTTTAAGGCTGTGTCAATTTAATGACACATATTTTTTTTATTTTTACAATTACTGAATTGAAAATTTCTCATCTAACTGATGAGGAAATATCGTTTCGATTTCGTAATGATTCAATCTTTATTATTATTATTATTATTTATGTAAAAAGAAGGAAAAACCAGACAAGGTTAACTGTATACAATCTAAATAACATTATCGTTGCCTAATTATTATTATTGCTATTATTTCGATTCGTTTTTTTTTTTGAATTTCATTAATTAATTATTCCGTATCTGGTTAAATACTGTGCTGGATACAATTTCTAATTAAAATTTATAAGGCAGAAATGAGCCAATTCACTGTTAATTGTTTTGATAGTTATTTTGGAAATTATCCAGATCTTTGGATATATATTCGTTCTTATTTTATGCATATATATTCAGATTTTATTTGATTAATAAACATATCGTTACTATTTTCGATTAAAATTACCAATAAAATTTTATAATGTCCTTTTCGGAAAATTAATGAGAAATTATAGAGAGTAATCTACCGCAGGTGCGTGCGAAATGTACCCAACGTACCGGTTGTCTGTCTTGAGTCGGACGTTGGTCGGATATTTTGCATGTACCCGACCTCATCGGTTATCTGGTAGGTCGAAGAGGTAGCCTGTTCCATAACAGCGAGCTCACAGGTGATACTTTAGTAGGATTGCCATTGGAAATAATGTAAACCCAAAGAGTCATATATTTTGAGATTCTTTATTATCAAAAACAGCTTACAATTTCAATATCGATTATTTTTCTTTTGCTACTGCATGTATTGCAAAAGTGACTACCATTTTTGGTATGTCTTCAAAGTTGCAAAGGCTAACGAGAAAATTGATGCGGGCACACTTCCTGAAATGTACTGCCCGAATGCATGAAGACTTCATAAAGACTATGCCACAAATAAATCATCTAAATCTGCAACGATTATTAAGACTGGAAACAATTTATTTCCACTGCCAAAAATACAACAGACGAAAGATGATGCCCCGAGAGTACTGAAATTGGAGAATTATACCAGGAAACATGCTACTGTGAAAGAATACTCATAGGACAACCTTCTAAACAATTAAGAAAATTGCTTTCGAACACTCAGGACACGTCTACACTTCTTCAGCTACTAATAAAACACCGGGACAGAAGCGTCTTTAAGACCTAAATTAAGAAAACTTGGATATAGCCTCAACTCATCTTTAATCTAAAGTACCAGAAATGGATCTGGAGAAGTTACGCATATTGTTGCACCTATCACCTTGCTTACTTAAGTTGCATATACAAATAAGCTATCCTTCCGTTTCAGTCGAACTTTTCCACAGTTCGGATAACACACGAGGAAAACCGAATTGTTCGTGTGAAAATCGGACGCTTGGCCGTTAGTATTTTGACACGAATTTAAATACGATTAAGACTAAATAGTAGGCTTATTTGCTGTGCCGTCACTGCACATCTGTTTTATTAAACATATAGACTGCGCAGTTTTAGAATCCCTAGTATATACTTTACACTAATTAAACTTGAGAAATTCTATAAATTTATTATTAAGCTCTTGCACCTAAATACTCGGTTTAGTAGCAATAAACACTCCCTCTTGACATATGCTAATTTATATTATTGCTCTTGTTTATAACTTTGGAATGAACTCGTTGTATGATCATTAAAGCTATTTTGTATTCTTCCTAGCTTAGTCTTTTTACATTGTCTATTTATTTACTAGAATCTAATCATTAAGAGCTGACTCTATAATATTGATTTGCTTTCAGAATTTATGTTGTTCTTTTTGAAAAATCTAATTACTACTATCAAGCTACTACTCAGTAATTCACTCATCAATCATCTTCTAAATAAATCCATGATGCTTTTTTTTGAGGAAAGGATAAAAACAACGATTTGTATGTCGATCCTAGAATGAGCTCCCACAGAACTCATCAGTACATTTAGCCTTCACTATAATGGAACAATGCAAGCAATTCTAGTGGTAGCAATCTGACTAATACACTTTAAATGGAAAGCTTATAAAGTTGGGTTGTAATATACGTATATGGTCTTTTATGTTCTTGTATATGCTTCTATTCTTAGTTTGAAAACAACCTCTCATGGAAAGCGAGCACAATATTTTTAAAAGTGCAACGCTTCTTTAGTATCCAATTATTTACTATTAGTGGAGTAAGTAATAATAACAACAACAACAAAAACGACACCAGAGATGGCTGAAAATAGAATGTGACAAAATGGAAAACAGTTTCGATCCAGACAAGAGTTCTCTGACCTGATTTTATTGAATACGTATTGTATTTATGTTTACAAAAAAAAAGCAAGGTTTCCACAAAATCTTTATAATATACAATACACTAACGAACGGAATGTGTAAAGTGTTGAATGAAAGAACCCTTAACGAATATCAAAAGCTATCTAGTGTTTGGGGTAGCAGTTGATCTCTTCGTTGAAAGTGTAACTGATATACCATGAAAACTGAGCGTTTGAGTAGTGTGTCCGATCCGAAAGTCAAAAATTTCTACGAGGAATACGATCCTTCTGGATCATATTGGAAAACGCTTTCACATCCCCTTGCGCTTCTTCCGGCCATTTGAACAGGCTGTAAATCTCGAAAAAGTTCGGTTATTGCTCTTGAAATTCTCAAGTTGCTATACAATTTTTGCGTAGAAAGAAATTAGACTTCGTTCTACTTTAATTGCGGTTGTCAATCTTGTTGTCTCTTAAGAAATTCTCATTATATTTGTATTTTCGTGGAGTTTCTCGTATTCTGTTATTTATAATTCATTTTAAATTTGTTATGTTTTGTTTTTATTGGATTTTTCGTTGGTGCAAATTTAACTGTCATTTTATTGGCGATTTTGCTTGATTGACAGCAAATATTATTTTGTGACATGAATTGATAAATATTATTCTTTGGCTATTATTAGAATTTATTGTTTTTATTGTAATTTTTAATACATTTTAGTTTAAACAAATAATGTCGATTATTTATTGTTTTAAATTTTCTATGCAATTGAAAGTTCCCAAACAATGTGTGTTGTGCTATTTCAAAAGTTTATTCAAATTTTACAGCTATCATCGAATTGAAGATAATAATAATAGGATAAAAACAAAGATGATCCGATAATGTTACGTAAGTCACGTGGGATTCGTTTCGTTTTTTTTTTTTAGCACGTGACTTATTATAAACACTTCGTGTGCCCGTTCGAATCGTTACAAATCGACCAACATCGAATAACATTAAGGCTTCATTCCACATTATAGTGCAGTCAATTTGGGACTCAATTTTGAGTTTTCGTCTACTACGAGCAATTAGGTTAACGTGTTTTATTTGTTACGTATTCTTTTATAAATTTCACCGGATATGTCACATCTTTTAAAGTCAACTCGTTCTAAAATATTACTTACATGCCAAGATTTGCCGTCTTTTCAAATTGTAAGCCTAAATCTACCGTTACAGTTTGATTATGGTGTATCAAGAGGTTCTCAGTCAGCGAATTTAAGACCGCAAAATCTTATAAGACACGAGAGTTCTAAGACATCGAAATTCGAAAAATCTAGATTGCAAGTTTTTCAAAATATTCCTATTAGGCCCAATGTTTTTAGGGCGACTTTAACGTTAAGTGCAACAAACAAATGTGACACTATCAATAATAAGGTTAAGTTACGCTTAAAATTTTACTTATACTCCGAAATTTCGTGCTTTACGTGCCTAAGCCTAAGTCCATCACTGGTTTTCGGGTTGTGGGAGTGTTGTCTTTTGAGCATCATTTTGAAAATATCTGCACAAAGATTTTGTAGGAGCAAACAAAAAAAAAATGGTTCATTGCCGGTTTTACTGGAGTATAATATTCAGATTCCGATCAAAATATTTTTCGAGACCAAGCTTTGTTGGAGTATGATTGGCGTGGATGCGCTCATGATTTTTCATTTAACCCACTCGCTGCCAAGCCTATATTATATGAAGCTATTCCCATTGCCATTTATATTTTGAGTGGTATCGTTTACCAAAGTTCTGTTATGTCTTGGTAAAAGCACATATATTATCAAATTATCATACATAATCATTTGCATGCATAAAATCAAAGCCGAGTATAGTCGTCGTTGGCAATGGGAAGAGAACAGGACTATGTTGTAGGTAACATATTGAAAGACTTGGTAGAGAGCGGTACTCTAAAAAGAGTCACTGTTTTGTCTTTTTTCTAAGAACTCCTCTCATCTTTCTCTTCTGTGTTTGTCTCGCTTGATGTTGTCTTGTAACTCTTTCTTGATTTACGTCCGGTGGAAACGCTATGAATTCCTAAACTGATTATCGTAAAATAGTTGCAACTATTTTATGATCGAATTTGGAAATTTTTCGACATGCCAATTTTCGTTTTACCACAAGTGGTCCTAATAAGGTTAGAATTAGGCTTGCCTATCTTCGGAAAGCCTAATTCGGCCCGAATTGATTTTTCGGCAAGCCTAACTAAATTATTATTTTTTTTAAC
This sequence comes from Epicauta chinensis, assembly GCA_021725515.1. NCBI lineage: Eukaryota > Metazoa > Arthropoda > Insecta > Coleoptera > Meloidae > Epicauta > Epicauta chinensis. The sequence continues at coordinate 109,439 of JAEDXX010000182.1, read as the reverse complement.
TTCTTCATGCTGGAGTTTGTTAAGATTACAAGCATCCATCGAAGGCTTTCTCCACTTTTGGAAAAAAAAAATGTTTTATGATGACAATTTGGCTAAAATTACAACGCTCGAAATGCACCATTGGCGTAGTTTAATTTTAATGCATGTATTTACATAAATTTATAAGAAAAGACACGTAGAACAAATCAACAAAAATATGTTCATGATTTTATAGTTTTTTTTTTATTCATTTTTGTCAAAAATTGTTGTTTTTTAAAATTTTCTATGGCAGTTTGTTGCCCCTGACGAGCCGTCTTCTAAAGAATGAGAGAGAGAGCGATCAGAATTTCATAGAAATACCGAAATACGGTATAACTAGCCACCTGTTTTTTCGCCGTAACGTCGTGACGTCACGGTAGCAGTTCAACTGTTCCACTGCTTCTCTACGTGCGGAGTAGTTCGGACTTTATTTGTAGAGAAAAACGTTTCACAAGAAAAGATAGATTATGCAAGTACAACAGCTGTAGCCAATACGCTCTATACGAATTTGTCAGGAGACTAAAATTTGCCTTGCTCCATCTTGGAGCAGATATCCGCGCTTTAGTTATAACTCACTTCACGGTTTTATTACCAAAGTGTGGTACAAAAATGGAAATTAATAACGCAGACAGGCAGGTAGTTTAGACGTGGTTAAATTGTAAACAAAGTTCGTTGATTGAAAACTACGCGCTTCAAACCGCGTCAGTTAGTTTTGTCCTGTAAGACCAATGTTATTTTCAGCCGCGCAGACTTGTCGCCCGTCTGAAATTCTAGCCGTGTAGTTGGGCTGTCGCGCCGCGTCGGTGTGCTAACATATTCAGTCCGTGTTACAGCCTAATTATAAGCCATTTTAAATGAATGTGACATGTGTTTACTGAAATTGCACACACAGTTCAGTATGAATTAATTAATATTACGCTGTTAAAAATAGACTAGAGCAGGAACTTTTAAAGCTGGAAAACCAACAGGAGGTTTTCCTAAAAGTTATTAAAAAGTTTGAATACAAGTAGGTTCCCTTTTCAAGAATTTCAAGACGGCAATATCGTTGAACTGAAAAGTAAATAATATCAAAGAATTGAGAGAAACTATAAAAACTGCTATAAAATTCAACAAATACTGAATGCTTTATAAAGAAAAATAAAAAGAATTGCAGAAAGTTCGCCTGCCAGTATCTATCCATTTCCGTATTTCCCCCATTTTATAAACTAACTTACCGGTATACCAATCATTTATTATTAAATTCAATATTTAATTTCCGTTTTAATCCCAATAGAGACACAAAGAATACGAATAAAACAAAAAACGAAATAATTATTTATTTCTAAGTATTTTAATTTATATTCTTAAAAAGTTCTTTAATGTCGAATTGAGTACTTAGATGAAGAAGCATCGGTTGTCTTTGTTATACTCATTATCATACTGTAAAAAAAGATGAGAACGACAAGATGATCTGACGTCAACAGTATTCATATTTGATAGAAGATGTTCCCATATTTGAGATATCCTTCATATATGGAATTGCATTAATCCGGCATTAGATAGGATTTGATAGTTGCCTGTTTGTTGTGAACGGAAGATAAGTTTCATATTGTTTGGATATACGTAAATCTTACAGGAAGAACTGTTTGTAAAATAGAGAAACAAAACAAATAAGCCAACAAAAAGAATTGATTTATTTAGTCCAAGACAAGCTATTGTTCTTTGGAACAATTTGAGAATCTCTAGGCGAGTTAAAAATAGTTTGTGTCTCGATCGTTTTTCCAATCTGTTATTAAACTATAATAATAAAAGATTTGTTTTTATTTGTTGGAAAGTTGGTATCTATATAATAATAACGACAATACTCGTCATCGCTATTATCTTTTACGATTTGATATATTTTTCTAAGTTTCATCCTGCTGGCGCTCTCTTGAACTTAATTCTAATTCTATTCGAAATGCCGCAACTGTATATTAAATACAATACGGAATTTGACCGACTAGATTTGTGCGAACGAAAATAAAAAGTTTCCCAATAGTCGTTATATAAGTTCAAATTGTGTTAGAAATTGTAGGAAGTCCTGAACGATATAAATAATAATAATAATAATAATGATAATACAACAATATAGCTGATATCCGCCTACATGCAATAATCGTTTTAATATCTATTTACCTATACATAGTACGTGCCGGAATATTATTAAATATCATTGCAAAATAAATCTGTAGCAACATCATCAAATAGATTATCTATTTATAGAATAAGAAAGATGCATGGATAAACTGTGAATTTATCTCATTTATTTGTGTAGTCATGGCAACATGACCGATCCGTAATGAACAACCGGCGAAGAGTGGAAATATCTGATAATAAACAAAGATTTATGTTATCCGAACACATATGTATATACAATGGACGCCCTTTAATTTGGACACCGTTCAAATCAAATCGATACAAATAAAGCAGACTGTTCTATATAGGGTTGCCATCTCGTTTATTGTTGCATTGTTATAATTTATAAGAGAATATAAAAAAAGTCGACTATTTTGTATATATAGTATATCAAATTATAATTAAATAGCGTTCACTGTATTTATTTAGTCGTCTTATAATCAACTTACTCAGATGTGCTGATTTTGATTTATTTGGTAATCAATTATCATCAAATGCATCTACACCTATTCTATCAACAAATTTGCAAAATATTATTAATAATTCTATAATTATTATTTTCTAAATCTCAAAAATTTGTGTATTACTAACGTAAATCTTTATCATAAAACTATAAAGTTTAAAAATAAAATCCGAAATTGTTGACATTTGTATTAAAAATCCATCACATTTTATCCTTTATTATTGTGATAAGAGTACTTGGAAAATAAAATAAAAATATGGTAACCCCAAACAATTTGATTTAAAAATTTGTTATTACTCTATTACATAGATTTTTTTACGATAAACTTGATTTAAAACGATTTTACTTTAGGCGAAATTTACTGATTTTTTCCGTCCACATGCATCAGTGTTGAGTGTGTCGTTCTATCTCTTCCGGGAGCTGCACCATTGCCAATTTATTTATTTATACTCCTCCATCTTCTCAAGAAGCTCGTTTCAGTCTTTCTTACTTACTTGTTTTTAACACAGGTAATAAAAAAGGCTACCACATGCCAGTTGAGTTAAATAAAGACATCGCGAACGATCGACCAAAATTGGCTTAGCGATGGACTTACTTTGCTGAAAGTTTTATGTGGTGTCCAATAGGTTTTTTCCTTTTGGGAGGGGCCCTAAATGAGAGCCGCACACTGAGGCCATCTGACCTATTGTGTGCACCTCCATTTACCAGAGCCTTACTGCAGCTGTTCCAATCCTCTAATGAAGCTCAGTAGCCTGCCGTATTCGGCTTTCCAAATGTCTTCTGGCTCCAAAAATCGTCGCCTCAGGTGTTGCTCTCTGAGGCCAGCCAATGCGTGACACTCGCAGAGTATGTGGTGACGAGTTTCATTCTTTTCTAAGCACGCCCTACACATTTCGTCATCATTGATGCCAAGCTTGTGTAGGTGTTAATTCATGGGACAGTGTCCAGTGAGCAGTCCCACAATTATCCTGAGATCTTTTCTAGCAAGTCTCAGCAAATCTTTATTGCGCCTAGCGTTGGGTCCTTCGATGAAGATCCTTGACTGACGCAGTCCTTTGTGTTATCTCCATTCCTTCAAGTGGGATTTCTCCAGTGCCCGTTTCTGACGTTCTTTGGGGATGGGGAGAGCTGGTTCCGGCCAAGGAAGCCCATGTCTGAGCCCCTCCGTCCAATAGGTTTATTATTTTATAATTTGAGGGTACATTTTTGCCTGCATTTTTAAATAGGTCGCCATTCGTATGGGATTTTATGATGGCAAAAGATGCTCCTTATTAAAAATGTCATACACAGTTTTTTACCCATATTTCAGCAACTCATTTTGGACGCTATTTTGTCCGGGACTTCTCTTCCATTTTTTAATTAAGGTCGTAATTATGAAATCACTACTTGGCTAGATACACACATTGGAACTTAATAAACAAACCAATTTTCGTCACAATTTTCTTAATTAGCAAGAATACCCTAAATTTTAGAATCATTGAAAAAGATATCTGGTGCAGATAGGGACTGGCCATGGCTGCAAACCTTAAGGGCGCATACTCTTAGAGCCGCTATATAGCTGAGGAACGAGCACATTAAGAGCTTACCCAAGTTTAAAACACGAGTTTATGCAAACTTGCACTTGTTTACGAAGACGCCTAAACGAATGTTTTTGTTTTCCTTGCTACTAAAAAAATGTTGAAGGGCACAAAATTCAAATATTGCCCATGATCTTAACTAACAATAAGACATTGTACCTGACAGTCCCTTAACAAAATACTTCGCCATTTTTAATAGGGGCAAAAACATGGCCGATTCTGTGGGTGGAAGGATTTTTTAAAATCTTTACTGGTTTTCCTTTGATGTGTCAGTTAAGCTGACATTCCTTTTGTAAATCAATTTTAATTTTTTCAATTTCAAATAACTCGCAACGGATGCAAAAGTCTAAATGTGACGTAGAGATCTTTAAAACTGAAGCTGTTGCGAGCAAACAAATACTGCTTCAGCTATTTGTATTTTCGAACAAAATAGGCAAATTTTAGACCTATAAAAGTTCGGCAGCTCCTTTCATTTGCTTGGCTTGATAATTTATATATCTTTTAATTGTTTTATCATACAGGATGTCCTGTATTTAATAAGCATATAAAATTGCCGATAAAAAAATAATGAAGCTGTGAATTATTGATAAGTTTTCGAAATTGTTTACAGGATTCGGGTGTTGGGACTCCGGTTACATTACGTGTCGACAAACACGGTTTCTATTTACATTGGATCGATCAGAATCATGAAATGGATCTACTTGATATTGCCACGATACGTGATACACGAACAGGACGTTATGCCAAAATACCAAAGGTAAGTAAATTGAAGAGTATGTTTGTATTTCTAATAGAAAATAAATAGATCGTTTATAACCTATAATAAATAGGAAAGTTCATTGTCTACATGCGACTATAATGACAGGGATAAGATTAGAACAATTCAACACAAACAAAGTTCCATGAAATATCGAAATCTTATCTTGACGGGTAGGTTGCACATTCTTAGAGTGTTACGGTATATTGTATTGAGGAATAGATATTTGAACACTTCTCTATGATCTATATGACGTCTAATTAGTAGATCCGCCCCTTAGTAATGACACAAACACTAACTAACAATAATTGGGCGGCTATTTGTCGGTGTATATCTAATTTATTTTAGTACGTAAATTAATTAAATTAGTTGCTTTGTTGGGATTAATATTACAATAAATCATCAGAGATTTGCGGGTCATTGACCTAAGCTTCTATATTTATACGACGTTACCATATAATGGAATTTTGGTCCCTATCTTAAATTCAAGATGGAGATACTTTTAGTACCTTCACAACAAAGAGTGCCAAGATTATACAGGGTTGGCTGGATGACTAGCCACAGTAGTAGAAAGCTGTGTCACCGATCGTATTAAAGCTTTCACAAGGATCACAGTCGCTTTGTGACTGTGTTAAAAGCAGTTATTACTGGAGCTCTCAACATGTACCTGGGTTGGAGCTTGATCTAAGCCTATATCTGACGTTATAGTAAAAGCTGGTCTATCTAGACTGTTTCTGATACATGAGAAGATATGGAGGTTGCTCGAGCTGTGTTTAGTTTGAAGGCCACAACTGTATATAGCTTGTTTTTTTTTTGTAGTTTGTTGAGTTTCTTTTTTCGAAAAGGCTGCTCGAAAGTTTTGATTCAATTATTAACCGATATGAAATTTTAGTAAAACGTTTACGACGTGTTTGTGTTGAAAATGAATGAAACTGGCATCATAGACGGAGTTCATATTAAATGCACCGAGACAGAGAGAGATAGAGAGATTAGAAACGTTACAATTCAATTTATAAACATTGACGGGATTTTTCGTCTTAATTTCTATTAATAATTGCAAGAAAGGAGAGAAAGATAAGATGGAAAAGTAATATCAGATTCAATATACAGACAATCCGATATTTTGTTATCAAATTTGATTTGTTTTCTTTCATTATCTTTGATTGTTAGAATTGAAATTTGACACAGATTGGCATATGATGGAATGTAATGCCCGATTTTTTTTTCCGTTGTTGTTCAAAAAAAGATTGATTATAAAGTTAATTTGGTAGCCCTTGGATAGGAACCCGATCAGTCTATGTATACCGAGTGATTCATTTGGATGTGTTTCTCAAATTGAAGGGTGAATCGGCGATAAAATCGCATGCTACTCACACCAACGCTTGGCTAACGGCAACGAAATTTGTGTTTTGCGTGCATCTGATGTACAAAAAAAGATTGTTAATTGCTTTAGTTTTTACATTAGACAAGTAATAAAAGTATATAAAAACATTTGCTTATCTTTATTTGTGATAAACACAATTTATCAAATACAAAACACGTCGGTAGAATTACCATTTTCACCCACTTCATCTCCTGATTATTTTGATCAGTAATTTCTATCAACTTTTCTGATTTTCACATTATGGACGGTGTGGCAGCGATAAGAAATTGTTGCAACCAGCGCGATTATTTCGCGACCGCTGCGAATCTTTCTCATTGGCGCGTGTGGAATTGATGCATATCTACACACGACAATGGAATTCTGTACGATATCTCATATTTGAGCGTGCTACACTGATGCACGGCGAATTCCTGTGGTTTTAATAGAGATGATCACAACAATCTTGTCAGGTACACTGAAATAATGCCCTATTTACTGTCCCTTTTTAACCAAACACATTATAATTCTGTTGCTTTTCCACTCACTAAATTCATTGTTCCAACAAATTTATAAGGAATTTGTATGGTATTCGTTGTGTGGACGGATATAGAACACTTGTAGCTTGATGTTGATAGACTAACCGTAATGTCGTTTATATGTCGCTGTACCATTATTTTTGTCGATTATTTTTAAATCATCATCAAATTGAAGGATTAGAATTTTCAAATTTAATAGAATATTCTGAATAACGATTGAAATTTTCATTTAAATGAATTTTTTTGTATACATGAAAATCTTCTGATGGAAATAATTAGAATCGATCGCAAATTAGAAAAGTCAATTTACGTTTTGAAATTTTTATTTGGGAAAATAGTGCGGTCAGATGAATAATTTTGATAATTTGATCTTATACAGACTGTCTGACCTAAAAACGATCGCTTTCAGTTGACAGAAATCAGCAACTTCCCCTTCAAACGCATTCTAGAATTTAACACGACTTGAACTAGTCTTAATTTTCGTTTGCTCTAACCTCAGTTCCTTTTTAATTGAAGATATGAAAAGTAATTCTGTAAAGTAATCTCAAGTCTGGTTGAGCGTTGTTTGTTGTTGAAATAATCGCAAACTCGTTAATTGAATTATAATAATCTTTTATTGCTTTTAGTTCACTTTATCTCATCGCATATGCCAGATACATAATTCTCTAATTATTATATCTAAAATACATTATCTAACTAAATCTTAACTATATTGACCTTATGATAAAAGTGTGAAGAGGTCAAGTTCTACATTCAAATATTGATTGAAACTAATTACAATTGATCCCAATTGTAAAAAAAAAACAAAATCAGAGTAAACCGTTTCGACCACCACAATCATTGACATTTCGCCAACTTCAAAGCATGCTGATACTGATTAAATTAGGAGTGTTAAATCTGCGACCTGTTGGCCAAAATTAATGGTTTAGAACTTCGTTTTTTTTACCGATTTTCATGACCTTTTTGGCAAGGGAGCAATGCGTATATTTAATTTATTGAATTGTGTACATTTTATACAGATATTCAAGTAAGTACAGGACTTTTTTAAAAGTATATCTTCGGTAAAAATTAAAGATATCAGAAGCTCCCCATCGGAAGTCACCATCAAACGTAGCTCTCTTTAAGCTCATAATTTTTGTCTTAAATCAACAGAATGCAGCTTTTGTCTATATGAACCTAATTTCCCTTAAAAATATTGAAAATTGCATATTTTAGAAGCGATCAAACAAAAAGGCATTTGTTGCCAATCTTTTTATCACTTTGTTTGCAATAAAATAATATTTTAAATGATGATACTACGTTGAATTTGGGATCATATAGACCGTAAATGTATAAGGCATCTGCCTATCAATTTTTAAAGGCATGGGTAAAGAACATTTTGGGCCAGAATGTTCACAATACCAAAAGTGTCGTTTCAAGAATAACTTGCTGATCAATCAACAATTTCAACACTTGGAGATCCTTCTTTTCGAGTTCATAAATGACTATCTGAGTGACAGCTTTGATTTATTCACTCCGACACTTACTGCCTTAAATGTTACTTAACACGTTACTCAGATAAGTTGTAAGCAACATATTGTTTTATCAGTTCCTATCATTTTCTTGGTATCGAAAAATATGTACAGATGTAGCTTTTGATCTGATAGATACAAACATTTGACGATCGAATCTAAAACTTCCAAAATTTCCAAATCTAACTCATAGGAAGCGCACATTTAAGAACGTTTCTTGTTCTGTGTAACCTGATATTTCTTGCTCCATTTTGCAAAACTATACTAAAACCAATACTGGTAGTTTTGGTCTTGTTCTTGTATATTCTCTCTTGGTGTTGGCGTTGCGTTAATAGTGTTAGTTTTGGACTGGATCTTGATCTTGCATCGTTAAATCTGGGACTTGAGTCACTCTTGCATAATTACCTAAGTCTTTAATACTTTTCGCAAGAGTTTTTTGAGGATTACTTAATTGATCAATCTCTATCTAGTTTCACAATTATGAAATTTTATTCTTTAATTTTCACCAAATTGTATGCTCCTAATTTAAGAACTCTTGATTTGCGCTTCATACTTGTTATGCTGTCGAAATCACTAAAAAGTTTTATTCATATGAACCTTGCCAAGCATTCTCCTTCGACTACAATGGTTTGGTAGACCCAGTAGTGGCCAAGTTTTCCAAAAATACCGGCGCAGTTGGGTTTTAAGTTGTTGAGTAGGGTATAAAGAAACAATCCCTTAGATATTACACTGTATCACAAAAATCGACCATTTTTTTTTCAAAAAGCACCCTGTAAATATTGTTCAGGATGTCGAAAAAGTGAGCCTGTGAAAGTATCAGCTCTTAATTTTAATATTAACAGGTGCCTCATCGCGATTTTCCATTTTCCATTTGATTAACATGGGAAAAAGATTCTCTTGCACTTTGGATTTTTATAGCTCACGTTGGGAACAATATTTCGAAATGACTAAAATACATTCTTAAATGAAATTTAACGCTCTACAAAAAGGGCCTCTTACAATTTTTTGGTATATTTAGTCCTTCAAAAGTTATTCGAGGTTAAAGTTGGGTTAATAGTAAATTTTTACATTTTTACAGTTTTTTGACAGAACCATCAACTTTATGGAAACATTTTATAGAACATTTTTTGTACAGGATTTTATTATCTATAAATTATCTTTATAAAAGTTTTTCATATTCTTCACAGGTCGAAAGTTATTTCACTCAGTATTGAATAGTTATCAATGCGAAAATATTACTAGAAATTACTAGAATAAAAAAAATATCAGTTCATTGTAAATATCTTACGACCTGCAAAAAATATCAAAAGCTTTTATAAAAATAAGTTATAGAGAATAAAATGCTCTACAAAAATGTTCTATAAAATTTTCCCATAAAGTTGATGGTTGCGTCAAAAAATTGGAAAAATTAAAAAAATTACCATTAATCTTGAATAACTTTTGAAGAAATAAATATAACCAAAAATTGTAAGAGACTTTTTTGTAGAGCGATAAATTTTGTATAAGAGCGAAGTTCAGTTATTTCGAAATATTGTTCCCAACGTGAGCTATAAAATTCCAAAGTGCAAGAGAATCTTTTTCCCATGTTAATCAAATGGAAAATCGCGATGAGGTACCTGTTAATAGTATAATTAAGAGCTGATACTTTCACAGGCTCATTTTCCCGACATCTTGAACAACATTTCCAAGGTGCATTTTGGAAAAAAATAGTCGATTTTTCTGATACAGTCTACTTAGACATAGACGCGGCCCTGGATATCTATTCGTAAGGTCGCTTGGTTGGCAAAACACCAAGAAGATCTCCAGTAGTATTGAAAACGATTATTTTAAAGTTACATTGATCGACTAAAATCCAGAAAAAAACTTTATAGATCGCTTTTTTCATGTAACTTCTTAAGGTCTCTATATCTCTAGTTATGCTCCTGAATGTAATACAAAGTTTTGCATTGAAATAAGAAACTTTTGAGTAAGTTAGAAAAGCCCAAAGCTGTGTGAAATTGGATTTATTTTTGAATTTGGTTTTACTTTTAGTCCTGATCTTGAGCTTTGATATTGATTGTAGTGCTATAATATAATACAAAACCAATTATAGTCGATTGACTTGTAAGTCACTAAATTAGTTTATTGTTGCCAATTGTAAAAATTTAATCTACAACTCTTATCAGATGCTCCGAAAGATCTTCGGATCTCTTATTCAGAGTAGGTCGAAAGTACGAGGAATACAAAAAAAAAATGTTATTTTGTTAAAATCTGACATAAAATGTAATGACTTATAAGGCAGTTCACTAAAACTAGTCTGGCACTATAAACATTGTAGTGGTTTCTTGATCTTAGATTATGAAATTATTTCGATTTTCTCCCGACACTGTAACCGTTAGTAGACACCTGACGAAGCATTTTGCTTCGACTACAATGATTTTATAGATCTAGAGGTGGCCCAACTTCTCAAAAATATGTGCATGATTCGGATTGTCACTGTGGTTGAGCGGGTATCAAAAAATTCCCTAGATGTACGAGGGTGCGTTTTTAAGTTCGCGGAATGAGAGGGTTGGAGGGGGGTGATTAGGCTCATTAGGATCGTAACGTGTTTAGTGACTCATAATTAGTATAAATACGAGATTTCATTGTTATTAGACTATTAGTCTTTGAGCTATCGCCAACCAAGCAACATAATCAGGAGTGAAAAGTGAAATATGGAAAAAATCGAATATCGTGCCGTTATAAAGTTCCTTACCAAGCAAGGAAAATCAGTTGCGACCATAATGGATGAGATGTCATCGGTTTACGGTGACTCTTGTCCAGGAAAAACCATGGTGTACAAGTGGCACAGTTTGTTTAAAAAAGGAAGGGAATCCCTTGAAGACGACCCGAGGCCGGGCAGGAGCATCGAGGTGACCACGCCAGAACTTATCCAAAAAGTCGAAAAACTTGTACTCAACGATGCTCGACTAAAGAAGAAACAACTCGCAGAAATGGTTGGAGTATCCGATACAACCATTTTTAAAATCCTGCACGATCATCTTGGCATGACTAAGGTCAGCGCAAGATGGGTACCGAGAATGCTCACGCCGCCGCAAAAACAACAACGCGTAGAGTGTTCACGTGCATTTTTGGACCTCTGCAATGAAGACAAGGATGGTGTATTGAGTCGAATTGTTACTGGAGACGAAACTTGGGTTCATCATTATGAACCTGAGTCGAAACAAGACTCTATGCAGTGGCATAAAAAGGGCACAGCACCCCCCAAGAAGTTTAAGGTGTCACAGTCAGCTGGGAAACTCATGGCAACGGTCTTTTGGGACTCAGAAGGAATATTATTGATCGATTATAAAGATAAAGGTGTTTCTATAACCGAAGAATACTACGCTTCAATATTAGAGCGACTAAAAGAAGCCATTAAACAGAAAAGACGGGGAAAATTGACGAAAGGTGTGCTGCTTTTGCACGACAATGCGCCCGTCCACAAGAGCCGCGTTGCGTTGGCTGCCCTGCTTAAAGTGGGCTTCGATATTTTGAACCACCCACCCTACAGCCCAGACCTGGCCCCGAGTGATTATTACCTCTTTCCAAAAATGAAAAAAGAGCTGCGGGGTAAAAAATTTACCACCGATGATGAAGTTAAGGAGGCAGTTTCAGCGTATTTTGAGGACAAAGACAAAACATTTTTTTATGAGGGTATAAATAAATTAATTGAAAGATCTGAAAAATCTGTACGTCTTGCAGGTGAATATATTGAAAAGGAAAAATTATTTGTTTTTTTTATTTCAACCCCTTACCCTTCATTCCGCGAACATAAAAACGCTCCCTCGTAGATCCAAAATTATTTCAATTCTCTCCCGACACTGTAACCATTGATGGAAACCTGAGCAGGCATTTTGCTTCCGCTACAATGATCTTATGAACCGACAGGTGGCCCAACTTTGTATACGATTGGGATTGTCACAGTTGAGGGGGTTGATGGGGGTACCACGAAATTCCCTAGACGATCCGAAAAGTTTCTTGTTTGACCCCGAAATAATTGATATGATGTTAAAAGCTCGTTGTTTTTTTTTTATTGGGCACGATAAATAAACATTCAACAGTTCCCCTATATCCTTTCAACTAGTCTGTCAGTCGATCAATTCAATCACATTAACAATTTTCGATTTAGTTTTCAATCGGCTGCGATCATTAAAGTTTACATTTCTCAAAATATCATCTTTTAAAAATAATCCTCGACGATTCACAATCTAAAATTAATTAGTTTCATTAAATTTAAAATGGAAAGTCTCTCCGTTATAATAATAATAATAATAATAATAATAATAATAATAATAGTAATATTTGTTGCGTTTCTCTTATAATCAATACAATAGGACCTAAAATTTTATCTGTTGTTCGCTTTTGCTTTGCTTTATTGTTAACAGAAAATTATAATTTATAGTGTTTTGCTATTTTCATGACATTTTCATTTATTTTTCCTTCATCTGTTCGCTTTTATTTATATGTATATATGTGGATATAATAAACTAAAAACAATGGGTAAACAGCAAGGGATGGTTAGGGTAGTGGAACAATACTGATAACGGCCCCTGTTTCTGGTAAATAATAGGAAAAACAGAACGAGAGATAAAGTTTATATATAAAAGATACATACATACATATATTTGTATATAATATACGGGAAATTGCATCTAAAATCCGGCCAAATGCTTTCAAAATAATTTTCTAAATCAACAGAAGTGGGTGATTATTTTTTATTCTCAATTAAAATACGCTCGATAAAATCAAGTGTTGAATTTGTTGAAAAGTATGATTGAAGAGCTCTTTAAACGTTTCTATAGTAGAAAAATGAATGCTTAATAAATTAAAATAACATAAAAAACCCTCAACTATTGTATTTTAATCAATTTAGAGAAATTGAACAAATGCGACACTTGAATCGATCATTAATCATCTAATAATAACAGTATCGATTGTTAATTTTGTGATGTTTTCATTTTTCTCTATTTCTGATTTGTTTCTGTTCAGTTATCATTAATAACAATAGAAGATTTGTAGAGCTGATCCGGGCATTACTTCAAGACACCTTGGGGACGTACAGTCAATTTCTAAAGACTTTAGTGTGATTTAGAAGGCTCTAAATGTATGATAGGGGATGTTCGGCTGGTAATAACAGATTTCTGGCGCCAATAGTGCAGCGCCAGTGCTATATATATTTTTTTTAATTGAAAATGTGGGAGGAAAATTGTCAGCCGTATTTTGTGCTTTTGGTACAACTTCGGATTGTTTTCGCCATCATCATTAAAATTGCTACAAAGGCGTTTCTAATAGATATAAAAGTAGCGTTGTCGCAGTTCTGTCAAACTTAACCTTAGACAAGTTTCAAACATGACAAATGCGACACATTCCATTCGAATGAAATTGAAGTTCAATCTTATGTGATTCACCCTTTTCAGCTGTCTATCAGACACACCCCATTCTTGTTACTTTTGTTATTTTATTAGTCTTAAATAAAATCAAAGCGATCGTTGAATCAACAGGGGAAAAACTGTGACTTGATCGACTGTCAATATCAAACTGTTGTATTGGACGAGACGGTTCTATTATCAACGGAAACAATGCAAAATTAAAAGTTTCAAAATAAACTAGCCGCTGGCACAATTCACCACAAGAAAAAAATCAATCACTGATATAACTATATACAGTGAAGGCAAACGGAATAGATAGTGGTGATATTAGATAAAGGATAGCTTTGGGATTATGTTTAGATAGACTGCTCTCTCTGTGTCTAAATAGTAGACTTCTTAAGAAAATAAATTCGCGTAGGCGATAATTTTAGAAAGAACATCTTAATTGGTGGTGACTGTTGAACACCCACGCACTTTATTAGAGAAGTTTACTCTACATCGCCCTTTAACTGACAGTCTAACTATATTGCATGTTGACATGCAATAATCGTATTTAACACAAACATTATCGTGCGGGTTCTATTTTATGTGTTTTGTTGGTTCGTGTAGATTTATCCGAATCGATGTTGGTTTTTTTCTTGTGCTATAAATTCGTTGTATAAAAGCCGAATACAAATTGTAATTACATTGTAAATTCCATCAATTATTATTTGGAAATAGATAACGTTTTATTTTGTTGTTATTTATATGTATATTTTCAATAAGCTTTTATTTAATTTGATTTGTTTAGATGTTTGGCTTAAATATAGTAATCAATTTTTCGAACACTCCCCCATCTTCGATCATGCTGAAATTTTATGCAATACAATATACCTCAGGGCTTCATTATTTGTTTCGTTTTATTTGGGTATCGGTTTGGTTTCGGTTTTCGTTCCGGGAAAAATATCCGTTTTTTCGGTTTTCGTTTTTTTTTCAGTTCCGATATAATAGCAGATTACGTTTTTGAATTTAAGAGAAGCTAAATAATAATCTTGACCATCTCAAATACAAGTGGGAGAAGTAACAACCACCCAAAAAATAGAGGGCATTATTAACCCAGAGACGGACTGGCAGAGTGGCCCAGATTTTTTACAATATCTTAAGTTAAAAAGAGACTTCGAAGAAACAAAATTCTAATAGAAGAAGTAAATACCAGTTTCTCGACTATTCTTACCGCTGATTTTAGCTACATTGAATCTAAATCTACACAGTTATAGTGCTGCCCGTGGTTTGATGTTGGCCATCGACTGTGCTTAAACTTATCGTGTCAGGATTTATTTAGAACCCAATTTTTTCATTTTTAGACAAACGTATGTACATAAAGTCGTTAGATAACCATTGATTGAAGAGCTAAGTAGTACTAACCAAGAAAAGGTCTTGTACTAACTAAAATGTTAAAATAAAAAAAAAGATTTTTTTTTAAATTACACTAGCTGTGTAATAAATCAATTGTATTTTATTTTTAAATTGGTAATTCTGTTAAGTTATTGATAAGCTAACTTTTATCAGACACTTTGCCATTTGTATGTAATGTAGTCAAGGTAAATGTAATAAAGTTCTGATAGTTGGTTAAGGACTAATAGCGTGCTTTTATTCATTCCATTGTGCAATTTTAAGTTATCGACCCTACTGTGGTCTAATCTAATGAATATGAATTTAATCTCCTGAGTCAATTCTCCAACTGACCATTTTTGTCAGCACAACGAGAGCAGCCAGTAGAGGAAGAGAAATAGAGATAGAATAAAGTTCAGTTAAATTTTTCAGCTGGATCCGAAAGTTAGCGACGCGTAGAACGCAAATCGGCCCTAGGCTAGGATCTTTTTATTTAAGTAAACATACCTCTCTATAGTCGGAGAAGCGACTTTAAAGATTAAAGTCAAACTAATATAATTAGGTCGCAATCGATTCAATAACAAACAAATATTGTTATTGTTATAAATAACTAGATATGTTTGCAGTTTGAAAAGTACATGAGACCGTGTAAACGTGATTTTTTTTAAATTCTGAAGGCACATCTGCTTATTCCTAACCACAGCAATTTTAGAAGATACAACGGAGCAATTTATCACCATTATATCTTTTATTTCCGAATCTGCAGTGCATATTAGTTCGACTTTAATTTTCTAAGTCAATTCTCCAACTAAACAACTTCAGAAAAGTCTGGTTATTTATAGTTTAGTTTGAATTTAATCATTTAAGTCCCTTTTCCGACTGTATTTATTATATATTTCATATTAGTAGATCCTAAGATATTCCGATACCAATTCCCGAACTCTCTTTTTCCGGTATGTCGAAATAGTATATTAAAAAAGAATTTTTGCATGAATTTCGGGGAAATTCCTTTAATATTTTATGCTCGATTATTTGTTTTCAAAAAAACTTGTCGGAGAAAATATTGAAAAAAATTAGCTACAAATTAATTTCACTAGTCAGTAATCGATTGAAAACTGATCGATATTTGTATTCTTGACAATGCGTGCGGTAAGATTTGTGTAACATCAAATTTCAAATCAGTTTCAACAATATTGTTATTTAAGACGGTTATTTCTAAAGTCTACTAAAATGAAGTATGCAATAAACAGGTCCGTATATTCACTTAATGGGGACCACTAGTATGACCGCCTAAAAAACGATGATATTTGAGAATTTAAAAAAAAAAAGTATTTTTTCTATTTTGCGTCAATAATAGCGCTATTATTAAACTCGCTACTGTATCGAAATGTGCTCATTTCGATACTAGTGCTGAAAAGTAAAATGTAGGAATTTTTTTTTCCACTAGGTTGGTAATATTTTCATTGATTTTGACAACTGTCAAAAATCATAAAAACAAGATACTTAATATACCGTTTTTCGTACTGATCTTTGGATTTATCGAGTAGTAAATTGCGTCTTACATTTTCAGCAATTTCCCTTATTTCAGGTGGAGTATATGAAAATTCTTCACTCATTGTTAAATAAGCAATTTGGCGAAAAAAACAATTGACTAAGAGTGAAAAATAAAACAATTGAAGTTTCCTAGCTGAATGTTCAATTGTTTTTTTTTAGTAACACCAACTCCCACCAATTTCCCTAAATATCAAATCTCGCAATTTTTTTGTAAAAAAGGGCACAAAACAAGCAAAATAGAAAAAATAGTATAAAGAACTCGTGTCAGAAGTCGTATATTGCACTCGTCCTTTAGAAAACTCGCGTCTCCGCCGCTCGTTTTCTAAACTTGGACTCGTGCAATAATAGGCGACTTCTGACACTTGTTCTTTAATATACTATTTTTAAATCTTGATGACATATTTGGGTATCAATAATGTACACAAAAAAATATATAAAAAAGTTCTTCAGCAAGTTATTTGACGTCTTCCGGCTTGCAAAAAAAGAAAGTTCTCTAACTGCTGCAGTGACCTCTACAGTGCCTGAAATGCAAAAACAAATAAACACGCTAAACTAGAAGATATTGTCTATACAATGACCCACGATTGTGTAAAAAATTTGCAAAGTAACAAAATGGCGGATTTTTTAAGAAAAACTAAGCACCCTTAGCTAACGTACATTCCTAAGCGATAAGTAGTTGCTCTTTCGAAGGCTGCAACTCAAAAATTATTTGAGATCCGCACTCAACTTTTAGTAGTGGAAGGGTTGGGGGGCAAAGTGGGCCCCTTAAGAAAAAAAATAATAATATCAATATTTTTTTTACGCGTTCAATTTTTTTAGAACCTTTGATATTTATTTATTATTATTATGCTGTCTCCATTAAAATTAAAAAATCGAAAATATGGGGCAAAGTGGGCCCCCCAAAAAGAATTCAATATTGATATTTTTCATTCAAAAATAAATGGTCCTTTTTACCCCTCACTATATAAGATATTTCAAAAAGATTTACCCCAATATTTTCTGAAGCGTTGAAAATTTAAAGGGGCCCTCCCCTATTCCATTTTTGAAGGTGTACGCTATCGAAAAATTCAAAAACAAAACTGAACTAGTGGTCTCCCTTAACGGTGTATCACGATGTACGTCGATCCGCAGTTGTTGAGATGTGCAGCGTTGATTTTGAAGTTTTTTTACAAAGAAGTGAACATTTTAAGATTTGTTTTTAATTTGTTTTCGGCGGTAGTGAGCTCCAAACCTGAAAATTTGTTGGAAAATTGATCTAGTTTTCCCGCAAGACGTTAAAATTCAATAACAGTACCAATTTTAATGGCGTTTGACGTAGTTTTTTTTTTTGTTAATTCACAGAATTCAATGAAATTCATATTAGTTATAGTCGTTAATGTCTTTGATGACTGTATGCATTTGTTTTTCCAAAAATTGCACTTAATTTCCAAAAAACCTGTTGAACAACAATTATTTGAAAGAGGTCATTGCTTTTTTGATTTATAAGTCGCGTATCTCTGTTTCTTGAAAATTTAACATTTTAAAAGCTCTATCAATCTATTTATAACGCTTTTTCCAACTGAAACTGAGTTATATGTCAAAAGCAAAACAACAGCAGTAAAGGTGCAATATCGAATATTTCAAAAATGAGGCTATATTTTAAATTATGAGCTAGCATCTGCCCTAGAGGCTCGATTAGTAGCAATTTCAACCTTTCTACAAAGCATTAAATCTACATAGTATATATAAGCGAAATACCACTCGCTTACGCACTGACTGACCCATCACGAGATCGCCGAAACTATTCGTCTGATAGACTTTACATTTGGCACGCTCACCAAGAAAGGATTTTTTAAAATTCGCCCTTTAACGGGGTTAAAAAGGGCATTAATGTTTCAATATTTTGAATACAGCTAACATCCACCTGTCAGTTAATTGTGACGTTGCCATGTGTATTTTTTCTTTTATACATACAGGTGTCCCAGCTAAGTGTTCCACCTCAAATATCTCATTTGTTTGTGAATTGAAATGGAAAAGTATCTAA
The DNA here is from genome assembly GCA_021725515.1 of Epicauta chinensis. Lineage (NCBI taxonomy): Eukaryota > Metazoa > Arthropoda > Insecta > Coleoptera > Meloidae > Epicauta > Epicauta chinensis. The sequence continues at coordinate 90,722 of JAEDXX010000182.1, read as the reverse complement.
CGAACTTAGACTACAATGTCAATGCTTCAATTGACCGACACTGTTTTCTCTCTAGCTGTTTTGGAAACGCCAAAACGTCCTATAAAGTCTTGAAAATTACTGAATATTAGGAAACCAATTACCTACAATGAATACGGCCAACGAATTTGATATGAATGTAATATTTTTCTTTTAAAAATATCTCATTTGATGATGAAAAAAATTAGAACTTCTCTGGGATCAATAACCTATTCCTTGATGAAAAAAGCCTACGTCAGAATTGTTGACTATACTTACAATGTGAATGTTATGTTTACAAGATTTTATTTGAAAACAATTGCAAGGCCAATAGTACTTATAAAACCTACAATCAAATAAACAACTTTAGAAAGTCAATCTGTTGTAAGAATAATTATTCTTACGTTATTAACAGCAGTTTGAATTTCTAGAGTTGTTTACTTGAATGTACGTTTTATGAATACTATTGGCCTTGCAATTGTTTTTAAATAAAATTTTGTAAACAGTTGTAATTATCACATTCACATTGCAAACAACGTAAACAATTCTGACGTAGGCTTTTTTCATCAATGAATAGGTTATTGATTCCAGAGAAGTTATAATTTTTTTTTGAGCAGCAAATGAGAAGCTTTTGAAAGAAAAATATTATTTTCATATCAAATTCATTCGCAGTATTCATTGTAGGTAATTGATTTCCCAATATTGAGTAATTTTCGAGACCTTATCGCCTTTTCAAAATAGCTAGAAAGAAAATCATGTTGGTCAATTGAAGTATAGACATTGAAGTGTAATTTCTTTAGATACTTTTCCATTTCAATTCACAAACAAAAGAGATATTTGAGGTGGAACACTTAGCTGGGACATCCTGAATATGGACATGAAATACCTACTAACAGATAACAACACATTATTGACGTACTTATAATCTACGCGAACAAAATCTCGGGTACAGCTAGTATAAAATATTTTGCAGGTTCCTTCGATAAAATTCCAGAGAATACTTTCTACTTACATTTTTTTCCCATTTTTGTTTCAATTCAATGCTTACTATAAGACGCAGAAAAGGCCATTATTTTCACAAATGAAAAATATCAAGTTAAAAATGTGTCTAGGAAAAATTCTTATAGAACCGTTTTTGTGTCCTAACTGTGTAGAACTCCTTACGTAAAAGCTTATTGTTAAAAATGTTCTTTATTTGAGTTTATTTCTAATATAAAAATCGATAAGAATTTTAAAGTTCAAAAGCTAGAACTGAACCAAATAGCAATTTTCTTCTATATTGATTTATACACAGTTGGACAGGTTTTATGACGCCGTTATCATCATCTATTTTTAGGGGTGAAAGTAATGAATATCATCCATTCTATTGTAATGCAACTTGTTGTATATACATTGTCTACAATAATAAAATTCAACAATAATGGTTGGAACATTAAAAGGACCGGATACATATTGAAATAAAAAAAAAATCGTGTAGATAAAAGCCTTTAAAAGGGTGTGATGTCATTTAAATTTGATCAACTAAAAGCTTGTAGTAGTTGATTATTTAATTTTAACTCGGTTGCAAAGAAAAAAAATTGAATTGTGACCACGGCGCCTCCACCAAAAACCCAATCTTGCTATAATAAATCGAATAGAATTTCTATTTTTCTACAATTTATCGATAAAATCTGATTTATTATTGTTTTATTTGTTCAATAATGTTGCTTTTATTTTACTCTAACATTTATGATAAGACACGTGTTATGCTTTAGTCACGACTATTTGTCAAGGTTGTTGATTGGAAATCGTTCTAATCACAACACAAATAATTAATTTCCTACGCATTACAACGGTGTTGTTGATTTGAAAGCTAATATTTTTAGTATAATATAGAAGAATGTTCAATGGAAGGTGTACGCGTTTTAACGTTCGAATACGTCTCCATTAAGGGCTATTGTTTTGAAAAGCAACACCAGAACCCATCACAACAAGTTGTAAATACTTCAACCAGTTGAATTGTGTCCTCGTAAATAAGCGAGAGTATTCCTTAGAAAAACAAAATTTTCCAATGTTTTAAATGGAAAATCTGTTTTTCGTAATTTGAGGTATTTTCTGAGTAAGCATTTGCGCCTCAGTTCTCGGCTTGGGTAATGGCTTCAAAATCTCTCTTTCACTGCTACGTTTTGACGTTGGCCTAGATCTGAAATTGTCTTGCGGCTTTGGGTCGACTTTTTATCGCCAATTAAAATTCGATACAAGCTTGGATTATAGCTTTTTTTTAAGATTGTTTTCTCACCTTTATATCTTTGTGTGCATTTTTCCAATGTTTAGAAACGACTGTTAGATCAATTTTCAATGTTTCTGCAAGCTGATACTTCAAGAAATATGACGGTACCCTAGTAGAAATGAAATCGAGGCGCTGGCAAGGGCCTGGCTAGTTTGCCTAGATTGAAACCAGGCACTAGCCAGTACATGGGAAAAAAACTATAGGACCTGTAACATGATCCTGTAGCAGCAACAACAATAATACATGACTTGTTGTAATTGCAGTGTTGGTCCTGTGGCAGCTACAGAACTTTCCTGTTGCTGCTACAGGATCATGTTACAGGTCTACGACATGTAGCACCTAAAGGTTTTTTTTCCTCGTGTACTGGCTAGCCCCTGGTTCCAATCTAGGCAAACTAGCCAGGCCCTTGCCAGGGCCTTGATTTAATTTCTACAAGGGTAGTATCAGAATTAATGGGCCCGATGCATAGATGACGGTAGTTGTTAAAATATAATGACTGTGTTAGATAGTACCTATAAATGTTAGAAAGACCAAGTTTTATGTTTGAAGACGCTATGTTGTTGATTACTTGTCTGACAGCCATCAATAGGGAACCTTCTCAGTGAATTTGTAAATATGGAAAAATTTGGTCATCGTTGTGATTCAACACTTTTATTTGAAAGGACTTACGCTAGTACAATCAATATCAAAACCGAGCTAGATTTTACTTTGGACGCGTCTGCAGCTTCATTTTCACCAGTGAAGTATTGGATGCCCGAGTTTAAACGAGGCCTTACGCGTTACGACGACGAACATCGCAGAAATGGTGAAAACAATCCATAAAATGGTATTGGGTAACCATCTGCTAGAGTTAACAGAAATTTTTGGACAAAAAGTGCTGTACATCGCATATTTACTGAACGTTTGGACATAAGAAGGTTGAAGATTTGGAGGATAAACCCCCATGCCCTCCCACCTTTCGGTACTGGGCCTATATAAGAAGGTTGTGTACAAAATGAGTGGCGCGTGTGCTCACAATCGAACTAAAACAGCGTCGTGAGAATGTCTCAACCGACTGTTTGACCATGTCTCCCCGCAAAAAGCCGAGTTTTTACATCGATTCTTAGATGTGGATGAAACATGGTTCAATCACTACATATCCGGAACGAAGGAACAGTCAAAACAATAGACTGAAAGGGGAGAATCGGCTCTAAAGAAGACAAAAACGGATTTATTTGAAGGCTTCAGCTTTTTGGGATGTGCATGGCATAATTTTTACTGATTACCTAGAAAAAGGTAATGTGATGCAATTACGGAAAAAGGCCGCATTTGGCGACAGAGAAAGTATTAATCCATCACAAAATACGCCTGTTCCTATATCGGTTATTGCAATGGCCAAAATCAATGATTTTTTTTCCCCTTATGGGAAGGGCCCTACGTGAGAGCCGCACACTGAGGCCATCTGGCCCATTGTGTGCACCTCCATTTACCAGAGCCTTACCACAGCTGTTCCAATCCTCTAATGAAGCTCAGTAGCCTGCCGTGTTCGGCTTTCCGAATGTCTTTTGGTTGCAATGGCCAAAATCAATGATTTAAAGTACGAATTAATTCCTCATGCACCTTGTTCGCCGGATTTAGCACCAAACATTGACAAAATGGTTCGGTAGCAAAATATGTCTTCAGTAGATGGCTATTTGCAGGAGCCTGACGTTTCTTACCATAAACAAGGTATCGTTGCTATTGAATATTGCTGGGAAACGATCAAGCGAAAAGGACTCTATGTTGAGAACTAAATAATGTTTTTGTCAAATACCTTGTGTGTTCTTTGTCAGGCCGATTAACTCTCGGCACCCATCGTAATTAAATTGTTAACCCTTTGGCATACGCCTGGGAGACATCGTCTATTTCATGTTCCATTATAAAGTTTAACCTCTCTGAAAATCGCGCATCGATTCCGTTTCATTTAAAATGTTGAAGATGTCCGCCTCTCCTTTCTCCACAGCCAATAGCAAAATGGCATCAAAATAGTATTTCTGGACGCGCCAAATTCCATTTAATATGCACGTGAAAAATTTGACATCAAAAACTAACCCGTTGGACTATGTCTTCAGGCAGCAAATTTGTATATATCTATAAAACATGTGATAAATATTTGGCACTCTATTATTGTCTATGCTTTACTGTCAAATACAGTAGTGGCAAATGCATTAAGCATATCCAATTTACATTGAAAGAGCTTGAAGATGCAGGAAAAAGTAGGATCTATCTCAGAGTTGAGCGCATAAAAAAATATTTGGAAGAAAATTTGTCGCAAATTTTATCCTCTACAATTCTTATAATAGATGTTAACATTAATGGAGAGTCGTAGAAACGTAGATAATCCCGAAAAACCGATTCTTGAAACCTTTGACCACTTACGACGCAGACTCGAGATTTTAAGAGACTTTTGAGACAACTTTTAGAACGCCAAAATAAAGTTGTATTATTGTATACAAAATGACTGCATTAATAGTGGAAAATGCATTAAGCATTCCCCTGAAGAAACAGGATTTATCTATGTGATACTGTTCTATCTTTATTTGATATATTTTTCCGCCTGAAGTAGCAATTTCGCCTACGTGCATACACCAGATGCCAAAGTCAGTGTAACACTGCAGGGGCGGCAAATGCTTCGCTCGAGTGCTTGCAAGGTAAAACATTATTAACTTTGAAATATAGAGTAATAATGAACTCGAACAGGTCCCGGCGCAAGTGGTCTTTCGAGGGCCCAAAGTTTTGATAAGAAACTCACGAGACGTTTTATGAAAAATTTCGCTTGGTAATCGACTCTAAACTCGAAATACGGCTCTATTCTCCGAAAAGCAAATTCTGTATTATAATTAGATTAACAACCGAAGAATTATTATTACGTCCACCTACAATTTCCTTTTCATTTCAATCGGTTTCACACGTAAAACCCAATTAATTGTTTACATTTTTTACATAGTTTTTCTTTGGAAAAACCTACTCTAGTTTCGGTTAAAAATAGTTGAGTAATTTATCACAAAAACAAAAAAAACATAGAATTTTGTCACAGATATTTTGATTGATTGATTGAATAAAATGAAAGGATTCTCTTATATCAATCTGTACACCACTTCTTTTCATCGTCTTCTCATCTAATATCAATCTATTTCGAGACTCAAATACCAAAACTTTTCATTATCTTTATTACAACAAAAATGCTGGTATTTCTTACGAAATCTGCTACTTCTGATTTAGAATAGAATACATTTTTTTTTGTCCATAACTTTAATTGAATGTTTATTAATTCACAATAGAATTCCATAGAAATATTGTTTATACGAATGATGATGTATCGATTGCATTATTGTAACAGTATGTTTGAATTTACGTCAATTTGATCGTTTCATGAACGAAATTTTCAGTGAAATATTCTTAAAAAAAAAATTACGGAAATCTGTTGAAATATCTTACATAGAACAGATGTTCAAATAGATCAGTACGTGATCGATGATTTAATAGATACGTGACTTGACCTGACTTCAACAGAACGATGCAAGAATTTTCAAATTTATATTTAAGATCTGTAAAAGCGATCATTCAGTCGGCTGCAATACTTTAAATATTTTTTTAAATATTCGCACATCTCACAGTTCGATAGAAAAGCGTTTCTTGTAAAAGGCTCTGTAATGTAAATTTCTTAAGATCAAGAAACGATTACACTGTTGTTGGAAAAATCATCATAATTCTTACACAAATAGAATATTAAACATACACTCTTATTACGTTTTTTTTCGCGAATTATAATATGTACCTAATAGTAAAAATTTATCTAATCATCTTTATTGAGAGTAAAATTTAACGGGGAATGTCTTTGATCTTTTCACTGATCGACTTGGAACTGCTCTTCTGAATTCAGTTTTACTTGGAATTGATCAAAGACATTTCAAAGAGAATTGCGAGATTCATAAAAACTAATTAAATAACACAGCGCTATTTTATTTTCGTTTAACTTCTGTTGGCATTTGATCATTGTAAACCGTTACTGGGTGGCGCGTGAAAGCGTGAAAAAAATTGAAAGAATTGAAAGACGATATATTAGAATTCTATATCTCTTTCCTCCTCTCTTCTTCCCTTCTTCTTTTCCTCTATTCTCTTTTATTCTTCCTGTGTTTCTCTTTCTTCCTCACTTCCTCTATTCCGCTCTTCCTCCTTCTTCCTCACTTCCACTAATCCACTCTTCCTCTTTCTTCCTTACTTCCTCTATTTCTCTTTTCCTTTCTTCCTCTCTTTTCTCTTCTTCTCCTCTCTATCTGTTTTCCACTCTTTCTGCCTTCCTCTTCTTTCCTCATTTCCCCTTTTTTCTTTTATTTCTTTTTCTTTTCCTGTCTACTTCCCTTTCTCTCTTCTTCTCCTCCTCTCTATCTAGACCGTCCAAAGGTAAGATTTGGGCAGTGATACAACATTACGAATACATCTCATCATTCGGCGTAAAAAATATTCATCAAATCCGTTTGCTTCCAAAACGTTTTTGAAATGATTCCTCTCTTGGGAAGTTACAAGTTACAGCCATTGATTCCATTAGAGCAGAAGTACGTTTGCTATCACAAAAGACAAGAAGTTTTGAATAATATTTACCAATTTTTTGCTCAATTAGTCTCCTTTCATTAACACCGAGTAATGAATGTGTCCAAACGTGCTGCTGTATCTTTTGTTACACAAGGAATTGTAGGTTTTGAAATCTTCTGGCGATTGCTCGAGCTCCTTCTATACAAATTTTCTTATTCTCTTTCGCTCTGTCTCTTTTCCAGTATTTCTGTCTTCCTATTTTTTCCTCACTTCCTCACTTAATCTCTTCCTCTGTTCCTTTCTTTTTTCTTATTCTCTTTTTACTTCTGTTCCTCTCTACTTCTTTTTCTCTCTTCGCCCTCCCCCTCTTACTTTCTATTTATCGTTTTCTCGTTGCAAAAGCCAGATCATGTTCTTCCAAAACGTTTCGGAAACGATTCTCTCCTTTGCAAAGTTATAAAATACAGCCTTAATAGATTTCGTTAGCGCAAAAGTACGAGGCGCAGTAAAAAAGAAGTTTTGAATAATAGTTACCAATTTTTTACACACTTATTTTCGTTGTCTCAACAGCTAGGAATGAATGTGACCAAACGTGCTGCTGTATTTTTTGTTTCTCAAGGAAATCTTCTGGTAATTGCTCGAGCTCTCTCTGCACATTTAAATTTTCCCTCTAGATTCTAGATTATTTAAGAAATCTATTTTAAAAAATAAGCATCTTGTGCCTTTTCCAGAAACTGCAGCAGAAAGCTGTAGCTTCAGAGAACTGCTTCGACGTTGTACTTCAGGTTGTCAAAAACTTTGAACTACTTCAGAATCTAAACTGCTTTAGAGGCTATCCAGCCTGAAATGTTCTTTTGATGCTTTTATACAAATGCTCCTTAAGTAGTGCTTGCAATATCTGAAATAATTGAATCTAAAGTGTCTGGTCATCTTTTTTCATTATTCAACGGATGAATTAATGTTGGCAGTGTTTGAGTAGGTCTCAATATTTGTGTTTATCGAAAAAACGAAGTCATCCACATTTAGTGGATGTCGTTAGAACCAAGTTACGTTTTTTTGCTTAATTATTCTTTTTTCATTGGAAGGGAGGAATGACTGTGACAAACATATGTATATTTTTCTGCCTCACAATGAGGCTTTGGCAGCTACTGGAGATTGCTCGACCACTCTCTGTGTACTTAAGAAATCTGCTCTAGAAAAATAATCATCTTGTGCAACTCTCCGAATTTTGAATCACTCGTCGGAGATGCAATTTGACACTTTTATGCAACGAGCACAATCACTTTCGACCTTTTTTCATACTCCAACAGATGATTTGATGTTGGCAGTGTTTGAGTAGATTTCAATATCTCCTTCTAAGAATCTAGCGTTTTGGCATCGATGTCGGCTTTTGGCCGCGCTTGCAAATTGCACAATTCGCGATGCCAAAAATCGTTTAATTGTATGCCTGGCACACAATTGTATTGTTATATGTAGAGAAGAAAAAAACAAAGTAAATTTTCTAACTGTTTGATTAGCTTCGAATCGATTTCTTCCAAACGATACAATTCTGAGATTGTTTGTTTTGTATTGTTGCAGGATCCGAAATTACGTCAAATCGTAACAATGGGCAGTCAAGATACATTAGAAGAGAAAACGGTGACTGTATGTTGTGCCAATGATTTTGTTAATATAAATTTTATAAATTTCTGTTGTACAAGAAAAGAAATAGCAAGGCTGTGGACTGATGCACTGTTGAATTTGGCATATAATTTAAATCAAATAAATGGCACAACAAATATGTATTTACAAAAAGCTTATACGAAATTCGTATTGAGCAGAGACAAGACTGGAAAAATACCTATAAAAAAGTACAATTAATCTAATTGAAAGTTTGTTAATTATTTGTAATAAATTAATGTTTTTATAGCATAATTAAAATGTTTGCACAAAATAAAGATGATAAGAAACGTATAGAAACTGTAATGCAATCGTGTGGTCTACCATACGGTAAAAACGACACAATCAATCCGGAAAAGTTCCAATTTGAAGATTTTTTTGCATTTTATAAAACGCTAACACAACGCACAGAAGTCGAAAAAGTATTTAATGAAATGTTAGTTATTTTTTTTTGTTTAATTTAAATTTTTAGATTACTTTAAAAAAAACTAATTAATAATTGCAACATTTTTCTAGTGTTGGTTCAAAGAAATCGATGTCAGCATCACAGTTTGTTGATTTTTTAAATAAAACCCAACGTGATCCACGTTTAAATGAAATCCTACATCCATATGCAAATACGGCACGAGCTAAAGATATTATTAGTCAATATGAACCGAATAAATATAATGCACAAAAGGGCCAATTATCATTTGATGGTTTTCTACGTTATTTAATGTCCGAAGATAATAATATTATGGCACCATCGAAATATGAATTATGCGATGATATGGACCAACCGTTGGCACATTATTTTATCAATTCATCACATAATACTTATTTAATCGGACATCAGTTGACTGGCCGCTCTAGTGTTGAGATGTATCGGCAGTGTCTCCTGGCTGGGTGCCGGTGAGTTGTTTTTTTCTTTATTATTTCATGTATTTTTAAGATGTTCTATATAGATCCTGGTCAGGACTACAATTTTCTATCTTTTTCTCAGCATTTCATACGCTCTGAGGGTGACGCTGTTTAAGGCGAAATATTTGATCCCCAAACTCACTTAATTCTTCAACTCTTTACACTTAATGTAGAATTCGTCAAAGGCGTGAAGAAGCCAGAAAAATCTCAAAATTAAACAAAGTCTTCTGAAAGGAACTAAACAAATATATACATCTCTAGTTAGAAGCTCTGATTAGCTTAGAGTAATGTTGAAACTCTGCAGGATATAACTAAGCAGTTCACCTGAGTAAGTAAGGCATCGAAGCACTCATGATGTCATCTTGAGCTAGTTCCGAGCTTCCCAACTTTGTTAAACTAAGTAATTTCAAATTTGTATAGAATGTAACAGTATTCAATATTAGATTAATTGTGTAGCCTTCATTATTATTGCTTCACGACATAAGTCTTGCTTACATGTAATACTCTTAAATACTTTATTCCGGACTTAAAGCCTGCTGAAGGTCTAGCAAACAGAGATATGACAAGGTGATGCAAAATTAAGGCTGCATCTTTTGAATCAGACTAATGTTCCTGAATGAGGAAGGGAAACAGAGGAAAAAATCTCTGTTTTGAAGCCATTTATCGTCAAATAGCTCTATGATTTCTGTTATTGGATCAGTATTGTCCTTTTGACGGATATTGTTACTGTTTCAATTCTTAATCTTTTTACTACATCGTGAATCCCTTATTTTGAAAGCAGGGCCTATTAAAGGCATTAAATAAGGTATGACGGGTGCAAAAATTGTACTCGATTTACTCTAAATTTTCGTAAAAATAAAAAGTTTTCAATTCTCTCCATGATCTTTTTAGTACTTCTATACTTTTGTGTTATTTACTTTATACATTCTTGAATACTTCATTCGAAAACCATGCATTACTGAAGGCGACCAACTTTTGTTGAAAATGAGGACCTTCATAGAGTAGCTTCTGGATGAACCTCGCTCAGTAATTCTTTCTTGTTGAGTCTTCTTATTATTTCAGAGCTTAGATCTTAATTATCTTTTTTAATGTGTTATTCTGCAAACAGGATTCTCTGAGGTCATTAAGCCAAATAATTAAGGCATAGGGGGCAAAGAGATGCAAAATTGTGCAGGATATTGTATTTTTATAAAAATATGCAATTGCTTGGCTCCTGAGGTTTGATAATCATGTAAATCCTCTCCTCTGTAACTTGAGTAAAGTCTTTGAGTTGCTGATGGAAGAGCGAAGAATGAGACGAAGAATCGTCGCTATCACTACGTCTTCCTCTAATTTCTATTAGAGGAAGACGTTTCATAGCGGATGTAGTGATAAGCTTTTATTTCAAAAGTAGAGCCAAACAGAGAGATTGGAATTTCCAGTAAAATTTTAGGAGTGCGGTGTTGATATAGGTATTCCTTTGCGGAGTCAAAAGATGGAAGTGCAAGAGATCTTCAACTTCCTTCAGTTTTTGCAGCGGTGGGATTTAACTCCACGGACCTTAGACGGCTTATCATGCATTGGGTCTGCAGAATACCTGAAGGCCAGTTTTGTTGAACTGGTCCCAGCACTGTCCTAGAGAGACAATAGATACTTAGATAGGTCTCCGCTCGTCCAAAATTCTGAAGGAGTCTGCCGTTCCAAATGAATATATATAGTCGGTCTAATACTGTGAGGATGACTCTCCTAATCATGCAAAACTTTTGATCCCACGCCCATGGGGGGCCGTGTTGATTAATTCATACAACAGGCGCCGCACTTTAAACCTTAGACACTTGACTAATGTTGAAAGATGGAAGGATGTGAGGTTTTCAACCGCCCAGATCTTCAACGACTTTGAATTGCCAGAGTTATTAAACACACTTTTTTGTCGTTCAGTTTCTGTTCATCCATTGATTTCCGATATTCGATATTCTAGATGCGTCGAATTGGACTTCTGGAACGGTCGCACCGATGAACCGGTCATCGTTCACGGTTACACATTTGTTCCAGAATTACCAGCCAAAGAAGTATTGGAAGCAATAGCCGAGAGTGCTTTTAAAACCTCCGATTATCCTGTAGTTTTATCATTCGAGAATCATTGTAATCCGAGACAGCAGGCGAAAATCGCCAATTATTGTCGTGATATATTTGGTGAAATGTTATTAGATGCACCATTAGAGACATATAAATTAGAACCTGGCAATCCATTACCACCACCATCGGTATTAAAACGAAAAATTATAATTAAAAATAAAAAGAAACACCATCACCATCCACATCATCATAAGAATAGTAATGCAACAATAACAACAACAGTAACAGCAACAGTAACAACAACAGCAACAACAACAACAACACAGTCGTCGATAGAAGGCCAACAATCGGAACCGACCGGAAATGGTGATATTCCACACCATCATCCACCATTACAAACGAGACAAGTATTTTTGTTTCAATTTTTTTTTTCGATATTGTGTGTAAAATCAAAGAATCTTTTAATAGGGCTCTAAAGAATCAACAGCGACAGAAGATGAGGATACATCCAGTGAAGATGATGGTGAGAACATCGAAACGGATGCACCATCAGAAACGCCCGCCGATGGTGGTGATCATAATAAAGTTGCAGCTAGTGAAACTGAAGCCGGTGCTGAAATTTCCGCATTAGTCAACTATGTACAACCTGTACATTTTTCAAGTTTTGAAAATGCTAAAAGTTCGTAATTATTTAAATTTTCAGTAATTTGTAGTTCCCCACACACCAACGCGAAAAATCCGCCTGTGCTGCGGCAGCGGAATTCGCAGGTTTACACACACCAACGCGAAAGATCGAAGCAACTTATATTAACGTTTATTTTTTTGCCAATTTTATCCTAGATTTCATCATTTTTCCGATTATTTTTACAATTTTCTTGGGACAAGTCGTATCACTATTTCAATTATTCTCTCTGTTTTTGACTATCGCGTAATCCCGATAGTGCGGCGGCGATGAAAACTCTGTCAGCAGCGAATTAAATCCGTTTCGGTGTGAATATGTTCGTCTGCCGTCATGTCAAACAATCATCGCGATTTTTTCGAGGCGGAATTTCCGCTGACGCTGCAAATTTTTCGCATTGGTGTGTGGGGAACTTTTATCTTAAATATTTCTATAAATTTTAGAAAAGAATCGTAGCTACGAGATGTCATCATTCGATGAACGTCAAGCCACATCTCTATTGAAAGAATATCCGGTACAATTTGTGAATTACAATAAACACCAATTGAGTCGTGTGTATCCGGCCGGTACCCGTTTCGATTCCTCCAATTTTATGCCGCAAGTCTTCTGGAATGCCGGCTGTCAACTAGTCGCATTGAATTATCAAACATTAGATTTGGCAATGCAATTAAATTTAGGTATCTTTGAATATAATTACCGTTGTGGTTATTTATTGAAGCCGGAATTTATGAGACGCACCGATCGCCGTTTCTATCCATTTGCCGAATCAACTGTTGATGGTATTATCGCTGGAACGGTTAAAGTGACTGTGATAAGTGGCCAGTTCTTGACTGATAAACGTGTTGGTACTTATGTTGAAGTTGAAATGTACGGTTTACCGGCTGATACGGTACGTAAACGGTTTCGTACAAAAGTTATACCGAATAATGGTATAAATCCGGTGTACGATGAAGAACCGTTTGTTTTTAAGAAGGTCGTCTTACCCGATCTGGCTTCGATACGTATTGCCGCTTATGAAGAATCAGGTCGATTTATTGGACATCGGATATTGCCGGTTGTCGGTTTATGTCCGGGTTATCGACACGTTAATCTACGTACAGAAATCGGACAACCATTACCATTAGCTACACTCTTTGTACAGATTATTGTTAAAGATTACGTGCCGGATCGTTTATCTGATTTCGCTGAAGCTCTAGCGAATCCGATCAAATATCAAAGTGATTTAGAGAAACGTGCCCAACAATTGGCTGTATTAACCGATGATATGGAACCGTCTGATAGTAGTGAAAGCGAAAAGAAGGATAGTTTAACTAAAATTTGTAAAGATCCAACTAGTAATGGTAGTCCAGTACAAAGGCCTTCGATCATAACTAGTGGCCCAACAACATCATTAGATATTGTAGATAGTGAAATAACAACAACAGTGATAACAACAAACACAACAACACCAGCAACACAACCGATCAATCAATCAATTGAATTGAATTCATTGGCGAAACCTGCTGAAATCAAAGAGGAGAAATTCGAAGAGATCATAGCGGAACCTTTAGAGAAGATCTTGGAGAATAAGCTAGTGAAAGAGAAACGACTCGAGTTGGATAAGAAATTGGAGAGTTTACGGAAGAAACACGAAAAGAAGAAGATGACGCTACAATCGCAGAAATCCGGTGATTTTACTGAGAAACGTTCCAAATTGATCAACATGAAACTGGTGAAGCGGCTATCGAGCAAAAACATGTAAGTTTAACTCTCATACATATACAGCACTGGCGGCTCTCCTGGGCACATAGGAGAAACGTTCGCCCCTCCCATCTGTAGCACTTGCATATGAGTTAGAAGGAGATAAAGAGAATGTAGGTGGTGAAAGAATTAAAAATGCAACCACCCACCCTTAGACCCTTGACCAAACAGGACACTTTCGATTGTAACAAAAACTCCACAAATATCCCATATTTTAGAAATTGTCAACATCCATATGTTAGAGATTCGGTATCTTTGTCACACAGTATCCGAATTTCTGAAATTACATCCCCGATCAAACGCATCAGACAAAGAAGGGACTATTCACAAGATTGTAGGTAAGTATTTTCTTTGAAATAGAAAATATTAAAGACATGAACTGATAGCACAGTGGTGGAGGTAGAAATTTTAAATATTACGTCTGAAAAATAAGGAAGGTTGAAATCACCCTCGACACACTTTTTCTTTTTAATTCATTTATTTCTATTACATGATTCTTTTACAAAACAATCTTTATTCGATTAATTGTTAATAATAAGACTAATTAGAGGAAGCTTTTAATAACGCTTTGCCTGCAAAACAGATTCAACAATTTTTTATTAAATCGATAAACAAATATCGAATAATGATTTTTTAAACATTTTGATTTTCAAATATCTTTTCTCTTTTGGATTATCCGAATTAGTGAAAAATCAAAGTGCTACATTTATCGATCGAATAATCATTTATTAATTATTGAAATTAAATAGACAAATTTAAATAAATATTTAAACAAAGGAGAAAAATAACAAAAAGTAATAACAATATTAACTTGTTCATCTAATACAAACATTGATAATATTGCAAGGGACAAATTTTATAACAAATTATCTTAATTATTAAATACCATAAATTATTACAGTGTTATAATTCCGACAAATTCAAAATCATTTATTAATTATCGAAATTAAATAGGTAAATTTAAATAAATAATTAAACAAAGGAGAAAAATGACAAAAAGCAGTTTTGTAAAAAAGTATCTCCTTAAATACCACAAAGTGTTATTTTTGATCATCATCAATCTAGTCTTCAATAAATACTTCCATTTTAATTAAATGATAAAATACATAACAAAGGTACTACAGTAGTGATGGGCACAATCGAATGAAAGAAACAATGGAAAGAATCGAAATCGAGAGTTCTCAACAATCGAGTGATTTTTATAGTGTCTAACTATAACATCTCATGTTTCGATGTTTAAAAGTCTGACTTTCTCAAGGGCCATCTCTCACGCAGTGTTTGTAGAAATATTTGCTACGGTATGATTTATTCTCTCTCTGTCCCTCTCTTATAAAGTTGATAATCAATTGGTCAAGGCTATTTATGGACATTTAAAAATTTTAAAGTCTATACATTCAACAATCAAAATGTGACAACTGCTTTAGGGCTAATAAATTTAGATTGATTTTGAAAAAAAGCAGAGTGCAGATGGGGTAAAAAAATGAACAATAAATATACAATACTTTTATTGAAAAAATACATCTTTGTATTTATTCTTTAAAAATAAAGTAAGGATTCTAAATTCTTCTATAACTGTTGTTGACCCTATCATAAAACCAAATTTGTAAACTATTCCCGTTTTTCTATTTCAAAGAAAATACGTACAATTTTACGAATAATAGCATCTTATGAATAGTCCCTTCTTTGTCTGATGCGTTTGATCGGGGATGTAATTTCAGAAATTCTGATACTGTGTGACAAAGATACCGAATCTCTAACATGTCGTTGTTGACAATTTCTAAAATATGGGATATTTGTCGAGTTTTTGTTACAATCGAAAGTGTCCTGTTTGGTCAAGGGTCTAAGGGTGGGTGGTTGCATTTTTAATTCTTTCACCACCTACATTCTCTTTATCTCCTTCTAACTCATATGCAAGTGCTACAGATGGGAGGGGCGAACGTTTCTCCTATGTGCCCAGGAGAGCCGCCAGTGCTGTATGTCTATATTTGGGCCAATCAAAACGGTATAGCAATATCGGACTTCTCTATCAGGATAATTTTGTTGTGCACATGCGCTTGCGTTTTTCTGTTCTACTATTGGCTGTTGATGACATCAACGCCAACTTTATTCTATTTTAATTTCATTATTTAACTTCTCACGCATGCGCAAAAGCGATTTGTCCTGATAGAGACAAAAAATATCGTATTTTCTATCTCCCTTTTATCGTAACCGGCTTCTACATTGTATTTTGATATAAGTCGCAATACATTAGTATTTATATATGTTTTCATATAACGTTTTTTGGTCTCTTAAAATTATGATCCAAATGAATAGATGATTTTTAATTTTGCTATTTGAGCAATTTGATTAATTTAATTTGTCGTAACAAATTGGCAAAAGGGCGGACAATCAAGCCAGTGGTTCTGAACAACCCACTGGTGTTTGGAGCTTGTGTGCACGATGGTGAGTTCTTTGTTAATCTAAATAAACTGAAGAAATAAATACAACAACAACACGAATTGCACGCAAAACAACAGCACATTTTTTCTGTTATTTTCTCAATTTTTTTATGCTCAAATACAGCATGTTTGTGGGCAAAACTGGATAAAAAAAATCATCTATTCTTGAATTTTGCCTTGAATTTCTTCCAGTTTTGTTCAAAAAAAAAAATTCCCAAATTCTCTTAATATTTAGCTGATTATTTTTGAATGAAATTTGCAGTGTCAGCGGTGTATTTTCCACCGAATCCCCAAGTGCTGAACCATTAACCAGTGTCACCGACGGTCCAGAAACTAGTTCCAGTGACATCGATAGGCCGACATTACCACGCAGCCATTCGGAACGTTTATTGGCGGTTAATCGAGAATTTGTTGTGCAAGAGAAGGAATTACGTGAAAAATACCACGAGACCATCTACAATACAGCCGAGAAGGTCATGAAAATCTCCCAGAATTCCCAATTAAAAACGTTAAAGGTGATTTTATGTTCTTGCGTTGTTTTTTGATTAATTTTTGTGGGTGATTTAGGATCAATTTGAACGTGAAACATCGGATTTGATGCGCAAACTACAAGCCGATCATCGTGAAGAAGTGAAGGCGTTAGCGAAGAAGCACCGTAATCGTGAACAATTCACACGTGTTAAACGTGAAGCGGTGACGGCCGTTGTGGGACGTGGTGTTACAGAACGTGAACGTTTAGGGCAGATTTTCGAGAGTCGTCGGGAGGAGTTGCAACGGCAACATGAGGTGGTTAAAGATGCACTGTTGGAGAGTCGCAATAAGGTAATATTGCAGCATTTTTCAAGATAGATTAGAGAAAATCATTAATTATTCTAGGCGAAAGCAGCATTGGAGAAAGAGTTTGAAACGCGATTAGCTCGTGTTGATGGTGAAACTAGTGGTGTTGTTTGAATTTGATAAATTCTAGGAGTAATTTTTAGACAAACAAAAAAAAATTAAGTGCAATATGTGGTCGTAAATTTGAGAAAAAATGCAATTTTACATAAAATTGAGAATCTTTCGACAATCAAGTTTTTTCAGTGGTTAGAATAATTATGTAATACACACATAAATACACAGAAAAACACACAGAATCTTGTTAACATTTAAAATTAGTATTTGATGTTTGTCGTTTATTGTGATAGTAGTTTTTAGATTGATGACGAAGTGAAGAGGAATACGCAGAAAAATTAGTCGAATTGATTTGATTTTATTTACAAACTTTAAGTGCCAGTTGTAGTCTCAAATCTCAAATTAGAAACAAATTACCTCTTTTATTATCATTATTATTATCGGTTTATTTAAGAATAAAAAGCAATAATGCAGATCGTTAAATAATTGTTTGCACCAATGTTGAATACACTCAACGATCTGTATACTTTCTAGTCACTTTTTTTTGATTTGTTGTTATACAGGATGTCTCGCCTAACGTAAACACTACAAATTTATCAGCTTTAAGCAAGTGTAGAAATAATGCTGAAGCATGTGTCAGTTGACATGCGCATAGAAGAAGGATTGCATATGGGATTCCTCTTTTGGAATCCTTGGTTCATTTTTGTAATATAAAATTTTGGCAGACAAATGTCAAAACTTATGCAACTTAAGTTCTGAAAGACTTTGAAGTGCTTTAGATAAAACAATCTTAAGTCTTTGTTTATACATTTTTAAAAGATTAACTTAAAGTTTTATTTTGTTTCTTTGGCATTGAACTTAAATTAAATCCCCATAGTTAGGGACTTTCAGAATACTGAGTTGTATAGAATTTGCCATCTTTGAAATGTCACACTTTATATTATTTTGAAGAGATCGATCCGGCACGGACCAGTTCCCTTAAATGTATGCTCGTTTTCAGGGAATGACAGTGAAATAAATGTGTGGTGTTTGCAGGACGAGTCATCCGATTGTTTTGATTTCTACTCAATTCAAGACGATTTTAAGACTTTGTAAATAATTTCATGTATCTTTTTTGTTGAATTTCAAATATAATTTATTAAAATTTAAAGTTTATATGACAAATATTAGTGAAGTACTTAGAAAGTTGCCAAATTTACTTATTTGTTTTTTTGTTTGTGATTGTTTGTTTTACTTTAGTAAAACGTTGAATAGCTTTCTTATTTCTTGTATCAAAAAAAAAAATCTTGAATAATATTGTTCAAGATTGGTTTTTTTAATGCAGATCAGAATAATTGATGTTGCTAACTAGTGTTTGTTGCTAATAATTGTTAACATAAATGGTTGTTATATAGAATTCTTAGTAAAATTGAAGAAAACAACAATTTAGGTTAAGACTGCTGATTTTTCATGGCAAAACATCACAATTTTTTTCGAGATATTTAAATTTTGATCGAAATCAGTTTCCCCAAATCGATTTACATCAAAATTTAAATCTGATAAAATCCAATATAGTTTTGAGGAAAATGAAAGAAAACGGCCTATTTAGTCTAATTAAGATAGTTTTCATCTATTAGTCTGGATGTGTTAACAGAGAAAATAAAACTGAAGATGTTTTGTTAGCTGATGATGAAGAGAGAAATTAGAAACAAAATTTTAGACAATTGTCTCCTGAAAATCTCTCGAATAATTATTTTAGATTTTATTTTCTTGATTCTTCAATTTCGAATTTGAAAAACATTCCAAAAGTCTCTAAATCGATTGATGAAAATAGTAAAAAAAAAATTAATAAATAATGAAAGTCTTTGTATTTTTCCAACTTGTGCCTTTTAACCATAAATTTTTGGTTTCATACTGTTTTCTTTGAAATATTTTCAAAACAACAAAACAGAAAAATCACCATGTATTATAATATATATGTTTAATTAAAGGAATTAATGTCTGGAAAAATAGATTTGTGTGCTAATCATCAAATTTGAAAACAACTCTTTGATTTCTTTCAAAAGATACTCTACCCCACTTCATTCCATTTATTGTATTTTTTGAGAGCTAAACTATTATATAATATGAGAAACAACAATTTGTTAGTCTTGAGAAATAAAAATATATTCTCGAAAGGAAGGTGTTTATCGTGATCCTGCAGATCCTACGCTTAATTTTCTACAGATCCCATCTTCTGCAAATCAAAACGCATCAAGAAGGGAAGAGAATTGCAAAAGTGGCCAAAAGTTTCGCTTATTGTGTAAAATTTTCCAAAGGATTATTTTTTCCCGAATCATTATAAAATCTTGCCTCTCTCAGGGCGATGCTACCGATCCTACGTTTAGTTTTTTAGAGATCCCACCTTCTGCAAATTAAAACTTATCAAGAAGGAAAGAGTAGGATTACAAAAATATCCAAAAGTTTCGCTTATTAGGAGCCTTGAGCAAAAATGTTCCAAAAGGTTGGATTTTCCAGAATCAAGCAAAATTTTCGCTTCTCTCGGGGTGATATCACGTATCGAATCTGTTGCAAATCATATTTACATTGCTGATACAAAACGTACGAAGAAGGTAACGATGAGGATTCTAAAAGTGGTTAATGGTTTTACCTATTTAGGGGCCTTGTCGTTATGTGCAAGCGTTTGCCAAAAGATTGTATTTTCCAGAATTATTACAAAATTTTGCCTCTCTCAGGGTGATGCAACAGATGCTATGCCTAATTTTTTGTAGAACCCACCTTCTGAAAATCAAAACGGATCATGAAGGAAAGAGAATGATTGCAAAGCTGGCCAAAAGTTTTGCTTATTAGGAGCCTTGTGCAAAAATGTTCCAAAAGGTTGGATTTTCCAAAACCTGTTGCAAACCAAATTCGCTTTGGTGATACAAAACGTACGCAGAAGGTAAAGATGAGGATTGTAAAAGCGGTTAAAGGCTTTACCGATTTAGGAGCCTTGTCGTTGTGTGCAAATATCTGCCAAAAGATTGTATTTTCCCGAATGATTACAAAATTTTGCCTCTCTCAGAGTGATGCTACAGATTCTAAGCTTAGTTTTTTAGATATCCCACCTTCTGCAAATCAAAACGTATCAAGAAAGAAAGAGAAGGATTGCAAAGGTGGCTAAAAGTTTCGCCTATTAGGAGCCTTGAGCAAACATGTTCCAAAAGGTTGGATTTTCCCGAATCAAGCAAAATTTATGCTTGGTTCGGGGTGATACCACGAATCCAATCTGTTGCAAATCAAATTCACATTGGAGATACAAAACGTACGAAGAAGGTAAAGATGAGGATTATTAAAGCAGTTAAAGGTTTTACCCGTTCAGGGGCCTTGTCGTTATGTGCAAACATCATTACGAAATTCTGCGTCTCTCAGGGTGATGATAGAGATCCTCCACTTAGTTTTTTAGAGATCCCACCTTCTGCAAATCAAAACGTATTAAGAAAGAAATAGAAGGATTTCAAAGGTGGCCAAAAGTTTCGCCTAAAGGTTGCATTTTCCGGAATCAAGCAAAATTTTCGCTTCTCTCAGGGTGGTGCTATAAATTCAACTTGCTGCATTTAGCAATCGTTATGAGCAAAAGTGTGCCAAAAAGTTGGACTCTCCCGAATCAGATTTCTAATTGCAAAGTTTTGGGGTCTCTTCGGATAATATAACAAAAACATTGCTACTTATAAAAATATATTTAGAATGTAAAATGGAATCAACAAGATGCTAACAAAATGTAAAAACAAAACAATTTAACAAGATGTATGTACAAAAAAAAGACAACTATTGGCTATTTACATAAAATTGTCGAAATGTCTTAAAGATTACTCTTAGATCTTTCTATACAAAAGAAAAGAGACCATAGAACTGGACACAGCCTAGACGTTCTTCCTAATATCGACTAATTTCATTGATTTATTCAACAGTAATTAATAGATCCTCAGCTTCTAATTTCATACCCATATCAATATCCAAAGTCTTGACAATACCAGCAACTGGACTTTGTACCACCGTCTCCATTTTCATAGCCGACAAAATCACTAATGGTGTACCTTTCTCAACTTTATCACCAACTTTTATACGTATATCAATAACTGTACCAGGCATCGGTGCACCCACTTGATTCTTATTGGCTTTATCAGCCTTCGGATGAACATGGATCTCTTTACTAGCATCCTTATCACGTATCAGCACACTACGTAACGTACCATTCAATTCAAAGAATACTTCACGTTCACCGTTCTCCGTTAAGTCTTCAGCCATTGCTAATGTTTTAATACCTAACGTTTTACCTTTTTCGATTGTTACTTCGAATTCTTCACCAACTTTCGGTCCAACTAAGAACATTCTTGTATCTAATTTATCCACTGGTCCGTATTTCTCTTTAAATACCAAATACTCTTTTGTAACTTGTGGATAAAGTGCGGCCGACATTACATCACGATCGGTAACCTGTGGGAACGTTTCTTGTAATTCATGTTTTAATTTATCGAATTCTAAGGGAGGTAGAGATGCGCCCGGTCGACCATCGATGCGTGGCATATCACGTAACACTTTCGAACGTAACGGTTCCGGGAAACCGCCGTAGGGTTGTCCGATATGACCTTGTAAGTATTCAACCACCGATTTAGGGAATGATAGTTCCTCGGCTTTATCTAAGACATCTTGTGGCTTCAATTTATTCTGCACCATGAATTGTGCTAAATCACCAACAACCTTCGATGATGGTGTTACTTTAATGATATCGCCCAATAATAGATTCGCTTCAGCGTAGGCTTTTTTGACATCTTCAAAGAAATCACCAAGACCTAAACTGTACGCTTGGAATTGTAGATTCGTGTATTGCCCACCGGGTATTTCATTATTATAAACATCAGCATTGCCCGATTTCATTGTGGTTGTACATTCGAACGGTGCATATAATGTACGTGTTTGTTCCCAATATGCTGAATACTCGGAGATTTTCGTTAAATCAAATTTCGTATCCAATTGAGATCCTTGTAAAGATGCAACAATTGCACCCATACTCGGTTGACTAGTCAAACCGGACATGGAATCAACAGCCACATCAACAACATCAGCGCCGGCTTCAGCACACGCCAACATTGCTGCAACACCAGCGCCACTAGTATCGTGCGTATGAATATGTATCGGAATATCTGGATATTTATCACGTAATGCACTGACTAACGTTTTGGCAGCTTTCGGTTTTAATAATCCAGCCATATCTTTAATTGCCAAGACATGGGTGCCAGCCTTCACTAGTTCTTCAGCTATTTTCAGATAGTACTGAAGATCGTATTTCTTCTTATTCGGGTTACTAACATCACCTGAATAGGAGATGGCAGCCTCTACAATACCGCCAGCTTTACCTGCGGCTTCCATACCAACGATTAAATTCGGCAAATAGTTTAGAGAATCGAAAACTCGGAAGATATCCATACCAGTTTGGACCTAGAAGTATTTTGATTTAATAATTCAAAAACTTCATCTTTTTGCACTTACAGCTAATTCGCAGAATTTAAACACGACATTATCAGGATAATTAGTATAACCGACAGCGTTAGCACCACGTAGTAGCATTTGGAATGGTATATTCGGTATCAATTTGCGCATCTCTTCTAAACGTTCCCACGGGCATTCGTGCAAGAATCGTAAAGCTACATCGAACGTAGCACCTCCCCAATTCTCCAATGCATACAATTGACTGAAATTGTGGGTTACAAATGGTGAGATTTTCAATAGATCATGTGTTCGAACACGTGTCGCTAATAGAGATTGATGAGCATCTCTGTATGTTGTATCCATCAAGAGCAAGCCTTTATGGTTACGGATAGCTTTGGCGAATGCTTCAGGACCTTGTTCTTTGTAGATATCTCGAAATCCTTTCGGTGGTTGTACATCTGACACATCAAAAAATAAAGCGTTACACAGTAGTTCTTTTTGATGATTTTAGAAAAAAATAATCAAAAAAACATGTTAGTTACAGGCAAAACTGGATGTTAGCTAAATAATAAAAACAATTTTTAATACTTTACTTGGTTTTTGTTTGGGACTCGATGTCAGGTACTCTGTTAAACAAAAAATAAAATAAAACTAATCTGTTAATAAAAAAAAAAATAAAATTAATCAAAAATGAACAACTACCAGAAACCAAATTAAAGCAACGTAAAAACACTTAGAAATATCGGACAATTTTCTCATTTTACCTTGCGAAACCTCCGGTACGTGTGGTTTGATTTCGGCTGGTTTATTCGGTGTAGCCAATGGAGTTTGTGGTCCATTCACCAAGACTTGTCCTAAATATAACAGTAATTTTTGGGCACGATTCTGTGTAGGGCTAAATTTGAATAATTGTGGATTCTCATCGATAAAGTACGTATCAACGGCACCATTTAAGAATTTCTGATTCTCCAAAACGTTCAATAAGAATGGTATATTTGTTTTGACACCACGTACACGAAATTCTCGTAATGCACGATTCATTTTTGCACATGATGATTGTAAATCTTTCGAATGGGCAATTACTTTAACCAACAAAGAATCATAATAGGGTGAGATTATGGCACCAGCAAAACCGGAAGCACCATCCAAACGAATACCCATACCTTCACCGGATCGATAGACTTCAATACGGCCAGTATCCGGTTGGAAGTTTTTGGCTGGATCTTCGGTAGTTACACGACATTGAATAGCGAAACCCTAAAAGAATACAGCAAAATAATTCAAGTTTTGGATGCAATTCAATAAAAAGAAACGTACATCAGTTTTGATTTGGTCTTGAGTAATGCCCATTTCTGGTAGCGTCATACCTTCAGCAACCCGAATCTGTGCTTGTACCAAATCGATACCGGTTATCTCTTCAGTGACCGTATGTTCGACTTGTAGACGAGCATTCACTTCAATGAAATAGAAATTGCCCTTTTCATCGCACAAAAATTCAACAGTACCAGCATTCTCGTACCCAACATGTCGGGCTAGTTTCACAGCCAAATCAGTCATTTGTTGGCGTACTTTCACGTCTAAATGTGGCGCTGGTGCCATTTCAACAACTTTCTGATGCCTACGCTGTACGGAACAATCACGTTCGTACAAATGCACCACATTACCCGCCTTATCACCCAATAATTGTACTTCAATATGCCGTGGACGTTCGATGAATTTCTCAATAAACATAGCACCATTACCAAATGCACTCAATGCTTCACTGGACGCACGTTGGAAATTCTCACCGACTTCTTCCATTTTACGAACAACACGCATACCACGACCACCACCACCATAAGCCGCTTTAAATATCACCGGTAAACCGTGTTTATTACAGAATTCCATAGCTTCCTCTTTTGATGTAATCGGACCATCAGTACCGGGCACAATTGGTACACCGGCAGCAATAGCGGCTTCACGTGCCGCCACTTTATCGCCCATCTGATGTACAACATGTGGTGATGGTCCGATAAAACGTATACCAGCATCGATAACAGCCTGTGCAAAATCGGCTCGTTCCGATAAGAAACCATAACCCGGATGGACAGCATCGATACCATTATCTTTGCAAATTCTTATAATTTCTGGTACATTTAAATATGCTTGTACTGGTGGTAGACCTTCACCAACCAAATAACTTTCATCGGCTTTTAAACGATGTATATGTGAACGGTCCTCTTTCGAATAGATTGCTACCGATTTTATACCTAATTCGTTACATGCACGAAACACACGTACAGCGATTTCGCCACGATTCGCTACTAATACACTACGTATCGGTTTGTATTCGATTTTTGTTGAGAAACTACATCTTGAGGAACAATGGGAAGACAGCGGTAATGATGAGCGTAGTAGAAGAGTTCTAGATCCAACCAAACGGACAATCATTTCGATTTTTCTAAATCAAGCGGCCTAAAGCTGAGGGCAAAAATTAAAAAAAAAAACAGTCAAAAGTTTGTCGTTCAAAAATGAAACGGTTGATTAACGGGTCATGTCAAAATGTCAAAATAAAGTCTTTATTTTCAAGAAATCGCCGGGGAAAAAACGGTGCAAAATCTGTAAACAATGCGAGTTGTGGTTGCCATAAATTCTAATCATACGATTGGTGCTCTATTATCGATTCAAGGTTTGACAATATTTACAGTCAATAAATAAAAAGTCACACAAAACCGTAGACAAACTCAATAATAGTTTCATTTAAAATATCTAAACAGTCTCTTTAGAGACTTCACAAGTTTTGAAAACGGTAGTTTGATTTTTAAAAAAAGGGGGCAAACTCATTTAGCGTGCTTTTAGAAACAGATCTTTGTCGTATTTATTATAGTTCGTCATAATTCGAGAAAAAAGCGAAAAGAAGAGAAGGCAGAAGAGAAAAGCCAGAAAATAATAAGGAAAAGGAGAAAGAAGAAAATAGAAAAGAAGTGGAAAGTGAAGGCAAAAGAAAAAAGGGGGAATGAGTAGAAAAGATTAGGGAAAATAAAAAAGAGAGAATAAAAAAGAACAGAAGAAAATGAGAAGAGAAAAGGAAGAGAAGGGAGAATCAAAGATAAATGAAGAGAAAACTAAAGAGGGATGAAAGAAAAGAAGGAAGCACTAAAGAGAGAAGGGCAAAGATATTGGAAAAGAGAAAAATAAGAGAAGAGAAGAGGAAAGTAAAAAAGAATAGGAAACAGAAGAGAGAAAAGAAGAGCAAAGTGGAAACAGAAGAGAAAAAAAGAACAGAAGAAAGCGAGGATAGAATAGAAAAGAAAAGGGGGACAATGGGGAACCGAAGACAAGGGAAATGAGAACAGAAGAGGAATTATAGAAGACAAGGAGGAAGTCAAAAGAGAAGATAAAATGTATAGGAAATGAGAAGAACAAGAGAATAGAAGAGGGAGAAGACGAGAGCAACGAAAAGAAGAAAAAAGAGAAAAGAAAAGAAGGGAGAAGAGAAGAGGAAAGAGAACAGAGAGAAGTGAAGATAAGAGAAAAGAAAAAAAGAATGAAGAAAAGAGTAGAGAAAATGATAGAAGAAAAGAAAAGATAACAGGAGGAGAAGGGGGAATCAGTCACAAGTGAAGAGAGAACAAGCGATAAATGATAGAAGAGAATGCATAAGTAATGAGAGATGGGAAAATATTAAAAAAATTGAAAAACAAGAGAAGATAGAGAAGAGAAAAGAAGGGAGAAGATGAAAGAACAGAAGAGATCAAAGACTAAAGAAAATTGGTAAGGGAAGAGAAGAGAAGAGAATAGAGGGTACAAGTCTCAAAAAAAAAACAAAGGAAGTTCTCGAAATGTTTTTAATTTTTTTGAAAGTTAGAGATCAATAGAGTGAAAAATTAA
Source organism: Epicauta chinensis (assembly GCA_021725515.1). Lineage (NCBI taxonomy): Eukaryota > Metazoa > Arthropoda > Insecta > Coleoptera > Meloidae > Epicauta > Epicauta chinensis. The sequence continues at coordinate 64,225 of JAEDXX010000182.1, read as the reverse complement.
ATATACCTAAACAAGAATGGTAGACGAAATAGGCCAAAATTATGTGACATTACAAAATAGTTGTTGAAGGGAAGGAACTATGTAATTCTATTTGATAAAATGATGTAAAATTCATCAATTTTGCCTGTTTTTTTGTGACTTGTGTTAAAAAAAATAAAATAAAGTACTAGTCCTGTAGTTAAGAACGTGGTATATATTGAAACAATATTATACTGATATCTTCTTGTACAGCTAATCACTTTGCTTGATCTTGTTTATCAATTCAACTTGTTAAGGCAAGTGATAAAGTGATGAAAAAGCATTAGCGATAAGAGTCAGAAAATAATTGAGATGAGAAGAGAGAAGAGAGGAGAGCGTAGAAAACAGAAGAGGCTCTTGGGATTCTTTTTGTTTTTTGAAAGTTAGAAGGTCAATGAAATGAAAAATTGAATGTATACAAGAATGGCAGACGAAATAGGCCAAAATTATGTGACATTACAAGGCAAAAAACTACCTAATTCTATTTGACAAAATTATGTAAAATTCATCAATTTTGCCTCTTTTCCATGGTTCTTAACTTAAAAATAAAGTGTCAATCAAGTGTAGTCAAGGATATGGTATATATTGAAACATTTTTACATTGCTATCTGCTTGTACAGCTAATCACTTTGCCGACCTTGTATATCAGTTCAACTTGTAAAGGCAAGTGATAAAAAGAGAAAGTTTTAAAAACATATTTGTTGTAATGCTGGTGACAAAAGAAAGACTATTATAGTCTATCTGTCTAGTCTATTGTATCATTTATGATTTTAAAGTGAACGTAGAGTGTTTTCAAATGCAACGGAGAGAGATCAATGACATCAAAAGAATTGTAAAAATTCCTTGAAAGAAAAAGACCTTACTTAATAATTTTGTAAACTTTGTTCTGTTTAGGATAGATTATGTAACATTTGATAAAAATTGAGCAAAAATAACTGATTTCTAATAAAAACTTTGTAACAATTTCGAAATAACAACAACAAATCTTAAAATAAATAACAACAAACACAAATCCAAAATCAAGCGTTTTGAACCGGTTGTTTTTTCGAAAATTTTCAACAATCTTTCAAAAAAACATAGGGCAATGGGACGACTTAAAACCTATCCAGCATTGCTTTCTCATGGCTTCACAACAACAAGGTCAAGGTCTTTATGATTAACAAAAAAAACAACAACAAAAAACTAATAGAATATACGAATGTAAACAACTATCAGCCGAGAATTTGTGGTGGAAAAATTTTGGAAATCGAGAGAAAATTTTAGAAAAATCGTATACACGTTTGACCTTTTACCTAATTATTGGCAATGTTCGAAACGAACATTTCAAGGGTTTATGGAACAAACAAAAGTCAATTTTTGGCATTACAAAACAATTACAAATATTTATGTCAACTAATGAACCGGTGGAATGTCTAATTAGGCACCACAAAAGGTAATAATTATAATAACGATTGATTTGCGTTAAAGGATATGGACTTTGTTATTTTATGAAAATATGGAATCACAATTGTTTGATTGTTGATTTGTACTTTGGACGAAACCACAAGTTCCCCCGAAAAAATTATGATAATTTATGATAACAACTTTAACTATTTCTATTTTCGTAAAGACGTCAATTAACACGATTATGAAATCGGACGTATTTCGTAAGAAAAACCGTATTTTCTCCGGTAAAGATTACACAATAAAATTGATAAAATAATCGCGGAATTGCGGCGAAAAAACAAAACATTTGTAATATCTCCCCTATTGTTTACTTAATGATTTCGCAAAAATCTTGATGAAAAAAAAACACACGAAACATGTGTATTATTAACAAAAACTTACCGATTTTTCGTTAATTTATCTCAAACTATCTCTTTATTTATTGATATTCCCTTTACTGTTCTCTTTGAATGATTTGGTTGTTTTCGTATCCGTGTTTGCAGGACAACAATTTAAGCCGCACTAAAACTACAGCCGGTTGGATTATTTTTGAAACACAACTAGAAAATTTCAATGGAGAACCAGCAAGGAGCGCATGCGATACTTTAATTAATTTGTTGTATTTCCATTCAATTAGCAAACGAAATCGTCAACGCAACAAATTACAGAAATTTTAGCAACAATTTCAACGGCTCTCCTGGGCGGCGGTTGTTGGTCGATCTATTTCAGTACACCTGAAACTCGGATTTCATACAATCATCCTCCTTTAATTTCTTCTGTTACATAATATTGTTGCTTAAATTGGGGGGTGATACTGGTAAATGATAAAAATTGACCCTTAGTCCATAGCACTGTTAAATAATCATTTTTTCTTCTACTATAAATAGTGTATCATTTATTAATTTATTATTGAATATGAGAGACAAATAAGATAACGTTTTGATGCAATATTCCATTATCCTTGACCTGTTCACGATTGAATCAATAACTTGGACTAGACGACAGACTTGAAATAAATTACGCATATTTATTGATTGACATAAAACTTTTAATTATCAATATTTTATTTATTTATCCTAATGTGGCATATGTTTATTTATACACGTTATTTATTTATGGCTCAATGTTACGAAATTCGATATATCATTGTTAATACATAGGCCATCTATGAAGGGGGCATTTCGGTGGAACACTCTATATTTATATAAAAAATTTGCAAGACTCCTGGTGGTTATGTAACCAATAATACTTAATCTACTACGTCAGTCAGAAATTTCAGTAGATCTGCTGACATAAATTTAATTTAAAGATGTGCAATTTTCCATAAATTACAACCTAATTTGAATAATAATTATTGATTTGGTTTTCAAGATTTATTCGATTTTTAAGATTGTTTCCTAATATTCAAGTTTCTACCGGATTGTTCGTATATCTGGCAACATTGCGCTTTCAAAACGTGTAGTTGTCAAAAATTTTGAGGTTAAGTCTACCGGAATAAATAATTACTTGATTTTTCAATTTTAATCGAAATTATCGGATTTTAATAATGCGAACAGTATTAATGGTGGCCGAAAAGCCGTCACTGGCTGCATCTTTGGCTAATATTTTGAGTAACGGCTCCAATTCGACCCGAAAAGGTAACAACTTTTCCGACAAATTTCCCGTTATTTATCGAAAAAAAAATGTTTTTTTTTAGGATTAAATGGGGTGTGTTCTGTCCACGAGTGGAACGGTATGTTTCTACAACAACCGGCACGTTTTAAAATGACCTCTGTTTGTGGTCATGTAATGGGTGTTGATTTCAACAGTAAATACAACAATTGGGACCGCGTCGATCCCGTTGAATTGTTCACGTGTCCAACTGAGAAAAAAGAGGCAACCGCTAAATTACGTATGCCACAATTTCTCAGTCAAGAGGCCAAGAATTGCGATAATCTCGTATTGTGGCTGGATTGTGATAAAGAAGGCGAAAATATCTGTTACGAAGTGATGGGTTGTGTTGCCCGTAGTATGCGCGGTAACGTGTTTTCAAATCAAGTCACATATCGTGCACGATTCTCAGCAATTACCGAGAAAGACATAAAGGCGGCATTCAATAATTTGGGGTATCCGAATGAGAACGAATCGAGGAGTGTTGATGCTCGGCAAGAATTAGATTTACGGATCGGTTGTGCCTTCACACGTTTCCAAACGAAATTCTTTCAAGGTAAATACGGTGATTTGGATGCGTCGTTGATTAGTTACGGACCGTGTCAGACACCAACGTTAGGTTTCTGTGTACAACGCCACGATCAGATACAAACATTCAAACCGGAAACGTATTGGTTTATTCGTGTAATTGTAACAACGAAGACCGGTGATAATATTAATTTGGATTGGCAACGTGTACGTTGTTTCGATAAAGATGTAGCGAATCTATTCTATCATAAGATACGCGACCAGAAATGTGCTAAAGTTATTAGTGTTGTAGCGAAAGAGAAATTAAAACATCGTCCAATTGCATTGAATACGGTTGAATTGATGCGAAATGCTAGTAGTGGTTTAGGTATGGGACCACATCATGCTATGCAAATTGCTGAAAAACTGTATACACAAGGCTATATAAGTTATCCAAGAACGGAAACGACACAGTATCCGGAAAATTTTGATTTATCGTAAGCGAATCGTTTATAGAGCAAATTTTATTTGATTTCTATATTTATTTTCGATTTAGAGGTGTATTACGACAACAACAGAATCATCCTGAGTGGGGTGATGATGTTAGGAAAGTTTTAAGTAATGGTATCAATCGTCCAAAACAAGGTCGTGATGTTGGTGATCATCCACCGATTACACCAACAAAATTAGCAACTAAATCGGATTTAGATGGGGATGCTTGGAAATTATATGAATTTATAACACGTCATTTTATTGGTACCTTATCGAAGGATTGTAAATTTTTAAGTACAACAATTACATTAAGTGTAGATGATGAGATTTTCACAGTAACAGGGAAATCGTTGGTTGATCCAGGCTTTACATCTGTGATGACATGGCTTGTAAGTCAATTTAAATAGATATCTATTTAGAGATAAAGATTAAAAGACAAAGACAGTCCATATTTGTTGTTGAAAGTATTTTCGAATATGGTTGCTTTTCTTTCCCACTTGTATTACGTATTTCTAATTCATTTAATGACAGAGACAACAAATATCGTTTCATCGGTCTGCCAATTAAAATATTTCATATGGCTTTGAGGATGTTTTTAGTTGTACAAGGAGCACATTAGGGTGAGCTAAAATGACTAACCTATCGAATTTATGGTCTCAAAAGGGCCTATATGTTAAAAAAAAATTATCCCATTGGGAAAAAAATGCTATAACTTTTGAACCGTTTGAAATAAAATTTTTATCCAGGCATATTCTTATAGGGCATTAAATTCTCTAGAAGGATATTTTGAAGTTGATTTTTTAACTGAAAAATTTATACACTTACGGGCTATGAAACTTGATAAAAAATAGATATATTTTTTTCAACTTCCATAGCCCGTAAATATATGAATTTTTGAGTTAAAAATATCAACTCTGAAGTATTATTTTAATAGAATTTAATGCCCTACAAGAATATGCCTGAATAAAATTTTTATCTCACCCGGTTCAAAAGTTATAGCATTTTAAATGAAAATTTCCATAATAGCTTTAAACTAAAAATATCTGTTTTTCATCAACTTTCATAGCTCGTAAGCATATGAATTTTTGAGTTAAAAAAAGTCAACTCAAGTATTTTTTAGAGAATTTAATGCCTTATAAGAATATGCCTGGATAAAATTTTTATCTCAAACGGTTCAAAAGTTATAGCATTTTTAATGGACAAATTTTTTTTTGAAATGGAATATTTCAAATGGCCACCGACACCTTTTTGAAATTGAGCTAAAAATTTTTCTCAATGGGTGATTTTTTTTCAACATATAGGTCTTTTTGAGACCATAAATTCAATAGGTTAGTCATTTTGGCTCACCCTAATATATATATGTTACTGTGAATGTCCGAAATTTGGTGAATGTTCACATAGGCGCTTGGTGTATGTACGAAATATTTGCTAAATACCCTTATTTCTGAGTTAGGGCGGTTACTATGATGCGCAGAATATATTTCAGTTAGGTTATTTTTAATATAGATTTAGGTAATCTGCCTAATATTCCCCACTTTATCTACATTGGTTTCTAGAATCCCACTTTCTAGTTACACCATCAGGTATGCAATTTAGGAACTTTGAAGTCTTAATTTTGTATTGAAATAATGACCTGTGACGCGTGGCGATGCAGAATTTGAAATTGTTCATCGAAAGTCCTAATGTACAACAATGTAATGAAATATTTCGGACATTCACCAATGTCGGACTTTCACAGTAACATATACATATGGGTCATTCCACCAAATAAAATCATTTTTACGGGGCGACCCCCGCCGATTTTTTTCAAATTTTGTGGAGGTGTTCTCTACTTTGACAAAAAAAAATCCCAGAAAGTTTGAGTTCTTAATATGCGGCCATTTCGAAGTTATGAATTTTTGAAATTTTGAAGAAACAAAAATTTCAACATTTTCATCAATTTTTTTGAGGTGAAAAACCTTTTTTTCAAAATTGGTAAAATGTAGGTTTTTGTAGGAAAAATTCTCAGCTTTTTAATGGGAATATTCATTTTTTCATGCATGCAACGGAAGACCCTTTAAAATCCAATCAAAGTGAAAAAAGCGATTTTTCTACCAGTGCGGCGCGTGGTATATCAAATTTGACCGGTTTTTCTGAAAGCTGAGAGTTTTTCCCACAAAATATGTAATTTTCGCGATGTGCATATTTTTTGTTTTCTTACAATTAAATAAAATGTAGAATCTCGGCAATTAAAATAGTATATTAAAGAACAAGTGTCAGAAGTCGCCTATTATTGCACGAGTCCAAGTTTAGAAAACGAGCGGCGGAGACGCGAGTTTTCTAAAGGACGAGTGCAATATACGACTTCTGACACGAGTTCTTTATACTATTTTTTCTATTTTGCATGTTTTGTGCCCTTTTTTACAAAAAAATTGCGAGATTTAATATTTAGGGAAATTGGTGGGAGTTGGTGTTACTAAAAAAAAACAATTGAACATTCAGCTAGGAAACTTCGATTGTTTTATTTTTCATTCTTAGTCAATTGTTTTTTTCGCCAAATTGCTTATTTAACAATGAGTGAAGAATTTTCATGGACTCCACCTGAAATAAGGGAAATTGCTGAAAATGCAGGAAGCAATTTACTACCCGATAAATCCAAAGATCAGTACGAAAAACGGTATATTAAGTATCTTGTTTTTATGATTTTTGACAGTTGTCAAAATCAATGAAAATGTTACCAATCTAGTGGAAAAAAAAATTCCTACTATTTTACTTTTCAGCACTAGTTACGAAATGAGCACATTTCGATACAGTAGCGAGTTTAATAATAGCGCTATTATTGACGCAAAATAGAAAAAATGTTTTTCCAAAGAACTATTAAAGACAGATTTCCTGCTAAACACAGCCGATAGGTTTTTTTTTTCAATATTTCTATTTGCTACATCCAAATTTTTATGTAACAACAAATTAATTTATTTAACATTCTATCTTTGTCCCACTTGCTGGCAATTGAATGTTTCTAATATAATAATATCAAAAACAACAAATCTATCAAATCTTTCTATTTACATTTATGTGTTTATGTTAAAAATCAATAAATTTTAGGCCTTAGATCGTAATGAAATCGTCCCGAATTTCATCGAAAACGAATCAGTAACAATCAAAGATATTAATTTAATTGAACAACAAACATCACCACCTGATTACCTAACTGAAGCCGAATTAATTACATTAATGGAGAAACACGGTATTGGTACAGATGCATCAATACCTGTACATATCAATAATATATGCCAACGAAATTATGTACAAATCATTGGTGGTCGTCGTTTAAAACCAACCACATTGGGTATTGTTCTTGTACATGGCTATCAAAAAATCGATATCGAATTAGTATTGCCAACGATGCGTTCAGCTGTTGAAGAACAATTAAATTTAATTGCAATAGGTAAAGCGAATTTTAATGCTGTATTAAATCATACAGTTGAAATATTCCGATTGAAATTTCAATATTTCGTTAAAAATATTGATAGTATGGATCAATTGTTTGAAGTATCATTTTCACCATTGAGTGCATCCGGAAAGGCTTATTGCAGGTAGAGTATTACTGGTCGCGCGTTTTAGGATGGTGGGAGCTCGGAATGTGCAGTAAATCAGTTTTTGACGGTTATTTGAATTTTGAAAATGTACGTAGGGTAATTAAGGGGGTTTATATTTGAAAATTAAAATTTATACAAGGTGTTTTTTCTAATTATTGACGGCTGAGAGATATTCCATTAGTCGTCAAGCAAGTAAAACAAAACTCCCAAGAACGTGTACAGCTAACACGTTGGGTTAAATTTTTCCCTATTTCCCAATTAGCTAGAAACTTTGTTGGGCCCTTCTTATATCGTTAGTACACGTTCTTGGGACTTTTATTTATCTTGCTTAACGGCTAATGGGGAATCTAGCAGCCGTCAACACTTGAGGAAAAAACAACCTATATTTGGGTCATTCCACCAAATAAAATCATTTTTACGGGGCGACCCCCGCCGATTTTTTTCAAATTTTGTAGAGGTGTTCTCTACTTTGACAAAAAAATTCCCTGAAAGTTTGAGTTCTTAATATGTGGCCGTTTCGAAGTTATGAATTTTTGAAGTTTTGAAGAAACAACAATTTCAACTTTTTCATCAATTTTTTTGAGGTAAAAAACCTTCTTTTCAGAATTGGCAAAATGTAGCTTTTTGTAGGAAAAATTCTGAACTTTTTAATGGGAATATTTATTTTTTCATACATGCAACGGAAGACCCTTTAAAATCCAATCAAAGTGAAAAAAGCAATTTTTCACCAAGTGCGGCGCGTGGTACATCAAATTTGATATTTTTTTCTGAAAGCTGAGAGTTTTTCCCACAAAATATGTCATTTTCGCGATGTGCATATTTTTTGTTCTTTTACAATTAAATAAAATGTAAAATCTTGACAATAAAAATGTATATTTTTTTACGATCGTTTGTAATCGGTTATTTTACGTGCATGTTTGGAGCTGTCGAATATACCCGATTGCAGTATTTTTCGCGGTTGCTATAGCAACCGCGCCAATATCTGAAAAAAGTTTAAAAATATACGTTTTTTAATTGTTGAGATTTTAGATTTTATTTAATTGTAAGAAAACAAAAAATATGCACATCGCAAAAATGACATATTTTGTGTAAAAAACTCTCAGCTTTCAGAAAAACCGGTCAAATTTGATGTACCAAGCGCCGCACTGTGAAAAAAATCGGTTTTTTCACTTTGATTGAATTTTAAAGGGTCTTCGGTTGCATGTATAAAAAAGTGAATATTCCCATTAAAAAGCTGAGAATTTTTCCTACAAAAAGCTACATTTTACTAATTCTGAAAAGAAGGTTTTTTACCTCAAAAAAATTGATGAAAAAGTTGAAATTTTTGTTTCTTCAAAACTTCAAAAATTCATAACTTCGAAACGGCCGCATATTAAGAACTGAAACTTTCAGGGAATTTTTTTGTCAAAGTAGAGAACACCTCCACAAAATTTGAAAAAAATCGGCGGGGGTCGCCCCGTAAAAATGATTTTATTTGGTGGAATCACCCATTTATATTACCATTCATTAGATATACTTTTCGCTTGATTTTATTTATTTATCTATCTTTTACTATCTAACATTTTCTACGTTATGCTACTGAATCTGTCAGATTTTCCAATTCGCCAAACTAAAACGCGCGACCAATATATTCTTGAGTAATATTATATTTAAAATTATATTATTGAAGATGTGGCAAATGTCGACGATATATGAAATTAGTACAAGCTAAACCGCAACGTTTACATTGTCCACAATGTGATGAAACTTATAGTTTACCACAGAATGGTACTGTGAAATTATTTAAAGAATTAAAGTGTCCTCTTGATGATTTTGAATTGTTAGCATATTCCGCTGGCACGAAGGGTAAAAGCTACGTATTTTGTCCATATTGTTACAATCATCCACCTTTCAAGTAATTCTGATTATTCTTTTTAATATTGCAGTATTAATAGTGTTGTTTTTAGTGATATGAGAAAAGGTATGGGTTGTACATCGTGTACACACCCCACTTGTCCCTACAGCATGAATACAAACGGTATATCCAGTTGTATCAATTGTGAACCTGGCGTTTTAGTTTTAGAACAATCATCAGGACCTAAATGGAAATTAATTTGTACCAGGTTTGTTCCTTTTTTTTGCTAATAACAATTACTTTATAAAAATAATAATTTCAGATGTGATATTATTGTGAATTTATTCGAGAATGCCCAGAAACTTACTGTTTTATCCGAAACGTGCGATTGTGGGGCACAATTTGTTAATGTTGAATATAAAATTGATAAAACGAAATTACCAAATCAATTAACTGAAATGAAAGGTTGTATTTTTTGTACAAAAGATATGATTAATTTAGTTGAAAAACCGAAAACAATGATCAATAGTTATAATTTCAAACAACGTGGTGCACGACGTGGTGCTGGTAATCGAGGACGTGGCAGAAGTCGACCAAAACCTAAAGATAAAATGTCTCAACTTGCTGCGTATTTTGTATAAAATGCAATAAATTTCAAACGAGCAATATTCTTTGTTTAAATGACCCGCACAAAATGTGTACATCTGGTTGTCTAACTTGACAGGTGTTACAACGTAACATCTACAAATATCACTGATTTTATATACGTGGTGGGGATTGGCCGCCATTTGTAAATTGTGAATTGTTGACCGGTGTATGTTTGTGATAATTTTTGATTAATTTTCCTCGTGCAAACCATGGAAAGCGGCGATAATTTAGTGAAACTCTATGAAAATTACAACATTTTATCAGATGCTAAAGATAAAGTTGCACAGGTAATTAATTAGTAATATTATAACCTAACCCAACTTTTCCTGTATTTTTATTTTGCGTGCATATTGTGGCAGCATTCACAAGAGTACATCGATTCGATTGATGGTATCAATGGTAACGAAAATGAGAAGATGTTATCAGCACAGATCCTATCGAAATTCTTCAAACATTTCCCAGATCTACACGATAAGGCTTTGAATGCTTTGTTTGATTTGTGTGAAGACGATGAGGCTAGAGTAAGACCATATTTATTAATAATGTCGGATTTTTGAGAGTTGAGCCTCCAAGTACTGATATAGTCTCATCTGTTTGTAGTTAAGTTATACGTAGGGCAAATATACATCCAGGGCCGGACTGACGTAACGGGCGATAGGGCTTTGCCCGATAGGCCGGTATCTTACAAAATTAAATTTATATTGAAATTTGAAGTAAACAGTCCGTTACTGTTTTAAATGCAGTACATACAGGGTGAATAAACCGTCTAGATAAGCAGAAAGGAAAATTTCTACAGTAGTCCTAGAGAAAAATAAATAATAAAATAGAGTTCTAAATCCCACCCTTGGTGTTATTTGTGAACGTGTCGACCTTCCTTTTTGGAACGATACCTATTTGCATGTAGGGATTTTTCTACGACATGCCAAACATCTGCTATCTTCGTTGTGGATGGAATGATTTTCTTTAATATAGCATAAATGATACCCGCCAATAACGTATTGGAGGATTTTAAATTATTTTTCTGTAATTTTCTATTTTTGCTAAAATATAAATGATGTCTAAACACATTATTACAGATTGATGCAAACAGAAAGTAATAATTATAAATGATTCACAGGAATTCGATAATTCTTTGTTTAATCTCCGCTTCCCCGATACATTACTGGCAGGGTTCGGAAAAGTACATGTAAAAAATATTTACTACATAAACTACGTCTACGCGTAGTTTTTGATGTAGTAAGTGTAGTTTACGTAGATTATGTAGTAATTACTGTCTAATGTCGAATTTCTAATATATAATTGAACACAGAGCCTGCTTTAGCAGCTCTGAAGCCCGGGGCAACATTTCGCTTGAGCTCTAAATAAAATGCAAACAACCATTAACTGCCTCATTTGTTAAATATTTATGTATAAAATGTATTTTTTTGATACTTGCTGTTAAAGTCCTACTTTATGGACTAAAAGCTTGATGGTAAAGTAGCACTTTACGCACCTCAATGGTAAAGTGTTTACTTTACCATAGCAACCAACAGCAAATAAACAAAAACAATTGCTAGTTATGGGCAATATCTTTAGTGCTACGCAATGGAATGAGATGAAATTTATATGAACCATGCAGTACAATATTTTGAAAATCTGGATGTATCCGTTTTTGAAAATTTTTACCCGTTATTGAGAACATTGAAGCAAAGTTTCACTGCAAACTATTCCCTGTTTTTCACTTACTATTCATGAATAAAAGTTTGAAAATTGGTAGTCAACTCAAATGAAACAGAGAATGAAGATATCAAGCTTTAATATATTAATTCTTGCTCTGAATTACAAAAAAAAAACACGATCCGCGTAGTAAATATGTAGTAAATACGTAGTTTTTATGAATTTTCTACACGTAGTAAATGAAAAAACTACGCGTATTTTATACCGTAAATTACGTCGACATTTACTACTTCCGAACCCTGATTACTGGCCAGTATCAATCAAACTATGTCGGAGAAAATCTTTATTTATACTCACAATGAAGATGGCAGATGTTTGGTATGTCTTAGGTAAACTCTTATATACCATGATAAATGTCGTTTCAAAAAAAGGAAGGTCGATACGTACTCAAAGATGATCAAGGATGGGTGAGATTGACATCTCCATCTGATTATCTATTTTTTTCTGACTCGTACAAATTTAATTTCTTACTGGAAAAGGTATTGAAGGCCGTAGTTAACTGCAAAACGTCCGGCCCTGTGTTCATCTATAGTCGTACACCTTCGAAAGTCAGTCTTAGCCTATTCAAACACTTACGTCAGCTACATTTTGATAGTGTCAGTCAAACAACCACCTTGGCAATACGGTAATCGCATATTGTGGAAAATTATTTAATTTTTTTCTTTTATCAGAGCGTTTTCACACGAGGCAATATATTGCTAGCGATAAAATGCCGCAATATTGCTCTACATCAAAAATATGTACTTTTAAATCATCAGCTTTCACATGTACGTGACGCGATAAATGGTATGGTGGCAATATCGCTATATGGCAAAGACAGACAATTTGATCTAGATATCGCACAATATTTTATTGCTACCCTTGTAAAAACTCCTACAAGTGTATGGTTGTTTTCACACGACCGACCGATTATTGTAACAATTTGTTTAATATCAATCGTATACTGTTGCAAGATTTTTAACATGTCGAAAAAATTAAATATACGTATGATCCGCTGGATTGTGCCATTCGACAACACCGCATATTTCATTTTATCATTTATTGTAGCAATCTTATATTGCGTGCGATATATATTATGGTATTGCGATCGTGCAGTGTGAAAACGGGTGACAAAATTTGAGAAATAAGCGAAACAATGTTCAGAAACAAATTTGGCACTGTAGAGCGTCGAAAAGTTTTACTTATAATGTTTTTAAACTATGACAGACGACTAGCTAGTTTTTGTTGTGATTAAAGTCTAAATATGGTTTAGTGTCGATTTTTAATACAAATGCGTATTTCTGGACCATCCTAACAAAGACTAAAACAGCTAACCAAAGAATGAAACTTATTTTTTAAGATACTTTTTAATGAATTTCATTTTTACTAACCAAAGGAAGCTTAGACATTAGGTTTTTGAGTTTTTAAAGATTCGTTCACACAGGACTGGTCCGAGCTTTCCTGGTGCTGTAGGCAAGCTTACTTTCGGCGTTTCTCCCCGTAAATTAATCATGGTTGAGTGAGCTACTTTTAAAAAATCAAAGTCCGAAAATAATCGCGATACTTCTTGGTCGAGGTTTAGAAACCCATAATAATAAAAAAAACGTCTGATGTCGTGGTATCGAAAAGTGTTATAAAAGATTTCGTATTATAATAAAATAATTAAAAAAATTGATCTCAAATGCGACACAAAAGAAACAAACTCACTCATGGTTTGGTTCTAGTTGATAACTGAATAACAGTAACAAAAATAGAAGAACTATAAATATTATAAAAAAATATATAATTATTTGAAGATTTTCCGTCTCCATGAGAATCTTGGAGCCGTTCGGCATGGCATTTGCACTAAAAGTAACACTAGACATAACTAATTATTAATCAAAAGAAAAAATTAAAGTTTCTCTAAAACAACATTAACACTTCCGAAACTGGAACACAACCGAATAAGAACGAACAAATCTAAAAAGTATGTGTCCTTTGTTAAGTTCTTATCAAGAACGTATATTCGCCATTAATTTAATCTTGGCAGGAACAAAAAAAAAGGTGGAAAACATTAAAAATGTCTTGTAAACGAATAGACGGCTACCCAAATAAAGGACAAAATACAGATGAAGGAATTGGACCTAAGAAGGCAATAGAAAACATTAAAAAAAAGTTCCAAGGGTGCATTTGGAAAATCCTGACGGATTGTGAGACAATTTTCCAAAAACTGAACTTTTTATAAAATCTACGGTATCTGAAAATTAGCATAAAATCGGTCAATTGTTTACCCCTGAATTTCAAACTTTTCCACCTTCAACCAGTAAATAACTCCTTTAGAAATAACATTTTTTAAATTCAATCAAATCTTCCATACTTAGCAGCAGGTCTAAAGAGTTCTAAATTAGCACTCCAATCTTATATTGATCAATTTCATCAGAGTTAAGACTGTTCTATTGTTTTTTTTTTAATAAAGTAATCTTAACAAAATGTTACACATAACGTTCGGTATAAGCCTGTTTTCCTATGGTCTCGGGCCGGCCCTGCGTTCACAAATAAAGTAAATGCCACAAAAGAAACTATGCCAAGGGCGCCATCGCTGTTAAATCCGCCATTGCGTGCGATAAGTGTTTTCCGTTGGCAAATAAATATTTGACATTCGCTTAAATAACAAAAATAGATTAAAAAAAATGATTTTCATTCTTCTCTCAAAAAATTCGACTATATTAAAAGAACAATAATAATGCTTTATTTTCTATTTTATCAGATAAGAGCCTGTGCTATGCGATATCTTGTATCAATCTGTAAAGATTGTAAGGATTACATATGTAAAGTTACTGATATCTTAGCACAAATGATGCAATTGGACGAACAACGCGATTTCATAACAGCCTCATGGTGTTTATTACAATTATCCAAAGAGGACTCTGTTAATGTATTAAAAACAATGTTCATTCATGTCCATACATTGAACAGTAATCAAACAGCTAGGGAGAAATGTATTGAATTTATTTACAAAAAATTAATACAACCGTTACAAAATAAAACAAGCGATATTGAGAATATTATCGTGGAACAATCGAAGAAGATTTTGCAGAATAATCCGAATAGCCACGAAGTCGTCTTGATTCTACCGTGTTTAAAACAACAGAAATACGGAAAGACCATACAAGGACAACAGGAATTGATTGAAATTATTTCGGAAATTTTGGAATTGGATCAAGAATTTGATGCTATAGAAGAGGAGAATATTGATAAAGTTATCGTTTGTACAACACATATTCTCCCATTTTTCTCTGTAACTATTATAAAGTCGCTTACCTAAATGTTAATTCTATTAATCGATTTTTTTTTCAGGCTAAGAACGAATCAACTAAATTCGTTAAATATTATTGTGATCAAATTCTTCCACGTTGGGATCAAATTGGTACATTACCAACTGGTAATTTACGCCAATTACAATTATTACATCATTTAGCGGAATTGTGTACAACTTGTGGAACATTAGAGAATCCATCATTATATGTTGTGCAAATATTCGATAAATTAAAATTATATATGCCACAACCACCAAATGATGTTGATGTTACAAAAATGCCCAATTTAGAATTTTCATATGTTGAATGTTTATTATATGCATTCCATCGTTTAGCACGTCAATGTCCTGATTTTCTAACACACGATCAAGATGTTTTAAAAGATTTCCGTTCACGTTTAATCTATTTCTCACGTGGTGTACAAGGTTGTAATAAAGTATTAAATAATAAAAATATTAAATTGAACGATACAACGGAACAAACGGCGAAAATCAAAATTGCACCATCCGTCTTAACTAATATTAATTTGTTGATAAAAGATTTATTTTATCAACCACCAATGTATAAATGTAATGTAACTTTATCGTTTAAAAATGAAGCAACTATTGTAAACGATGAGGTAATTTGTGTAAACTTTTCTTTGTTTAATGTAATTTTGTACTGGTTTTTCTTTACAGAAGAAATCATCAAATGAATCAACACCTCAGAAACGACATGCCCCAATTACTTTCGATAGTGATAGCGGTAGTAAACAAGCACGTTATCGTAGCAGTGATAATGTCAAATTGTACACGCCACCGAGTGGGAAATTCAGCAATAATTTCCAAAATTACGGTAAATATACATTGAAGGGTCAGTCTTTACTAGGGCATCAAGCTATAGTTAAGACTAAAATGTATGGATGTATGTTTCTATTGTAAGTGTAAAAAACAGAGCGAATAGGGGCCTTTACACTAAGAGACTTTTGCGCAGATTTTAGGAGAGACCAGACTTTTACACAGACAAGTCTCTTAGTGTGAATGCAACGAGAGACCTAGAGACTTTCACACAGGCATTTGGAGAGACTTGTCTGCGGATTTGTCTCTTGTCGCCTTCAGACTAGAGAGACAAATCCGTACGAATGAAGTCTGCGCGAAAAAAGGAGAGACCGACGGTGTCTGCGCAAAATAGCAGAGACAAGTCTCTCCAAAAATCCGTGAGTCTGGTCTTTCTAGTCTGAACGCAAATTATTTACGAGAGACCAAAGACAATTCACGGTCACTCTAAAATTGTCGATTATAAGGATAAAATATATATTCTTCTCTTTCTTTTGGAGAGACTTGAGGTCTCTTGGAATGTTGAAAAGTTTTTTACAGAGACCACGGACTTTTCTCTTATGGATGCTATTGTTTACTCTAAAACAACCCTGATCGGTTTAAAATTCATCAATTAAATTTTTAAAATATAAAAAGATATAAAATATAAAAAGAAATCAATTAATTGTGATGATAAATGGTAGTCATAATAATCAACTATTGTTGCCATAATTGTTATTGCTTTTATTAAAACAGAAAGATTAAAACCCTTTCCGCTTTTGAGATATTATTGGAATGTACTACAGTAAAAATATACGGAAAATACGTCTTAAAAAATGAGGAGAGTTTCAATATTTTCGTTTAAAGAAATGATTACAAAATCATTCTATAAACCGCATAAATTCAATGATTAAATTTAAAACATTAATTTTCAAATACAAAAACCTTTATTATTGTTCCTAATCGGTTTTAAATTCATTATTTACTGCAATTTAAAAATATAGAAAGAAATAAATTAACTGTATGTTGATTCGTGCTCAATACTACTCGTAGACAAACACGTTTTTCGTATGAAAATATTGTCAACAAAGAAACATGGTGCTAAACATCAATCATGCCGAATTTTATTAGTCCCTCAATTTGGGTTAATACCTACAAGTATAATAGTTGGAAATTCCAGAATTTGTGACCATATTGCTGTTAAATATAAAATTGGATCTTATGTATGCATTACTGCTAAAATATTAAAAACAAAAGAAAAACAACCCTAATCGGTTTTAAATTCATTATTTACAGCAACTTAAAAATATAAAAAGAAATCTTGAGCTTTTTTTACCATAATTGTTATTGTTTTTATTTAAACAGAAATATTAAAACCCTTTCCGCTTTTGAGATATTATTGGAACAGTAAAAATATACAAAAATACGGCCCAAAAAGGAAATAATGAGAAAAGTTTCAATTTCTTCGCGTAAAAAATTATTAAAAAGTTTAATAATAGTATATTATACAACGACGCTATAATGAGTGCTATTATTACCGAGAATGAAGTTTACAACACGAGCGAACGGAGTGAGCGAGTGTTGTAATCATTCGAGGTAATAATAGCACTCATTTTAGCGAGTTGTATACTATACTTTATCTACGACTTTATTCTAAATGTATAGATATTGGTGATGTACAAGAACATTTACCTTCATCATCATTTTTGTTTATAAAATCACACAGAAAACGGACACTTTTGAACTATTAGTTAAAAGTGGCGATTTATTTATTTTTTGTAGTTACCATGGTTTTTTTAACGTTAGAGAAAATTAAGAAAAATAGTATTTTCTGATTGGCTTACGAACGGGAATAATGACCATTATTCCCTCTCGTAAGCCAATAAGAAAATTGTAGGAAATAATATAATGTCCTATATTATTTCCTACAATTTTCTTATTGGCTTACGAGAGGGAATAATCGAATAATGGTCATTATTCCCGCTCGTAAGCCAATCAGAAAATACTATTTTCCTTAATTTTCTCTAATGTTAAAAAAACCATGGTAACTACAAAAAATAAATAAATCGCCACTTTTAACTAATAGTTCAAAAATGTCCGTTTTCTGTGTGATTTTATAAACAAAAATGATAATCAAGGTAAATGTTCTTGTACATCACCAATATCTGTACATTTAGAAAAAAGTCGTAGATAAAGCATAGTATACAACTCGCTAAAATGAGTGCTATTATTACCTCGCTCACTCCGTTCGCTCGTGTTGTAAACTTCATTCTCGGTAATAATAGCACTCATTATAGCGTCGTTGTATAATATACTATTATAAACCACATAAATAAAATGATTGACTTTAAAACATTAATTTCCAAATACATAAGTACATAACCTCTATTGTCAATTTTCACGCTGAATCTTGCACAATGCTAGACAAATTGTCTCTGTAAAAATTTCACGAATCTTATTTTACGTGTAAACGCGTGATTTTAGGAGAGACCAGAGACCGAGGCAAAAAGTCTTTGCAAAAATCTTTGCGTTGCATTTACACTACAGAGACTTTTGGGTGGATTTAAGTGACCTTGATTTGTCTGCGGATTTGTCTCTGGTGTAGTGTAAACGCAACTTGTAGAAGTCTCCGGATTTGGTCTGTGTATTGGTCTCTGTAAAAATCTCTGTATTTGTATCTGAAAGACTTGTATGCGGACAAGTCTCTTAGTGTAAAGGCCTTTAATAGCATTATTTGGTTTACAACCATCAAAATAATAGCCTAGCCAGGGTTGCAGTATTGTATAACCTTGGTTGAATGAGAGATCTTATTCTATAATATAGAGGACTTCTTTTTAGCACAGTTGAAGCTTGTCTCAAATAAACCTATAATTTGCAATGTCTGCAAGTTGTTTGTATTGAATAGCTAACAATCTTGAGCAATTTACATTTTTATTTATTTTGGAAAGGGAAGATGTAGATTTTCATTCTTATTCAACTTCTGTAAAAGTTTCGAGAAACTAAAAAAATAAAACTAAAGGAAATTTTTTGAAATTGTAGAGTGAATATTATAATTTGTAACTCGTGCAAAATCCCTTTCAATTTTCTCGAAAACGGGTAAAGATTTTCAAAAATGGATACATCCAGATTCTTAAAATTTATTTGGTTTATACTAGATTCATCTAATTCCATTGAATAACGCCAAAGATATTCAAACACCCCAGAAAACGCGATTTTTCAATTTTCTCGAAAACTAATCATATTTTCCCGATAATCATTCATTAGAATTTTTATTATTAATCATATAACCGAATTTCCGGTTGTATTTGGGATCTTGGGGGACCACCATATATAAAAAAGCAAAAAAATGAATAAATATAACTTATTATAACTAATGTGACTAAATGTAACCAAAATATGTTTAAAAGTCTATATACCTCACCATTACCGCCGCCGTCAAATTGTTTTTGCCGCCCCCAGTTAGCTAGTAAAAGTGTTGAGATGTACTGTACATTCTTTTAGTTATATACGGTCATATTAGTTATATCAAGTCATATTTATTCATTTTTTAACTTTTATATGGTGCCCCCCAAGTTGCCAGTTAGAACCTCTGGTGCAATACGCTTCTTAATTAGCAGTTACATTAATTTGTCAGAACGCAAGAGAATTGCATGTTCTCGATTTTTAAATGATTTCACTCGTCTTTCAGAAAACTAGAACTTTTACAATATTTAGTGGCTTGATGCTCTACAATCTACATAACAATATTTCAGAGAACAAGAATTAGTCACGGATCATCAAATATTAACAGTTTTTTTTTTTTTTAGATAGAGGAAGTGGACGCAACATTCGCTCCCGTGGTCGTGGTATGGGTAACCGGGGAAGAGGTTTGGGCCGTAGTTGGCGCAATTAATCGGTAAATTCCCATTTCATTTTTAAATATTTATTTTCAGTTTTTTTTTCTTCTGTAAATTTCCATTAATTTTTCGGACATTTTTAGTCAACTTTGCGAAAAAATTTTACTTGTAATTTTCATAATTATTAGTATTTTTTGGAGAGAAATAAAATTTGATGATTTAATTTGATTCAATTATCCATATATATTTTTCCACAAAAAAAAACCTTGACAATTATATACAAACAAAAATTTATATAAAAGTAAATACTTGAAATACTTAGAAAAATCTCCAGTCTTTAAGAAATACTTTTCCTAAACGGCGGCAATACGCCGACTCTGTGGCTTACATAATGTACAATTTTCACCATCCGATGATCCACTGTATGAACTATCAGTGTCCGAACTACTCGAATCTGATTCTGAACCAGACCCATCCGTTTGACTATCACATTCCATTTCATGGAACTTATTAATATGTCGTAACGTATTTATTGGTAGCCTTGATAATTCCACTGGTGTAAATTCCTAAAAACAGTAATATTCAATTATAAATAAACAAAAAAAAAACGGGAAAGAATCGCTTTACTTTGTAATAATCGGTGAATTGACCCGGCACCAAAGCAACAGGATAAAATCCAACTTTTGGCCGATTAACTGGTTTAACTTTACCATGCGGATAATGAATTGTTAATGTTTGTAGATCCATACAGGCTTTCCGTTGTGTACGTCGCATTTTATTAAAATTCAAATTCCAATTAGCTGCCGATTGTACAGCTTGTTGTGTTATATCTAATTTGGTTTTCTCTTGACTTGCGGCTAGACTTAATGCACGTTGTTTATTTGTTAAATCTTTAGCTTGACGATCCCGTTGATGTTTACAATATTCTTCATATTTATCTTGAAAATCTGAATACATTATATCCAAGATATCAGCTGTATTGACAGCTGTTAAACCTAAATCACACATTGCTTCACATGCTAAACCACTTTCACGTATAAAATCACGTTCTTGCATATCAACAACACGTCTCGGTATATTTGGGTATTTACGTTTAAACGATTTGATACCAAGAAATTGGGCGACCTGTTCTTGTAGCATATACGGACCGGAACCACCCCAATAATATTCAGCTAATTGATCAGCTGATATTACAGAACCTTCCGGTTCTTGATGGACTTCTAAACGGGGACCTCTACGCACTTTGACACTCTCTATTGTAGCGGTACTTTGTACGGAACTTTGGGATTCTTCTATGTCCATTATGGAAATTGGTGTTGCCACCTAACGAACAAATTGATATAATTTATTTATTATTATTATTATTATTGACAATTTACCTGTTTTGATCGAATATTACCGGTATCAGCACTCATTCGTGTTTCTTCTTCATACATTACAATATCGGCACGATCACTTGTTGAGATTGTTGTCTGTTGCGATAGATTTCCACTAGTTAATGTTGTTTTTAAAAAACCATCATCTAATTCAGTTGAAATTTGATCATCTCTCAATAATTTCGATTTTGTTTCCTAATTTAAAACAAATTGATATTATTTAAATTGTAATATCGTTAAATTTTGTAGCTTCTCATATAACGCCAGTATGTAATGAAAAAGTTCAATATTATCTAAAAATAACTCCAACAAAGCAGGTGAATTTTTACTAAAAATAGATCATTACGATTACATACGGATTGCTTGCAAATATATATGTTACTGTGAAAGCCCGAAATTGGTGAATATCGATATTCACCGGTGAATGTCGATATTCACATAGTCGCTAGGTGTATATCTGAAATATTTCATTACATTGTTTACATTCGGACCCTCACCGGTGTATGTCGATATTCACAGATACGCTTTGGTGGAGATCCGAAAGAGGGGAGGCGATAAAGAGACGACTGGCTCTCTCCCGCCAAATCCTTTGTTTTATTGGCAATATTGAAACGGCGATAGTTCAGCAAAGCGGGAGTTTCAAAATTGTCTGTTTAACTTACCAATTCTAGTTATTTAAAACAAAACATGAGAAAAACTTATCCATTTTTTTATTACTATTATTTTCTCATTTAGAATATACTATGGGATTTAAATCCTTGGTCACTCCTCTCAGAAAGAGAGGCAAAAAAGTTACGTCACCCTTGTGACGTTTTATAGCGGCTGAATTACGGAGAAAAAATATAAATCTCGGATATGTTCGACATTTACCATTAGTGCATCGTGAATGTCGACATAACCGGTGGAGGTCCGAAAGTAAACAATGTAATGATATATTTCGCATATACACCAAGCGCCTATGTGAATATCGACATTCACCGGTGAATATCGATATTCACCAACTGTCGGACTTTCACAGTAACATATATATAAATATATATTTTATATTTCCTCTCGTTATATTAATAAATAAAGAAGACAAAACAAAAGATAAAGAAATTAGGTTTATGTAACTCAATTTACAATGTAATATTTAACAATGCAAATACTTTGTATAAAATGATCTAATTTGTTATTTATTTGTTTATTTATTCATTTACTTATTTAAGCAAATGCCAATTTAAAGTATTTAAATTTTCATTTAAATTACTAATAACAAGATTTAACTGTGTATTAATTTTGTTATCATTATCACTATCGCAATTGCTTATTATTTAAAAAAATCTATTGATAAAAGTCATCGCCATATATAGTGCATGTTCCAGAAATCCGTCTCCGATATCCGCAATATATGAATAAATTTATTAGGTGAAACGAATTCGAGAAAGAACCCGAAATAATACCGTATTACCAAAAATCATACAGTATTTCTCAAACCATACCCATTAAGGGTAAAGTCTACAACGGTACTATTGTTTATGTGTGTGCCAGTAAGTTTTTACTTTTTACGGGTTGAACATTTTAATCGATTACTGTGAAATGTTATTTTTTAATGGCAAATTACTAGCTAATACATAAAAACGGATGTGACCTTGAACGCTAGTTATCTTTATTGGTATCGATGTATTTTTGATATAATAGCAATGCCGCAGCGTAATACCAGAATAGTCCCAGATTTAATCAACCTGACACAGATGGCGGCAATTGTTAAAATATAATGCCTGCGTTAGATAGTATCAACCTTAGAAAGACCAAGTTTTAAGTTTGAAGACGCTATGTTGTTTATATGGATAAAACATGGGTCCATCGCTAGACATCTGAATCGAACGAACAGTAAAACAATGGACTGAAAGCTCCAAAGAAGGCAATATTGTGGCTTTAGTTTTTTTTTTGGGATTTCTATGGTATAATTTTTATTGATTATCCAGAAAATGGAAAAAACCCTCAATGGCGAGAATTATGTGAACTTATTTTAGCGTTTGAGTGAGGAAATCAGAGAATAAAGGCATTTGGCCTTTGTAGTAACCAAAATCAATGACTTAAAGTGTGAATTGTTTCCTCATGCATCCTATTCGCCAGCGTTAGCACCCTTGGACTATTTTCTCTTTCCGAACTTGGAGAAAAAACAAAATTTGCCAATGATAAAGAAATGATGTCTATAATAGTGGCCATTTTGAGGAACTCGATGGTTCTTACTATAAACACGGTATCGAAGCTCAGAAAAGTGTATCGAGTTAAAAGGAGACCAAGAAATAAATAAAGGTTTTACCAAATATTTTGCGTTTTCTTTGTTAGATCGATTAATTTTAGGACTACCCTCGTATATCTATTTTTGAATTTGTTTCACTGATTTTTGTTAATACAAAAGCATAATGGCAGTTACTATCTAATACAAATAAAATCCGAGGTGATTCTGAACTCTAGTTATCTTTATAGATATACATATATATTTTTCCATATATTATCATAATATCAATCCTACAGAGTAATACTACAACGGAAAAAATATCGATGTTTCTGTTATATTTCTTTGATATGAATACATTTGTGACATAAACGAATGCCCATCTGTTTGTTATTTTACAGCAGCAGGCTTATTGAAAGATATCTGGTCCTCCAGTATCAGAAAACACCAAAAACTATGTAGGACAATTGAAAAAAATTTCATAAGGCATCCAAAAATTATTGAGTGTACCCCTACCGCTGCTGAGAACCTTGATATAAGCTAAACTTATTTACATGAGCAAAAGCTAAAAAGTAGACATTAAAGCATATAAATATAGAATGGCTTCTCATTACACATTGAATCAAAAATCTCAAGTTAATACAGCGTGTTGTAAGATTAGGGGCCTTTACACTAAGAGACTTTTGCGCAGATTTTAGGAGAGACCAGACTTTTACAGAGACAAGTCTCTTAGTGTGAATGCAACGAGAGACCTAGAGACTTTTACACATACTTTTACAAAGACATTTGGAGAGACTTGTCTGCGGATTTGTCTCTTGTCGCCTTCAGACTAGAGAGACAAATCCGTACGAATGAAGTCTGCGCGAAAAAAGGAGAGACCGACGGTGTCTGCGCAAAATAGCAGAGACAAGTCTCTCCAAAAATCCGTGAGTCTTGTCTTTCTAGTCTGAACGCAAATTATTTACTAGAGACCAAAGACAATTCACGGTCACTCTAAAATTGTCGATTATAAGGATAAAATATATAGTCTTCTCTTTCTTTTGGAGAGACTTGAGGTCTCTTGGAATGTTGAAAAGTTTTTTACAGAGACCACGGACTTTTCTCTTATGGATGCTATTGTTTACTCTAAAACAACCCTGATCGGCTTAAAATAAATCAATTAAATTTTCAAAATATAAAAAGAAATCAATTAATTGTGACGATAAATGGTAGTCATAATAATCAACTGGAACTATTGTTGCCATAATTGTTATTGCTTTTATTAAAACACAAAGATTAAAACCCTTCCCGCTTTTGAGATATTATTGGAATGTACTACAGTAAAAATATACGGAAAATACCTACTCCTCAAAAAAGGGAATAATGAGAAAACTTTCAATATTTTCGCTTAAAAAAATGATTACAAAGTTTAATAAAATCATTGTATAAACCGCATAAATTCAATGATTAAATTTAAAACATTAATTTTCAAATACAAAAACCTTTATTATTGTTCCTAATCGGTTTTAAATTAATTATTTACTGGAATTTAAAAATATAAAAAGAAATAAATTAACTGTATGTTGATTCGTGCGCAATACTAGACAAACACGTTTTTCGTATGAAAATATTGTCAACAAAGAAACATGGTGCTAAACATCAACCATGCCGAATTTTATTAGTCCCTCAATTTGGGTTAATACCTACAAGTATAATAGTCGGCAATTCCAGAATTTGTGACCATATTGCTGTTAAATATAAAATTGGATCTTATGTATGCATTACTGCTAAAATATTAAAAACAAAAGAAAAACAACCCTAATCGGTTTTAAATTCATTATTTACAGCAACTTAAAAATATAAAAAGAAATAAATTAACTGTATGATAATATCAATCATCTTGAGCTATTTTTACCATAATTGTTATTGTTTTTATTTAAATAGAAATATTAAAACCCTTTCCGCTTTTGAGATATTATTGGAACAGTAATAATATACAAAAAATACGGCCCAAAAGGGAAATAATGAGAAAAGTTTCAATTTCTTCGCGTAAAAAATTATTAAAATGTTTAATAAAATCATTTTATAAACCACATAAATGAAATGATTGAATTTAAAACATTAATTTCCAAATACATAACATCTATTGTCAATTTTCACGCTGAATCTTGCGCAATGCTAGACAAATTGTCTCTGTAAAAATCTCACAAATCTTATTTTACGTGTAAACGCGTGATTTTAGGAGAGACCAGAGACCGAGGCAAAAAGTCTTTGTAAAAATCTCTGCGTTGCATTTATACTACAGAGACTTTTGGGCGGATTTAAGTGACCTTGATTTGTCTGCGGGTTTATCTCTGTTGTAGTGTAAAAGCAACTTGTAGAAGTCTCCGGATTTGGTCTGCGTATTGGTCTCTGTAAAAATCTCTGTATTTGTCTCTGAAAGACTTGTATGCGGACAAGTCTCTTAGTGTAAAGGCCTTTATTGTCGTTGAAAGAGCTTCGAAAAAGACAGTATCATCATTTTAGAGATGAATGCAATGTGCCAAGTGAAAAAAAATCTAAAGAAAAAAATTCTAAAAATGTTTAATACAGCAAGCAACAGATGAATTTGAGAACGTTTCCGAATCTTTCATTTGAAAATCTAGTATGAATTTCTATTTAAATGAACATATTAAGCAATAACAACTTGCATTCACTGATGGAAGAAATACTCTCTTCTGGTCCGGCTGCACATTCTGCACGACTTGTCATTGTGCAAAACAAAACAACGAGTTTATAAGATCCAAAAATATAAATTTTGTTGAACAAAAATAACACTACTAACGTTTCTCGAGCTAGATCACTTAGAAGAAGAGCATGAGCCGTATAAGTTCTGTTTCTTTTAAAAGAATTATTAAAAACCTAATAAAGTCCGATCGGGAGCGAAGGATCTATGCGTCTACTACTATTTAATTGACCTTATCTATTTTCTGTTGTATGACGATTTTACTTAAACATATTTAGCTGTTAGCAGTTTCGAAAAAAAAATGACAAAGCGTGCGATCTTATTTCACCTATCGCAAAATTGGATATAACTCTGGACGCTAGTTATTTTAGTTATGTTAAAAAAATCTATCAACTTGCACACCAAGAGGGGATAAAGTCAATTCCTCTAGAAGAAGCCTAATAGGAACTCCAAAAAGGAAGAAAAACTAGATTTAACACGTTCACGGCGGCATGGCACATAAATCATTAATCTATAAATATAGAAGCGATTTACCACTCACTGACTGACTCACTCACTCACTCACTCTCACGATATCTTCGAAAGTATCCATCCGATACTTTTTAAATTTGGCACATATATTCCTTAAGTGCTGTAAACGCACATTAAGAAAGAATTTTTGAAAATTCGCCCTCTAACGGGGTTAAAAAGGTCATTAAAATTTCAATACCTTGAAAACAGCTAAAATCCACCTGTCAGTTATAATTGCGACGTTACCATGTGTATTTTTTTGTATTAAATATACGGAAATGAAATACTAACAGATATCAACATATTATGTGACGTACTTAGAATCTACGCAAACAAAGTCGCGGGTTGGTACAGCTTCAAAGATATTTATCATCAATAACTAATAAGAATAAATACCTCCGAAAAAATGTAATAAATTTACAATTACCTTAATAGTAATGGGTGCCGGTAGAGATCTAGTACCCATACCACGTTTACTACCACGTCCACGTCCCGGACCCCTCGGTTTTCTCGGTTTTATACCTAATGTTGTTTTCACTGATTGTCCACGACAACTACGTTTCGGACGTGTCGATTCAATTACAATCGGTTTAATTTCTTCCTCTTTGATATCTTTGAAATCTTCACGTACTTGTAATGGTACCTTTCTAGGTCGACCACGTTTACGTGGTGTTATTATCGGTTGTATATCCGGTTGTTGTACAATTTCTTGTTGTTGCTGTTGGGGTGGTGGCGGTGGTGGCGCTAATATTGTTTGTTGTTCCTCTTGTTGTAGTTGTTGCTGCTGCTGCTGCTGAATAACATCTTGCTTTATATTTAAAATTCGACTATCATTATTTGGATTAATTTCTTGATTTGATTCCTCACTGATCACAATCGGTGATTGTGGCGGTAGTATCGGTGTATTCTCAACAATTTTAACATCATCATCTTCATCTTCATCATCGTCACCATCATCATCATCATCGTCCAATTCAATTGTAACCGGTTTTGTTGATAAATTTTGATTTTTCGATTGATTTAAAATCTCTTTTAATTTCGAATGTGTAATTACTGGCAATTGCGTATTCTCATAATCGTTTGATTTCAGTCGTTTCATTTCTTGTTGTTGTTGTGGCTGTTGATTTATCGTTGTTTCAATTTGTTGTTGCATATCAATTGGACGTTTCTGACTCACATTTTGTACGATATGCGGATGGCCACCTTCTTTCGAAAATTTCAATGTAATTTTCGTTAATTTCTCATCATCTTTACTTGAACTAGGCGATGAACATGCCGTCACTAACGATGATGATGTTGATGAATTTTTATTGATTTTCAATACAATTCGCTCCTTAATTTCATCACCATCAGTTTCAATATCTTCAAATTGATTGTCACCACAATCCTGAGGTTTTACAATCGGTTTTATTGTAATCTTCGGACTGCCACCAATCGTTGGTGTTGTTGTAATTGTTGTTGTTACAGTTGTTGATGATACCGGTAATGATTTCTCGATCATTTCCGTATCCGATGGTTTAACTAAAGGTTTAATTGTTATACGTGGTGGTGTTTGAATTTCATCATCATTCGGTTTAATGATTGGTTTAATTGTAATTTTAGGACTGTGATTTTTTTCGTTATCTCCCTGTTCGTGATCATCAACATCAGGTTTTATTAATGGTTTAATCGTGATACGTGGACTGTGCGTTTTTGTTGTTTCATCAACGATTTCATCCGGTTTAATGATTGGTTTTATTGTTATCCGAGGACTGTGTGTTTTTGTTGTTTCTTCAACAATTTCATCTGTTTTAATGATCGGTTTTATTGTTAATTTTGGACTGTGTTTCTGTTGATCGTTCTTAACAATTGTTATTTTTAACGGTGAAACCGATTCAATTATATTATCCGGTTTTATAATCGGTTTTATTGTAATACGTGGACTTGATGATCGTTGTATTGTTGTTACGGCATTATTTTCAGATGGTTGTAATACCGGTTTAATTATCAATTTCGGTACGGTTAATTCTTGATTTTCCACAATTTCATCGATTTTATTAATCGTTTCATCCGCCGGATTATAAATTTTTAATATTGAATGCATTGTGTCCGATTGTTTCGTAATGGTCATTTTCAATGAACCTTTATTTGTATCTTTTTCATCATTTTGTTCATCTTTTGGTAGTTTTATTGTAATTTTCGGACTGTATTGTCGTTCTTTATCACAATCATCAACATTTATCAATAACGGTTCACCAAATTTCACATTTTTATCTGTTGATGTTGACGGTATTGATGAATCGACAGTATCTTGAGGTGTTTCTTCGATTTTTCGATTATCCTGTAAATTTTCAACGATCGATGAGGATTCTGTAATTTCAGAAGAATTAACAGGTTTCTCGTCAATTTTTCGTTCATCGATTGTTGTTAATATTGGAATTTCTGTAGAATTTGTTGAATCAACAATATTATCATCATTTTTTTCTTCAACAACACCGGTAGATTCCTCAATTTCCATATCTACAACTTGATTAGAATCGGTAACTTCT
This sequence comes from Epicauta chinensis, assembly GCA_021725515.1. NCBI lineage: Eukaryota > Metazoa > Arthropoda > Insecta > Coleoptera > Meloidae > Epicauta > Epicauta chinensis. Next base: position 35,110 of record JAEDXX010000182.1, on the reverse strand, counting down.
TGTATTTGTTCTATTGTATTTCCTACATCTTCAACTGTTGATTCTGGAATATTATTATCATTTCTGTTTTCTCCCGTTTTGTTCGCTTTATTGTTATCCATTGTTTGGTCGATATTTTCAAATTTCTCGCCTTTCGTTTGAATTAATTCAAGATTTTCGCTATTCGATAAAACTTCATTTCCATCTTTATTATCGTTTATTTCTTGTTCAACAATTTCCATGCGCTTTTCATCAGAATCTTGCGCTATTTCTTGACTAGGACCAGCAGAATGATCGATTTCGATATGCTCATCCAGTTTTTCAGTTATTTCCGAATTAACAATAGTTTCTTGTCGATTTTCACTACTAACGCCTTCATTATTACTGGTACTACTATCGACTTCTAAATTCGCCGAATTTTCCACGTTACTATCAATTTTTTCAAGATTCGACGTTATTTCCTCATTATTATTACTAACAATCGTTTCAAATTGTGGTTGTACAGCATTTTCTTCACTAGCCGAACAAATATTAGGAATCTCTTCAACATTTTGGCTATTATCAATTTTACAATCATTCGATTCGACTTTCGGTCGAGATTCTTTAATTTCATTGATCCGTATTGGGAAATCCAACGATGTTGTCGGTTCACCTAATAAATTCTCTAAATCTTGTACAATATCGTCAACGTTTTCTGTAATCTTTTCCGTTGAAACATCCGAAATATTCATATCAAGTAAATCTTTAGCTGATACGAATGACGTTTCTGTTAGACTTTTTGTTGTTATTGTTTCAATCAATTCGTTTGGTTTACTTGACGAACATTCCGGTTCTGATCGTGTATTAATCATTGTATCGATGACAATATCTGAAGATGTGCTACTAATAGGATCATCAGGCGCTGGAAATGGTTGTTTTTTTTGTTATAATAATTCGTTTAAAAATACTTATTTCAAGTGAAATTACTTACCAATTAATTGTGTTGTTGTAGATGATGATGGTGTGTTTGAGGCATCTGTTGATGATGTTGGAATTGAATCGTTTATTTCATTTTTCGTGTCTTTCCCATCCGTTTCTGGATAATCGGAGTTTGTTGAGGTTAATTCTTCGTTGTTTTCATTTGAATTATCCTCCATTGTATGTTAATTGCTTAATTAATTAATTGTAACACTTAATTATTATTAATTAATAAAAAACATATTTGAAATATTAAAAATCTAATTCAGAAAAAATCACAAAAACGCAAAGCTTCGTCGGTTCTAGTAATACTAGTCACCAACATAATAATCACAAAAACACTAAATTCTAACTGTCAATTTTGGTGAATTTCTATCTGTTATGTTGGTGATTTTTTATGAGTAATGTGTGGTAAATTCAAATTGGAGAAATTTGTTTACAAAAGTATAGTTCCCGTAGCAGACTGAGGCGAGAGTTGACGCACATGGGCGCGTATCAGTAGGAGGGTGGATGGATCTCTTTTCTTATATTTATTAAATAAGAAGTATTGGAACTAACTTGGAATACATAGGCGTCCGTAACTGATATTAATCAACAATACGGACCATTCATAAAACGCGCCGTTGTTTCTTTTGACTGACAATCAGGTTAAATTCGATCAATTTTTGTGATAATTTATTATTTTACTGTGTTCATCGGGAAATTTCTCTCTGGGTTGGTCTTATAAAATGCCATTTACATGAAACCATCTGTATGCCACTGGACCGATAATGGTTCTTTTACGGAAACAATTCTATTGCGCATCTATTTACTACGCCCCGGTTTGGGCGGGAAACTGTACCATATGGGCGGTATGGGTGCTATATATAAATAAGATAAATAAGCAGCGGCGGCTCATGCAGCACCTGCAACATTTTTCATTCGTAAATGATCATTTTCTTTTTAGTTCCGACACAGAAAAATTGGTTACTGGCTACCTTTAGAAAGTACTTACCAAGTATGAGCTCTTAATATTAATAGGAAGATCCTTCTCATCATAGTTGTTCATTTTTAATCAAGTCTCATATTAAAAACGACATATCTCATTATTAATCAACTTTTCAGCAAATTTCTATACATATTTTCGAAGAAAATTTAACGCTCTACAAAAAAGGTGTCTTATACTTTTTTCATAAATCTAACCATTTAAAAGATATTCAAGGTCAAAGTTTGGAAATTTTACTAAAAAATTTTTTTTCTTCTTAATTTTGTAATTATTATCAAATGGGAAATGTATATTTTTGTAGGAAATTGAACGCTCTACAAAAAAGCCTCTTGTATTTAATCGATTGCTCTAACCGTTTAGTTATTAAAAAACTATAAAAATCAGCACGCATTGGAATTCGGATACAAATTTCTTCTAAACAAAAAATGACAAAAATAGTAGGGCTAGAGTACACAATGGCGCACTTAACTGAAAAATAGTAATAATAGAAGTCCCAAGAACTGTACATTTTACAACTACAAGAAGGATTGAATGAACTACAAAGTTAATTAGGAATGCGGAAAAATCAATCCTCTCTAACATTTACCACAAATATATTTGTCAAAGCATGAAACTAAAAAATATTTCGTGTTTTGACCAAAACTGTATTTAGTATTTGTCAATATTGAACTTTGAATGATTTGCGATAGACCCGAATAAATGTTGCAAATTGATTGACGTAACCACGTTTATAGTAGAAAATAATTTAAGCTTTGTGCAATTACTATATTCATTAGAATCTTCTTGGAAATTCCTATAATCAGAGGTGTCCTAACAACACGAAATATTGCAACATTATTGTTGAAATATCTAGTGATGAGCAAAGCAAGACCAAGACCAAGACTACAGTAGTCTTGGTATCGGTCTTGGTCTTGCCTAGTCAGTTTTGGTCTTGGTTTTGCACAAATGTGCAAGTCTTGGTCTTGGTCTTGGTCTTGCATATTCAGTCTTGGTCTTAACTATTTGGCCTATTATATATAATAAACATATGGCCAAAACGTTTATCTATAAAAATTTGAGATCTCTTGGTAAAAAATTGCCCTTCACAGGTTAATAAAATTTTTCCTAAGAACGATTCAGGGCGGAAGTTTTCCAAAACTTATTAGGTACAACCGGAAGCTTCCAAATGGAGAAACAATTCGAAGAAAATATTTAATACACTCGGTATCAAAAACTTCAGTTAAATTGTTTCATAGGGGGTGGTTTCAAGAGAGTTTGCACACACGGGCGGCTCATACAGACATAGAAATAAAGAATAGTTAAGTACTCCGAGGACATTCTTGGAGGTGCCTTTTTTCCAAACAGTGGTAGTTTCTTTATTTTTATATTTAGTCTTAAAATCTAGAAAAGCAAACTAAAAATTTCAAGTTCAAAAAATGTTTCATGCCAAGAAATGAATGTATTAAAAGTGTTTCGAATAGTTTAACTAATAAATTCACCGGAAGTAATAATTTCCTTCAGTCTTGCGTATTTGGTCTTGGTCTTGTTGTAAAAAGACAAGACCAATATAATAAAAACCAATGAAAAGTGCAAGACCAATACCAAGACTAATTTTGCTCATCACTAGAAATATCATTTGTAAGTTGCTGCAGCATTGTTATGTTCGCTTTTTTAGATGTTACTGCAAAGTAAAGTTGATTACCTGCCAATATTGCGCTTAATATCACAATCTTCCAACAATTCACAAATAATATTGCAGCACGGTATTTTATACAGTACATTACGTCTTTATTTACTTAAGCTGGTCGCCACTGTATATCAAAGATCTGAAGAGTCATGAAACTTCCAATCGTTTAGAGAGAAGTATTCTGCAATTATTTTTTATTACAGCAAAAATGAAAATTTAGAAAAGTTTTAGTTCAGAAACATAATTATGTTTCCGAACTAATGCGCAATGCGTTAACGCATTGCGCGTAATTTTAAGAAATATTGATTTGTTGAGTTGGTAATTCGTAAATCAAGTACGTCACTGTTAAATTTGAGAAATTTGTTTACTAAACAACGATCAAAAATGTTGCATTTGGGTTTTTCTATAATCGAAAAAATTACTAAAATGAATCGTTTATTACCTATAATTACTCGAAATTGTTCCGGTAAATCTTCATGTTTGAAATCTTCATGTAAACCAGGCGGATCAGGAAATAAAAAACGTCATAATTATCCGGAAAATTTAGAATGTGCCGTAAATCAACAGATTTTAAATGAAATGAACGCAAGCATGACGTATTTATCAATGTGTTGTTTTTATGGACGCAACGAAATAACAATGCCCGGTTGTCAATCTCTCTTCAAATATATGTATTTAGAAGAACAAGAACATGCAATGGAATTGATGGATTACCAATTATTACGTGGTGGTACTGTTAAATTGTTTCCATTGGTAGCACCAGAAAATCAGGACTGGGGTTGTATAACTGTATCACTTGGTGTGGCAATGGAATTAGAAAAACATGTTAAAGAGGTGCGATTTTTTTGACTGAAATCTATTTAAATATCGAATAATTGTATTTTATTTATAATGAATCTTTATAGAAATTGGAGGAGTTATTAGGTGTTGCAGAGGATACTAATGATATTCATCTCATTGATTTATTATCAACGAAATTTATACCAGAACAAAATGAATCAATCGATCGATTCGCAAGATATTTAACACAAGCTGAGAAAGTTGTTGATTCTGGTCCTGTTGGAGAGTTTCTTTTTGATCGAGAATTGTATAAAATGTATTCTAATAACAAGAAACCGTATCAAACACCGGTTAAAATTCTCAAAAATTAATAAAAATTAATTCTTTTCAATTATTTGAGAGTCTGTCAACTTTTACCGCAATGGATCTTCTCAGAAACCGTATCAAACACCGCCAAAAATTCTCACAAATTAATAAAAGTTAATTATTTTCAGTTGTTTGAGAGTATGTCAAATTTTGCCCCAATTGGCAAGAACTGAATGTATATGTATATGTTACTGTGAATGTCCGAAATTTGGTGAATGTTCACATAGGCGCTTGGTGTATGTCCGAAATATTTGCTAAATACCCTTATTTCTGAGTTAGGGCGGTTACTATGATGCGCAGAATATATTTCAGTTAGGTTATTTTTAATATAGATTTAGGTAATCTGCCTAATATTCCCCACTTTATCTACATTGGTTTCTAGAATCCCACTTTCTAGTTACACCATCAGGTATCCAATTTAGGAACTTTGAAGTCTTAATTTTGTATTGAAATAATGACCTGTGACGCGTGGCGATGCAGAATTTGAAATTGTTCATCGAAAGTCCGAATGTACAACAATGTAATGAAATATTTCGGACATTCATCAATGTCGGACTTTCACAGTAACATACAGGGTGCCAAATTCATCTAGGTACATTAGAAGAAGAGTGGGAGGAAGTCTCCTCCTATTCACGGCATACGATAGAACAATTGTGTGGTCAGAGTAGGTCGAATAGGAGGAGTTTTTTATGTTTATTAATTAGTTAGACGCCCACTGTTGTTAAGACAGCAATATCAACAAACATGTGTTGTTTGTTTTCAGAATCAAATTTCAATCAATATTTATTAAAAAAAAACAACTTATAGAATCACGAAATAAATCCGTACACAAGTAAATTATCCAAAAATTCATAAATACCAATTACGGAATTACCAGACAAAACTAAACTATCTAATAAGTAATAAATGAAATTGAAATGAAAAATCAGATGCCTAGTTTCTTTATTTTCGAATTATCAGATAATAGTTCTAAGAAATTATACATTGTGTGCAACATTTCCTTAAATCCATTGACGACAACTGGCGTCTAACTAGATGTTATGACTATCTATTGAAGCGTTTGTAACGTTGAAAAGAATAAGAGATATCTCTGTCTAACACATTTAAAGAAAGTGATGATCGTAGTTGGATATGGATGATTTTCAACACTCATAATGCTTACAATAGAGACAACACATTGTTGATATTGTTATTCCACACGTATTTATAGCAACTAAGTATGCGTATCTTAACAGTGGGAAGTGTCTAGGGATGTGAGAAAATAATCGATTTTTATATTATTCGATTATTTTTTTTATAATCGATTATATTAATTACACTCCAATTTTTTTATTAAAAGTAAAAAAATTAGATACACGCCGTTGGTTTAAACCAATATAGCCAAACTATCTACACATTTTAATCAATTTTCGCACTAACGAATTGATAATATTAATCTGATAATTTTATTTTTACCTATAAACAAAAAAATACAATTTTTCTAATAATTAAAAAAAAAAGAATTTCTGGCAGAAATCGATTTTTTATGAATCCATTTATTTTAAAGAGAGAAGAAAATTTGATTTTTTAGTAATCGATTTTTTCACTCCATGTCACATCCCTAGAAGTGTCTAATTAATAAACATAAAAGACTCCTCCTACTGTGACCACACAATTGTATGCAGTGAATAGGAGGAGACTTCCTCCCACTCTTCTTCTAATGTACGTAGATGAATTTGGCACCCTGTATATACATGAACGGCAGGCGAAATTACAGCTCGTTCCAAAATAAATGTCCTGCAGTCGCTAGAGAAGGGTGCAAGCTTTTTGCCAACATCTCCCGATTTTATCTTTCTCATCTACAACACACCCCTCCTGCTGATGGTTGACATTACATGAAACGATCTTTAGATACTAGAAAAAATTATAACCAATCTATTATAGCGTGTGTCCCAAGATATAAAGAAACGTCATTCTATAAAAAGAGTTATTCTTGCTAGTAGAATGAGATTACCGTACGATATCTCAGATCCATTTATATAGGCATTTTTATTAAATTGAGAACAAACGAAAACATTTCGCCCAAAAAATAATCTGTTTTTTTTAGTGAAATTGTTATCCTATTGTCAAATTATTAGGAGATAAAACATATATATATATATATATTAGACTGTATCAGAAAAATCGAGTATTTTTTTTTTCGAAAGGCACCCTGCAAATATTGTTCAGGATGTCGAAACAATGGGCCTGTGAAAATATCAGCTCTTAATTTTAATATCTACAGGTGCCTCATCGCGATTTTCTATTTCCCATTTGATTAACATGGGAAAAAGATTCTCTTGCACTTTGGAATTTTATAGCTCACATTCGAAACAATATTTCTAAATTAATTAAGTACAGTCTTATACAAAATTTAACGCTCTACAAAAAAGGTCTCTTAGAATTTTTTGATATATTTAGTCCTTCAAAATTTATTCAGGGTTAATGGTAAATTTTTACATTTTTCCAATTTTTTGACGTAATCATCAACTTTATGGAAAATTTTATAGAACATTTTTGTAGAGCATTTTATTCTCTATAACTTATCTCCATAAAAGTTTTTGATATTTTTTACAGATCGAAAGTTATTTGACTCACAGTATTGAATGCGAAAATATTACTAGAAATTTCTAGAATAAAAAAAATCAGTTCATTGCAAATAACTTACGACCTGTAAGAAATATCGAAAACTTTTAAAAAGATAAGTTATAGAGAATAAAATGCCCTACAAAAATGTTCTATAAAATTTGCCCAAGAAGTCGATGGTTGCGTCAAAAAATTGGAAAAATGTAAAAATTTACCATTAACCCTGAATAAATTTTGAAGGACTAAATATATCAAAAAATTGTAAGAGATCTTTTTTGTAGAGCGTTAAATTTTGTATAAGAGCGAAGTTCAGTCATTTCGAAATATTGTTCTCAACGTGAGCTATAAAATTCCAAATTGCAAGAGAATCTTTTTCCCATGTTAATCAAATGGGAAATAGAAAATCGCGATGAGGCACCTGTAGATATTAAAATTAAGAGCTGATATTTTCACAGGCCCATTGTTTCGACATCCTGAACAATATTTGCAGGGTGCCTTTTGAAAAAAAAATACTCGATTTTTCTGATACAGTCTAATGTATATATATGTCGGCGGCATTCTCCCAAATCAGTCATTTAGAAAAATCCCTAGTCATTCTCTAATCGACTTGGCAGACTGTCAAACGATGAACATTTTGAAATGTTTTACTATTCGCCTGACATTTTTAGGCATTTACTTAAATGCTTTAGAGCATAAAATCTTTTTATTAAATGACTGATTTAAATATCTATTTTTGTCAGGCGATCTGTAAAATGACAACCTGTGTTATAACCTTACAATTAGAAATCAATTTCGCGCTTTTTATTTGCCTGGTATACGAAACCTAATTGTATTTATTATATTATTATTATAAACGTGTATTATAATAAACGTATGAATATGTCGGAAGACAATACTACATCGAATAATGTAAACGCATTGAATGAAGAATTGCAAGCATATTATTCAGGTAAGAACGTATAAACAATTAATAGCCACATAACCTCAAATCAGTCGTCGCATAAAATATAAATATCAAAACGATTGCAGAAAAAATAATCTTCTGTATATTAATTTCTAGCTCACGAAAAAAATAATAGGAAGCCTTGGAGTTCAGCAAAAATACAAGAAATAGTCAAAATTTTAGAAACCTGCCGGCAACCAATTGAACACAAAAAAACAAACGATCAGTATTACTGTTCTCGTCATTACGAAACAATTGATATGGGGGGAACGAAGTCAATAATTAAAAAACGTTCCAATGAGAATCAGGATATTATTTTTATGGTGCCCTATGAACAGTATTTTGAAAAACTTCTTGAAATTCACTTAGGTACTGGTCATGGGCTGCTCCTGACTGATTTGAGGTTATGTAGCGATTAATTGTTTATACGTTCTTAGCTGAATAATACGTTTGTAATTCTTTGTAGAAGACGTTTTAATTAATGAATATGATATTTGTCTTCCGATTGTAACATATTCATGCAACATTTATATAAAAAATACGTCGAAAAATATAACGTTATAACACAGGTTGTCATTTTACAGATCGCCTGACAAAAATAGATATTTAAATCAGTCATTTAATAAAAAGATTTGATGCTCTAAAGCACTTAAGTAAATGCCTGAAAATGTCAGGCGAATAGTAAAACATTTCAAAATGTTGATCGTTTGACAGTCTGCCAAGTCGATTAGAGAATGACTAGGGATTTTTCTAAATGACTGATTTGCGAGAATGCCGCCGACATATGTATATATATATATATATATATATATATATATATATATATATATATATATATATATATATATATAATACTAATAATTGAGTATTATCGTATTATACATAGATAGTATTATATATATGAGATAAATAAGTTGTTGTCATACTGATTAGTAATAATTCAGCTATCTTGATTTTTGGAAAGCGGCTTACAAACAGCAAGAGACCTAAATTGTGGAATTCGTCACGTAACGAAAAGGCGTAACGAAACAGAGCGCATCGACCAGGACTTTTTGTGGCTTTCTACTAACCAATAAAGTTACTTTTACTCTAATTTAAACAAACCCATAAAAATTTTGCCGAAACTTAAAATTTTGTTTTTCATGGATTCAGTACAAAACATGCAAGGAATGGTCTTATGATTCCTGTGCAGGCATTGATACAAATTATTCTGATGAACATAGCTGTCATCATTGTGATGTATAATTTATAAAGATAAGTTATAGAGAATAAAATCCTCTACAAAAAATGTTCTATAAAATGTTTCCATAAAGTTGATGGTTCTGTCAAAGAACTGGAAAAATGTAAAAATTTACTATTAATCCAAATTTAACCTTGAATAACTTTTGAAGGACTAAATATATCAAAAAATTTTAAGAAATCCTTTTTGTAGAGCGTTAAATTTTCTATAAGACTGTATTTTAGTCATTTCGAAATATTGTTCCCAACGTGAGCTATAAAATTCCAAAGTGCAATATAGGATATTTTTCTCATTTTAAGCAGATGGAAAATGGAAAATCACGATGAGGTACCTGCTAATATTAAAATTAAAAGGTGATACTTTCACAAGATCACTTTTTCGACATCCTGAACAATATTTGCCGGGTGCTATTTGACAACAAAAAAATTACGATTTTTTTGATACAGTCTAATAAGCAAATATTTTTTATTGATCAACAATCTTACGTTTAACCAATGATTATGAGTAAAATTGCTTAAGGGGGGGTGGAGTGTGTAGGAGGCGCTTAGACATAAACTGCATACGAGCGGCAAAGTCCTTAGCACCGGCACTGATCAATTTTCAATTATAGTTGCACCTCGATGATAGATATTTCTCGATTCATAAGATTCGTATCGAGTAGACCGTGTAGCACCGTCAAGCACCTGAAGGTCAAATGTTGACCGTAACAACTCTAACGATAACCGTTTTTTCGAATTTTTACCATTGTGATTACTGGCTTCAAATTTGAGAACATCTAAACGATCAAAACCGAGACTGGTTAATTTTTTGGGAATGTCTATCACTAGATCGTGACTATAATCAAAAATCCCTGCCAATCTGACCACTAATTAGTGTCAATTTGAGCTTTAATCTTAGACAATTATTGGTAATGACATTGAAAGTATAATTTACTAATTTTACAGTGAATTCGTGGTAGTGCTATGAAATATTATAACGCTTTATAGGACTTAATCTAATGAATTACGAAACTGCAAAAAACAGGAATGTTTTCAGCATTTTTGAATCTGGTAAAAGAATTATTTGATCGACTGATCGCATTATTCAGGTGGTCGGAAAAAGAATTTTTGATTCATTTATTGTGAAAATTTTTCTCCGTTCAAATACTGGTTGAAGATATTGAAAATTTTCCATCTTCCATGTTCTATTGATTTTTTTTCTTTTATTGCCATAACGTAACGAAAAATTCATTGGAGAATAATCTCATAACAGTATTATTAATGTCTCTGCTAAGAAAATTTGTTTTTATCGGATTCATGTGTCCTTTTTTTCTAATTTTTTGAATGATAGGACAAAATGTTTGCATGCGTCCATACTTGAACATTGATGCAAATTTGTGCCGACAGAACTCGATTTTTTCAGCTCTGATTTTGTATTGGAAAAATTAACTTTTCCAATTAATCATCAAGGAAATAAGAATTTATCGATTGACGTTCAAGCAAAGTGCGACAAATTTCATCGGTACGGGCATTAATTGCGTCATGTTTTTTGATATCTGAAGAAATATCGGCTATTCGATGATGACAGTGGAAGATTCGTGGTTTTTCCAAACTAATTTATAATTCCTAAACCTTTAACAAATGATAGGCAATTCGAAATTTCCCAAAATTACTAACTGCAGACCCGATTTAGTATAAAAATTTGTTCTACAAAGCGAATTTTATTCAGTCGATGTTTAGTGATTTGTTGCAACGATGGCACCGAAAATTCAAAAAATCATTACCGGGCTTACATTATGTGAGGGCCCGCATTGGGATATTAATACACAATCATTATACTTTGTTGATAAAACCGAAAATTATCGATCAATAAATAGATATGATTGTACCAAGAAAAAACGTTATTTTGCAGTCGTTGGTAAGCATTAATTATTTTACAAAACAAAATAAATTGCTATTTGTATTAATTTAGAGCCTAAAGGAGCTGAATTTCTTACACCAGTCGAAGACCGTCACAAACATTTTGTTGTGGCGTTGGATGATCAATTGGATATAATTGAATGGGATGGAATGTCGAATAAAACGCAACAAATCCAACATCTATCAAAAGTTCCCTATCAATTCAATGACGGTAAAGCGGATCCATTTGGACGATTATGGGGTGGTACCCAAAATGTTGATCCAAATGATGTTAATCGTACACCACCTGATGGTACTTTGTATTGTTTAGAATCGTGCGATTTAATGCCAAGACTTGAAGGTATCCGAATTGCTAACGGTCTAGCTTGGAATCTACAAATTAATAAATTCTATTATATCGATTCATTAACTTATGGTATCGATTGGTTTGATTATGATCAAGAAACTGGCGACATCAGTGAGACAAATATTTAAATTCTAGTTGTAATAACAATTTAACAAAAAAATCAATTTAGGCAATGGTGAACAGTTGTTCTCAATCAAAGATTACGATATACCTGGAATACCAGATGGGATGACTATTGATTCTGATGGTAATTTGTGGGTAGCAATCTTTCAAGGAAATCGAATTCTTAAAATCGATGGCCAACAACCCGGTGTACTACTTGACATTATAGACCTGCCTAATGTTACGTCGCTGTGTTTTGGTGGTCAACATTTAGATGAACTCTACGTGACCTGTGGAAGTACCGAAAAGAAGAATGAAGGGGGTGTTTATAAAATTACAAATTTGGATGTTAAAGGGTTACCCATGTATAAATTTATTTTATAATCAATTGACAATTATTCGTTATGTGTTTATCGTTTTTATTGTAAATTGTAGTTCAAGGCTTCAAATATGCTAAAGATTGTTTCTTATAATTTGAACAGTTCGAAGGCGTGGCTTGAGGAGGGTTGTGCTGTTCACAATTATTAAGGCTGTAGCCTAGATATCCCTTAATAAAAATGATTCTATTGTGAATACTTTTATTACTAAAAAGTCAGAAGGCCCTTTCAAAGGAAAATTATTTATCTTTAAGATAAAGAAAGTCTAGATTGAACTTTATATCCCATAATCAGTAAAGGGCGCAGACGAATTTTTAAGTACAGTATCACATAACAGACAGGCCATTGTCCGACCAATCAAACTGATCGGACAGGAATCCACTGAATTAGCTTACAATTAGTAATAAATAAACCACTGGGCAGGCTCAAGATCGCACCAAAGCAGGAAGCTACTCGCAGGAATGATTTCGGGGGTGCGTTTTTGAGATCGTTATGATATCCTTATTTCTTTTAATATTCCGTCTTCAGTATTTATGTAGGAGGTTACAGGCATTGCTTATTTTTTTGTTTTTGTTTTCGGTTTCGTTCTAGAAAAAAAAATCGGTTTTACTGGTTTTCGATTTTCGGTTCAGTTCCGATTTGTAACCCTAGTTAATCCAGAATATGCTGATTTATCACACGGCTTGGAATCGTTATATTTTCGTTTCGGTTTTTGGTTTTCGGACACGTGTCACCAAGTGTAGCAATTGTATTAACAAACAACGAATTTACTGTTACGAAGAAATTCCAAAGTTTTAATGTTGATCGTTCCATTGACTCTTTGATTCTGATTATTTTCACTTAATCAATTGAATTCACCCTTCCAAGATTATTACAAATCCCCGCGATGCTAGACGGGTGGTCTGCACATCCGGTTGAGCCCTTTGTTTTAACGGCAGATGATTGTTCCCTTTTTTTTATAATTATTTCATGCGAATTGTTTTACACAACAGGTTCGAGTCCCTGAGTACAAAGACTTCAAATAGGAAAGTTTTTTTTTTAATTTTTAATTATTGAATTTGGTGACAAGCTTAGTGAGAAAAATTCTGAGGTATGATTCTACGAAATTTGTTTGGTGTTAAAATTTAACACTTTGTTTTAATAATAAGCACACAGTCCTTTGAAAATAATTTTACTATAATAATGCATAATATCACAATCATAAAGAAATGTGGATTACGGAAAAGTAATACGAACGGTGCTCGATGTTAATTTTTGATTATTCTTCGTAACATCATTTCTCGCTTGTAACTGATAATTTCCAATATAAAAGCAACTGTTGAAATTGCTAAACCACACAACCAAATAATGAATATACCCGAAAGATCTTTTATCGTCAACACTGTCAGATTTTCTCGTATTACCAATTCAAATCCATAGAGGTAATCCACACACATAAGGCTTGGGTTACCAATGGTTTTATACTTTTCAATGAAACCCATATCATGAATATTTCGAATGTGATAATCGATCAGTTTGTTTAAATGGCCACGTTTGCGATACATAAAACCGGAATGAACAAGAAGGTCCTTTTTTCAGATAGAAACAAATCGTAAAATTAATAATGAATAATAAAAATACTCGGTTACTTACATCAATTGGAATTACTTGGGAATGGTGGCGTAGATCACCTGGTGGAGTGAATTCTATCGTTATTACTGCATTGTGTTCATTGTTTTGTATACGGTTGTACTTTGAGGTTCTATTTGTTATAATAAATTTCTCTTTCGGCCATGGTTTTCTTTTATTTTCAATAACTCGATATTTCAACATTTGTATATCTTCCAGTGTTGCTTTTATTGGTACATCGGAATCGAAGAATTGTTGTAAAGTTGTTATCTTTGGTTCTAAAGATGGTCGAGTAAAGACGCCACTTAGAACGCTCAAATAACCAGCAGAGACTATATTAACAAAGAATAGTAGAAACAAAAAATACAGGCGTAGTTTCCATTCGTTCGGTAGCTGATTTATTGACAGCTGCAGAGATAATTGATACATTCGAAAAAATGATTCAACCACTGATTGTTTTGTAATCAACCCATAAACTATGCCAGATATTATAATCGTTATAATAATCGCTAGTATCATTTCATTAGAAAACACTTTGAATTCTTGCCACTTCGGTATAGTTCTTCGAGGTGGTAAGAGTAAATAGGAACCAAACTCTGAAATTTGCAATTTACACTAAAATACGATTGTACCTATTAGTTTTAGCTGTGCAAAATTTTGCAACTAATTCCCGAACCACTATAGTTGAAATTTTGACTTAGGAGATTGACGTTTAAATTCGTAAAACCACAAAATTACCTAATAATAGATTCGGTAACAAAAGAATCAATAGAATGCCCTGTTGTAAATCTCCCAAAAATGTTGTCTTTGAAAATAACCAGATGGGTTTTGTGAAATTTACAAAATGTCACGTATGGTCCGTCTACCGATTTAGTAGAACTGTCATTTGATTTATTACGGCTGTAAATCATAAATACAAGTGTCTTCACAATGGTCCCTTTATATCTAGTAGTTGCTAATAAAAATACTGCAATTAGGTCATAAATTCCAAACGGAACCGACAAATCTAACATTTGCTTATGCTCTACAAAAGCAGGTAGAGAAATTCCCATTTTTAAACGAGAAAATATGTACATTTTCAAATCAAATCTCAAACAACTGAATAACGACAACAAAGAAAAAAATAGATTATAAACATTTCTATTTTAATTAAGGCCATACCTTGTTCGTTTCTACTTGTACTATTATCGACTTGTACACCGATGAGTTTCTATTATTATTTCATAAAGGGCTGAATATCCCAAGAAAAATTTTGCTGTGTTTTCAATTGCTATATTAATTAGCTCTTAGTTCAACTAAAGCTCTACCCGAAAAAATGTGTAGTTTTCCCGGAAAACCGTGAAAACTTTGTATTTTGCCATATTTTAATCAATCTTGACGTTTTTCTCTTTCCCTAGTCAACAGAATTGAGTGAAATTTAGATCAAATGATAGAGGACAATGTAATCTGTGTTTGTATGATCTTCATTTTTCCATATTTTCATCCATTTCCAATAATTATTGATTTTCTCGGAAATTATCTATGATTGCAGCGTCTCCAATCTTATAATTATTCGAAATGGATGAAAATATGGAAAAATGAAGATCATACAAACACAGATTACATTGTCCTCTATCATTTGATCTAAATTTCACTCAATTCTGTTGACTAGGGAAAGAGAAAAACGTCAAGATTGATTAAAATATGGCAAAATACAAAGTTTTCACGGTTTTCCGGGAAAACTACACATTTTTTCGGGTAGAGCTTTAGTTGAACTAAGAGCTGATTAAATTGCAATTGAAAACACAGCAAATTTTTTCTTGGGATATTCAGCCCTTTATGAAATAATAATAGAAACTCATCGGTGTACAAGTCGATAATAGTATAGAGCAGAAATGAACAAGGAATACCGTTAAAGGACATTGAAAAACAGTGAACGGACAAATACGACGAAATGTTTTAAATTTTCTAGGATGAAACGTTAATATTTAGTCTCTCGGTAAAAATCATAAATTTTCTGCACGATGAAAACAAATTGAACTGTCCAGCAAGAACAATCGGGGAGGTTGTAGAGTGGATAGAACAAAAAAATTGTTTTGCAAAATTGTTGGTAAAGCTGTAAGCCAGACGAATATACAATAACGTTTTTCCTATATTTTCTATTAGAATAGTTGTAAATGAAAATAAGTATTGTTAATACAAAGCCAACTTCTTCAACCCTGAGACTGAGACTGCCCCCATATCATTGCGTCCTTAATCCGATTGAAATGATATGGAGCCAGTTGAAGCATGCTGTCCGAAAATCTAATCGAACACCAGGATTAAGTGCAAGTGTTGTGGACTTAATCAGAAATAAAGCTAACAAAATTAATGCTGAAAACTGGCGCAAGTGCATTAGTCATGTGATAAAAATTGAAAACTCCTTCATGACTGGTGGGGCGGCACCAGAGTTTATAATCAGTGTCAATGATGAAATTGATACGGATGACGAAATTCTTTAGATTCAGCAACAATTTTGCAAAACAATTTCACATTGTTTACCTGTCCAACCTATCCTTTTTCCTTGTTTTATCCACACCTGGCAAGAAATAACTCTACAACCTCCCCGATGGTTCTTGCTGGACAGTTCAATTTGTATTCATAGAGCTAAAAAATCGTGCTTTTTAATTTATTTAATTTATTAATTTTTATTTATACACCGTCACCATAAACTGTTTGTGCAAGAAGTAATTGATCTTAAATTTTTAACATAATACAAACTGAACTGACTAATGTAGAGTATCGGAATTTTGTTAATTAACATTATTGGATATTGAAAAGTATCAATAATTGATCATTTTCGTTAACGCAAGACAAATTAAACAAATTAATGTGAAGTATCAAATTTTTATAGATCATTTTATTGTGAAAGAAACCTTCTTGATTGAAAATAAGAATATGTACCTTAATTAAAATAGAAATGTTTATAATCTA
Source organism: Epicauta chinensis (assembly GCA_021725515.1). NCBI lineage: Eukaryota > Metazoa > Arthropoda > Insecta > Coleoptera > Meloidae > Epicauta > Epicauta chinensis. The sequence continues at coordinate 18,307 of JAEDXX010000182.1, read as the reverse complement.
TTTTTTTCATTGTTGTCGTTATTCAGTTGCTTGAGATTTGATTTAAAAATGGGAATTTCTATACCTGCTTTTGTAGAGCATAAGCAAATGTTGGATTTGTGGGTTCCGTTTGGAATTTATGACCTAATTGCAATATTTTTATTTATTAGCAACTACTAGATATTGAGGGACTATTGTGAAGACACTTGAATCTATGATTTACAGCCGTAATAAATCACCCGGCCTCTCTACTAAATTCCTGGTTATACTATACCATCCGCACAGGTATACTTTTTCAACAACAATTTTGAATTTATTTGAAGGAAACGACAATGATGTCATTTAATGGTTATAGCTTGCTTATTGGCTCAAAATTAATTTTTTGTGCCAAAATTAGTTCCATAACTTGCTTTACTTTTTTTAAAAAAAATATTTAAAATTTATTTTATAAATAATTTTTTCTACGTCTTATTGCAAATCAAGACAGACATGCGTAAAATCACTGAACTCTGAAAAAAATATTCTTTTCAGAAATGTCAGATTTGACCCCCTCCCCGCTATTTAAAAAAAAATCAAGTCAGCCCTGTTTCTCAAAAACAAAAGAAGATGTAAATTTTGAAAAAATTTCATAAAATAGAATTTAAATACTTCTATCCATATTCCAAATCTCAAGAAGTTCTGATAAACCGTTTTAAAAAAATTAAGTTATTTCCATACTTTTTGGCGACCCTGTATATTATTTATATATGATCATATATAATCATATAAATATAGAGTAATGTATAATTGGATCTGTCTGCACTATTGTATCATGTACATGTTTATATATGGGGCATTCCACGTCAAATCGACCACTTTTGAACACGACCCCTTTCGATTTGGCTGAAAATTTGCCACCATTTTGTACCTCATTAAAAACGTTTCTCAGAATTTTTTCAAATTTTTTTATCCACCCAAAAAAAATTATAAATTTTTCAAAAAAATGGCTCTTTTTTCTTTAAATAGCCGTAACTTTTTCAAAACTTGACGTATCGGGACGTTTTTTTTTAAATCTTTGTTTTTAAATGTACTTTTTAGAAAAAAAATAAATAAAAATGATCCAAAGTTATCTTCAACGTTTATTTTCAGATTTTCGGAAAAAAACGCAAATTTTTCGATGATTACATTCTTTTTTTTTTCTTTTTTTATCTGAAAGTTTGACATTTTCTTCAAATCCTCTGAAATTTTTAGAAGGATGTTTTTTCGATTTCTTTTTTTTTCACTTGAAAAGAATTTTTTCTTCCACTTGAAGGCAAAACTTTTATTTTTTCACCTTATTTCGCTTAAGACGATTCTAAAAATTTTTTAGGATGTAGGGAGAACTTCAAAATTGAAAAAATAATGATAATAATAATAAATAAAAATGGTAATTTCCAGTAATTTCGAAAATTAAAAAAAAATAAAAGTCGAGTCAGTATATTTTTTCTTATTGGTTTTTTAAAATTACATTCAATAATAAAAAAAATTTGTTATCGATTTTTGAGCGAATTAGAGCTATTTGAAGAAATTCTTTGACAAGAGAGATTTTCGCAGTTATTTTTCAGAATTAGTATGTAAACATCTTAAATTTTCATCTCAATTTTTATACGTATCTATAACAAATCTTTATAATAAAGTTTTGATCCTCAGTTAACGTAAGTTAATCATTAATGAGATCATGCCGAGCGGCTTCTTCGATAATCTGAAAATGCCGGCGGCATTTACTACAAAAGTTTAAAGTTAATATGAAGTAGGTACCTATTTTAGGGTAAAGATTCGTACCAAAATTTTTGGTGCAGTCCCGGATTTTTATATACTATTCTATATCTGAACTCTTTCTTTAATTTACTATATTCAGCTCTACTACCCGGCTGCTAATACTATTTTTGTTTGAGAACGCCTTGATTTTTTTTGCTTGGGACATGATATAAAAAGAAAATTCGGTTCTTCCACTAATACAATTTTGCCAGTCAATTGTTCGAGTTCATTTTTGATAAAGAATATATTTTTTTTAAAGTTTGTTTGGAATCGTATGTCGTTAGGGTGTTCATATAATAAAGTATTAAGATGCGCTAGTTATCAGTTTTCAAGAAAAAAAGCTTCCAACTTTTCTAAGCGACGTAGTACATGCTAATAAGTCCACCATAATGGTAAGCAATGAGATGGCTCACGAGTTAACGTTCGCAGTTTCCACTTAAATCGTCGGGATTACTATATACTATATACCCATATATAGCCTATTTCTTTTTAAAAATTGATATGTTTATGTATCATAATGCATAAACAGATATGTTTAAACATGACCATTTTTGGACCTGATCATATATGAATAACTTGTATGATTATATATGATTCGACAAACTATTTTTTCTTGGGCTTTTCTTAGAAATTCTATTTAATCTTAAATACCGCTAGAGAAAGTATCCCATATTCTCTGGAATATTTTGAAAACCGTATAAGTCTCAAACAGATTTAAAATTGTAGTTGAAAAAGTATCTGTTCGTAACATTTTGTAAATTTCATAAAAACTTACCTATTTATTTCCAAACACAACAGTTTTGGGAGATTTACAACAAGGCAATATATCACCATTTTCATCCATTCTATTGTTACCGAATCTACTGTTAGGTAATTTTATGGTTTTACGAATCTAAACGTCAATCTTCTAAGTCAAAATTTCAACTATATCGAGAAAATCAGGACAAAATGTTTTTACAAGCCTCTGTTACTATCTCACAGACTTGATTGAAATACTGTGAATGCATTTCTGATAGCAACATAAGTAATCTACAAAGGGAGTCTTTAAAAAAAACGATTTTTTTAAATCAATGTTCCCGGAAACGTATAATTTGAATGAATTTCCATTATTACTAAAATTGTGAAATCAGAGAATTTTTAGAAATATTTACCACTGCGAAAGGTCTTAGAAAATTGAAAACTATCATATATGTGCTCGTAAAAATTCAAAGCAGGGTTGGCAATCACAGCAATATTCATTCTTCTCATATTCTTATTGAGATTCTCCATATTTTTATCTACAATGTGAAGCGTCTCATCATGCACGATACCAAATGATGCATTTAAACATCCAGCAATTTCTTCCGCTAAATAATAATATTCCAACCAATTAGTAGTTCCTATATAAAATCCACAACCATTTAATTTTTTTGGTAATTTATTATGGAAATACTTGAATAAATCGTTACTGTGAATTTGATGAATTGTAATATCTTTATTACAATTGTTTTGATAAGGATACCACGTAAGGAATGTTTGATTATTCATTACAATTATATTATAGATATCGAGTCGATGAAATAAAAAGGAAAATAAGTCGGGAATCTCATCAAGAATTATGTCTTCAATCATTACGACATATTTGCCATGAACATTTAAATTGTGGATATTATGTAGCTTGATAATTGAATTCATGAAACTTTTCCAATTTTTATCAAATATTACGTAATAATCATAATTAATTCGATTTCGTTGTTTAGGTTGGGAATTAGATTGACTGAAGTTGTAAATAATATGCGGTTGGTGATTTTGAAACATTGTATTAGGAACTTCACTATGTGCACTTGATGTTGCATAAACTATTTGTTCATCACTATTGAAATGAAATGATTCACTTATTAAGTTTAATAAATTATTTGAATTTACAGGATTTAATTGTGAATTTAATGAAAATTTCACAAAGGTTATTAAAATGATTATAAACACACTCATTTTATATTTAGTCGGTATTTCCATTCGAAACGATTGTTCACTAGTAACTGAAATATTCCAATTTCTTCTTCTCCCTTTTATACCTGTCGGTTGTCATTAATTATCTTGACAATGATGTTTTTGTTTGTGTGTATTGTTTTTTGTTTACTGTTGTCAAGGATTACCTTTCAATGTTTGAATTATTTATTGTCTTACAATTAGTTTCTATATCGCACGCAATCCAACTATCTAAAGATGCGATACTATAAATAACAAACTGAGGATACAAAACAGTTGGTGAAATCATATTTTGTTTAAGGCCGTTCTATCGCTCAAGAAAAATTCTGCTTTATTGTGGGCGTTGCACTGTAAACTATTCTAAACTAGTTACTTTCCCCAATGTGTAAGTTATTGGTTCAAACTAACAACCGGAAAGGTCATAAATCTTCAAAACATAAACACAAAAGTCCAGCACTTTGTACTGTTAGTTTAGAACCAATACTACGACATTTTTTATAATATAGGTAATATGGGTAGGAGTGCCCTTTATTATCCGCTAGACGTTTATTGGTTTAGGAGTCCCACTTCATATATCACGTTTCACTTAGAAATTTCTGTAAAATCACGGGAAAAAAGCAAAATTTTTTTAAAATTTGTTAGTGTTAATTTACATAATTTTTATTTATAAGAAACGCTGATCCACATAAAAAAACACAGTCTATTGAGTAGCAGAGCCAAAATTTAAAAAACAAGTAAAACAAAAAAATTCCATGTCCTTTTTTTTAAATTTTTAGAGCCGCTGATGGGCTTTTTTGCAAACGGGCGCTGTAACTCAATGTATTTTTGCATTACCAATGTCACCTGAAATATCAAATCAATATAATTTCATTTGGCTTAGTAGAATTGTGAAAAACTGTTTCCGTAGGGCGATAGAACTGCCTTAACGAATGAATAATAGTAGATTATGTTATTAGTAAAGGGCGGATTGAAGGTCATTTGAGTAGAATTAGAACGCTCGAAATGCACCATTGGCGTAGTTATTTTTCGATTCTGCACCACTCCGTAAGAATTGAACGTTAGTCACATCTACACTTCTACAGTAGAATCTCGATTATCCATTAGGCACTCGATTTTCCGTTACTGTCTATTATTCATCTATTCTTTTTTTTACATTTTACATAACACAAAAAACGGTCAATTCAATGTATTTTCCATTTCTTTTTTATTTTATTTTTCTATATATTTTCCGGTTATTTTTCATATCTACTGTATAACATTATTTTCAGAAACAAATGTTACTTAGAAATTTGCCGATAATATAAAACATTGGTAAGCTTTATTGTTTAATGCCGCCAATCTTCCTGTAAATAGTAAAATGAGGAACTGTAAGTTAGTGATGTTCCAAAAATATCGATATTATCGAAATATCGATATTCAAGCATATATTATATCGATATCAAAATATCGATATTTTTCTCTTCGATTTTTTTTGAAATATCGATATTTTTCGTAACGATATTTTCAACGATTTTCGATTTTTTTTAATTATTAGACTTGAACGTGTAACTCAATAGCTAGCCATACACGGGCAGATTTTTGCGGCAGATCTGGTCGGCCGACCAGATCGTCCGACTTGGACAGCAGATTTTGATCTCTCAGATCTAGTCGGCCGTCGCGCATTAACGTACAAATCACATCTTACAGATTGTTGCCTACGATATGTGTCGCCCGATCAGATATGCTCGTTAGTGGGTAAAATCGGTCAGATATAGATCGTTCAACGACGAAAATCTGACAGATCCAGATTTTCGAGTAAGTACGAAAGATTTCTGAGATCGCTGGCAGATTTTTAGTCGACATCGAGTGGTGAAACAATATGGCCGAAAACATATGTTTGACAAAATGAAAAATGATTGCTTTAGCGGGTGGTATGTACACGGTACACCAGATATTTTCTCGAAAAAAGCAACGATCAAAGTGGGTGAAATCATGGGTGAAGTCTAGCACGGATTTTGTTGACGCACACGTCAACAAAATCCGTGGTAAAATTTAAACATCTCGTACTCTAAAATTTGTTCGAAAAACAAATAACGTGTTAAGGGGAATCGACAAATTTCGATCTGTCAGTTCTGTAAGTTCACAGATATCGCTCGCAAAAATCTGTCTGTAACGGGAGAACGGAAGATTCAGGTTGGCCAGATCCGTTTTTCACAGATATCGGCGTCAAAATTGCTCGTTCCGTTTACCCACTTAACGAAGCAATGTCTTGACCGATTTCACCAACGACTCCGATATCTGCCGCAAAAATCTGCCCGTGTGTGGCTAGCTATTGATTGCGGAACCGAAATAAAGCTCAATGCATAGCATATCACTTATATGCCAATTAAGTAAGTGTCTCATTCTTATGTCGAAGTGATTTAAATCATGAACTTATTGGGCATGCGCACAAAAGTTTTTTTATTATAAATTTAATTTAACATGTCTGCGCATGCCTATAATCGATATATCGATATGTCGATGTTCTTTGTCGATATATCGGATATCGATGTTGACTTAATAGATATATCGTCGATGTCGATATCGATATTTTTTTCAACTTTGGAACATCACTACTGTAAGTCCCTTATACAAGACTAGCGGACCCGGCAGACTTCGCCCCGCCCGTCCGTTGGTTTATATTCACAAAATTAACAATATTAATTCTATTAATTAAATCATAATCTGGTAAAATATCGAAACGTTTGAACAAATTACTGTTTAATTGTAAAACGTCAAAGAAAGTGGGGTTAGAATCTTTGTTATTTAGATTTTGAAATAAAATTGGTAAATTATTAAAACTTATTTCCAAAAGCGGCCAGCGATACGGTCGGTTACCCGCTTGTCAAAACTTATTTCCACAGCATGTTGCTGATGCGAGTCTAAATGATTTTCCCCTACCGAAAGATCGTCTAACGCACCTAAAGAAGTTTTCACTTCAAAAATTCCATAAAAATACAAAAATCAATTATTTCAATGGAATGTCAGTAAGACATTTGCTTTATTGAAACTACGTATTTTGCTGCATGGGTTGCACTCAGATTTGTTCACTTCATTGAAGCACCTTGTGATATACGACATTCTCCATTTTGTTATCACATGCAATTGACAATGAGAAAAACATCCATTTTCTAGATTTAGACCACAAACACTCAAAGGTTGGCCTTGTGATTTGTTAATCGTCATGAGGGATGCAAGACGAATCGGAAATTGAATTCGTTTTTAACTCAAAGAGCATATCGGTTGTCATCCTCGAAATGAGAACTTCCTCACCTTTGAATTTTCCTTTGAATATCGCCGAGTGAATCACGTTGATTATCAATTTTCTTATCACCAAACGTGTTCCACTGCATAGTAGTAGTTTCGTCTTCGTTTGTTTCGCGGTCAATAAATGTGAATGAATGCAGAGTACCAACGATTTGATTCTGACTTACGAAGTTTAAATCATCCATATTTTCGTTCTTAGCCACCAAAATTGCTCGCTTACTCAACCAATGTTTGGGAACACTTTATTGATGAGCTCGTCTTTTTGATGAGACAAAATTGCAAATATTCGGAGGAAATGAAATCAATCCTCTCGATTCGTCGATACGAACACGGTTATTAACGATAGTCAAGAGCTTCTCGGAAAAATCTTCAGCAGATGGATCGTTCAGCAACGCATCTCTCATGTTTGTTTCCAACTCAAGTATCTTTACACAGCACCACAGATTTGATGATCTGAGGCAAGCATTTCATTCCATCGTCAGCAGTTGATGTTGAAATGATTGGCAATGTTTGGCGAAAATCGCCAGACAGTAAAATCATTGCACGGCCAAAATATTTTGAGTCATTGCACAGATCTTTCAATGTTCGGTCCAGTACTTCCAATGACCGTTTCTGTTCCATTGTACATTCGTCCCAGATGATGATTTGTTGGAAAAGATTAGATCTTTTGGGTCGCGGTATTGTTAATATTAATACTTGCATAAAATAAACAAATCAAAATACAATTCGTCGATCTATTTTTTTATATCTTGTTATTCCGTAACTATAGCAAAATCTTAGGTAACTCGATAAAAATGAATGATTAATATTATTATTTTACTAAATTGAGACAAATCTATTTGACAGTTATTGTCATTTGTTTTTTATATTTTTTGTTTAAAATTATTTTTTTTTATAATTCTTTTCCGTGAATTGTTAGCATATTTTAATAATTATTCTGCTATTCTAGGCGAAGACGAATCTAAAAAATCAAAAATCATTCAAATCCGTACAGCCGTTCGTGAGTTATAAATGGTGTAACACACACGACTTTGTTTTATGTTTTTATTATATCCGAATTATGTATTTTATAAAAAATTTCTGTACTACATGTATGTTCGAATACAGATTCCTATTTGTATATTCTCAATGGAAGCGCCTGTATTATTAAATACGAGGCAGCTTCCACGGCGATAATAATTGTGTCGTTTAAAATAAGTAAATTATATATATATCCGCGCATGCGCTTTTCAGAGCACCATCTTCACATGGCATAGCCCGTGGATACTGCACATCAAAATCTTATAGACCGCTTCCAAGGCTTCTATGCATTAATCACTCTTAGGGAAATAGGGGAAGTCCGGGCAAAATGGATAGCCCGGGCAAAGCGAATACTCCTCACCATATAAAAATGGCGCGTCTGAGTAGGCTTGCCGCACTTCACCGGGTTCCTTATTTACCCCTCAATGGTACGCACACAGAATTACCGCACAAACACCTATCACTCACAAAAAATCGAAAATAATAAATAAATACCAAGTGGTTACGATATTTTGAGTTACGTATTTTTGTAACTACTCATGTACATGTGTTGTTACTATTTAGATATTATTATGTTTTTAAAGTGCATGGATTTGAGTTGAAATAGAGTGAATTTCATTGAGATATTTATTGTGGATTTAAGTTTAGGTTAGGTTAAGTTCAACAAGTACCTCCCGGGCAAAGTGGTCACGGGCAAAGTGGATACTGTATCTACTTTGAAAACTACATCTACTACTTTTACAACTGATGATTAGAACCTCTGCACTTCCTATGAACAGTGGAATAACGACAAATACACGGCTTACGAAGGAGGAAATGTATTTCTTTGTGACAAAGGCATTAATTCGATAGTTATACCTTAATTAACTGTGTTTACTTTGCCCTATAGTTCTACTTAATTTAATTTTTGCTAATCTTTGTTTTACTTATTTTATTCGATAAGTATACTTTAAACAACCATGTATCCACATTGCCCGGGGGGGTCGGGCAAAGTGGATAGCGGTAATAGTTGCATATTATTAATTATTTAAAGTGAAGCATTAACGTTAGGTTATTTTAGTAAATTTTATTAAAAACTTAAATAATTACTTGTTCGAACGCGATCATTATTTTATTTTAACATCAATTGGTTTTTTTTCTACAGGCCTTCAAACGTTAAGGTATCCACTTTGCCCGGACTTCCCCTATTTGTCTAACAATAAAGGAACAACTGGATTGTTTTCAGAAATCAAAAGATATTTTGTTATTTTTATGTACATGTCTATACAGATCTATATTAAATTATAATTTCCTTTTAAAGTATGTCCGTATTCATATCCGTATAGTCAAACCTATATTTTATTTATATTCAAAAATTCTATTAATTAGAAAAAAATATTAATTTTTTCACAATAAACTAAACATTAATTTTCTTTTTCGAAGCACCATCAAGTTTATTTTAGATTTGTGTTAAGGTATTAGTTTTCTTTTGCTCTAGACATAATGAATGTTTTGTAGGTAATAATATCAGCGAAATCAATAACGATAATAATATGCACTCTAAACTTATTAATATATATTTATATATTTATAATCTTTGTGGAAACACAGCTTCCCTATCAGTAAATGTCACCGCACGCCGCTGGATTTGAAGGTTTATTCTTCAAAAACAAGAAAAGAAAAATATCTTTGTTTTGTTTTCTAGGTGCTATTGTTTAGGTAATAAAACGAGCCAATAAATTTAATTTTTATTAAAAAGTAAAATAACAGAGTTGAGATAACTGATTAAACTATTGTAATATATATTCAAAAACTGAACAATGTTCTTAAAAAAAGAAAAAACGAAATAAATTGTAAAATATTATAATATCGTTTAATATTTTTGTAACATAAACATGTAAAAATACACAAACAATTAGTTGTCAGCGATCTAAAGTTAAGTGCACACACAGCTACTTTTGCAGCGCAGTTTTTGAGTTGCGGCTGCAAAAGTTGCGTGAGGTGTTCACACGTATCCTCAAAGTAGCGCGCAGCACGCAGTTTTTATACTGCAGCTACCTCGTAAAAACTGCAAGGTCAATAAAAGGTTGCGACGGTGTTCACACACGCTACTTTTGCATCAACATGCAGCATTTGCAGCGACATTTTTAGTTTGTTTTGCGCCGTTGTCGTGTTCGTAATAGTTGAAGATTGTGGACCGTGTATTAATAATACTACTATCATCATTAATAATAATAATAATAATGATGATAGTAGTATTTAATACAGATAAACTGAAAACTGTCAGAAATCTATCTTCTTATTATTTATTTTAACAAGAAGACAGATAGGGGAGGGAGGGGCAAAGTGGGCCCCTCCAAATTTTCAAATCTTCAGAAAAATATGGGGCCAAACTTTTTTGAAATTTATTATATAATGAGGGGTAAAAAGGACCGTCCGTTTATTGAATATTTAATAATTAATTGTAAAAATAAAAATACAGAATGAAAAACATCAATTATGAATTTTTTTTGGGGGGCCCACTGCCGTAAATTTTCGATTTTTTAATTTTAATGGACGCAGCATAATAATCTATATACATAAAACAAAGTCGTGTGTGTTAGACCATTTATAACTCACGAACGGCTGTACGGATTTGAATGATTTTTGATTTTTTAGATTCGTCTTCGCCTAGAATAGCAGAATAACTATTAAAATATGCTAACAATTCACGGAAAAAAATTATTAAAAAAAATAATTTTAAACAAAAAATATAAAAAACAAATGACAATAACTGTCAAATAGATTTGTCTCAATTTAATAAATTAATAATAATAATTCATTTTTATCGAGTTACCTAAGATTTTGCCATAGTTACGGAATAACAAGATATAAAACAAATAGATCGATGAATTGTATTTCGATTTGTTTATTTTGTGCAAGTATTAATATTAACAATACCGCGACCCAAAAGATCTAATCTTTTCCAACAAATCATCGAATGATGGGACGAATGCGCAATGGAACAGAAACGGGCATTGGAAGTACTGGACCGAACATTGAAAGATCTGTGTAATGACTCAAAATATTTTGGCCGTGCAACGATTTCACTGTCTGGCAATTTTCGCCAAACATTGCCAATCATTTCAACATCAACTGCTGAGGATGGAATAAATGCTTGCCTCAAATCATCAAATCTGTGGTGCTGTGTGAAGATCTGCATTTATTCACATTTATTGACCGTGAAACAAACGAAGACGAAACTACTACTATGCAGTGGAACACGTTTGGTGATAAGAAAATTGATGATCAATGTGATTCACTCGGCGATATTCAAAGGAAAATTCAAAGGTGAGGAAGTTCTCATTTCGAGGATGACAACCGATATGCACTTTGAATTTAAACGAATTTATTTTCCGATTCGTCTTGCATTCTTGACAATTAACGAATCACAAGACCAACCTTTGAGTGTTTGTGGTCTAAATCTAGAAACTGGATGTTTTTCTCATTGTCAATTGAATGCGATAACAAAATGGAGAATGTCGTATATCACAAGGTGCTTCAATGAAGAGAATAAATCTGAGTGCAACCCATGCAGCAAAACACGTAGCTTCAATAAAGCAAATGTCTTACTGACATGCCATTGAAATAATTGATTTTTGTATTTCTATCGAATTTTTGAAGTGAAAACTTCTTTAGGAGCGTTAGACGATCTTTTGGTAGGGAAAAATCATTTAGATTCGCATTAGCAACATGCTGTGGAAATAAGTTTTGACAAGCGGGTACCCGACCGCATAGCTGGCCGCTTTTGGAAATAAGTTTTAATAATTTACCAGTTTTATTTCAAAATCTAAATAACAAAGATTCTAACCCCACTTTCTTTGACTTTTTACAATTAAACAGTAATTTCTTCAAACATTTCGATATTTTACCAGATTATGATTTAATTAATAGAATTAATATTATCAATTTTGTGAATATAAACCAACGAACGGGCGGGGCGAAGTCTGCCGGGTCCGCTAGTGTTGAATAAGTATCAAAGGTCTAAAAAAAAATAAATGCGTAAAAAAATTATTGATATGATTTTTTCCTTAAGGGGCCCACTTTGCCCCTCCCCTAATCTGAAAATTTTCTATCAATATTCTTTCTACTCTTCTCTCTCATCTTTTACTAATATTATTATTAGTATAGTGAAAAATTGTGTACCAACATTTTCTCCCTAGTCTCCAACGAAAAACTGCACCCGCAACCGCTGCAAAAGTTTCAACGGATTTGATATTTTTTACTGCGGCTGCAATTCGTAAGAAATGCCGTTCACACACAGCTACTTTTGATACTGCGCGCAGCTGTAAACTGTTGCAAGCAACCGTGCTGCAGGAGCTACTTTATAGGTTGCGGACCTGTTCACACGTAGCTACATAAAAGTTGCGCAGTTTTTTGTGCTGCAGCGCAGCAAAAGTAGCTGTGTGTGCACGTAACTTAACAATTGAGAATCGCATAATGAAACTGGCGCGCAAGCGCTGTAGGAGATATTGCCTGCGAGAATTAGACTAGTCTCCTTATACAGGAGGGTCTTTGTTCAATTAATTCAATAAGAGCCAGGGGATCATACGTATATTTAATTTTTTTCGACATGTTAAACGTCTTACAACAGTGTACGATTAATACTGAACGAATTGTTACAATAATCTATCGGTCGTGTGAAAACAACCATACACTTGTAGGAGTTTTTACAAGGATGGTCTCACTAGACATTTCCATACAAATCCGCGTATTGAAATGACCAAATAGGCACCTCCCTGTTCGTATTAAATTTTAGTTAATTTTTAAATATAATTGAAATTCCTATTTTTATCTCAAAAATCAGTCTAAAAAATAATTCATATTAGATACAAAAGTCTCAGTTTACTTTAATTCTCTCGTTTTTTAATTAGTTTTAATTTTAATGTATGTATTTACATAAATTTATAAGAAAAGACACGTAAAACAAATCAACAAAAATGTGTTCATAATTTTAAACTATTTTAAATTCATTTTTGTCAAAAATTGTTGTTTTTTTAAATTTTCTATCGCAAAAACATCAGTTTCTTGTCACTAACGAGTCGTCCTTTAAAGAGTAAGGGTGCGCACATGTCCAAGATATCTCACTGCGATACCTCGCTGCCTGGATGCCTCGCTGCTTACATAGATACCTCGATGCCAGATCAAAACCATGTATTCAAATGGGAGTGTGCATAGCGAAGATGTTTTCTGCGCTACATAGCGGTCTACATAGGGGTTCAAAGCGAGACTTGAAGGTCGACATCCTTGTATCCATGTGGGCTTGACTGTGATTGGTCAAATTACATTTGACATTCGATTTTAAAATCAACATCATAATACCTATTACTTAAATTATTAATTAAATTTATGTCATACGTATAAGGATATTAATGAACCATTAATAGATATCAAAACGATCGCATTAATAAGCAAATAATAATTGTTTACTTGACGACGGGCAGTTATAAAAATGTGATCATAACCTCAATTTTTCAGATGAAGAAAAATTACAAAAAAAAAACAAAAATGAATTTAAATTGCTTCTTTTACTTATGATATGAATGCATCACGGGCGTTATTTGCCTCATAACGCTCTTGGTACATTAATGACTATAATAAATAATTAATTTATAAATAAACGTGGGAATTGATATTTTTGAAAATTAACAATATTGCCGAATCGGACGGTACATTATTATTAATTAATTACAGTCGAACTTCGTTAACTGGAATTTTCGATGTGTCGAACACAGTCACCTACTTTTTCAAAAATTAAATTAAATTAACAAGAATAAAATTCAATCAGAAATGTTCAACTAATAATATAAAAAGAAACGCATCTCCCTATCGACACCATTCGCAGCCCATGATTTTAAATTCCTAAAAAAAGATATAACGCAAAAGAATGTGTTTTTTACGGAGAAAACGGATTTTCCCGGATATGAGACCTAGCTAGATGAATTTTTTGCCCCCATAAACCACTATATTCCAACTTTGATCGAAATCGTTAGAGCCGTTTTCGAGAACGTGATTATAAATATTAAATTAATATTTATTGTAGTCATTAATGTACCAAGAGCGTTATGAGGCAAATAACGCCCGTGATGCATTCATATCATAAGTAAAAGAAGCAATTTAAATTCATTTTTGTTTTTTTTTTGTAATTTTTCTTCATCTGAAAAATTGAGGTTATGATCACATTTTTATAACTGCCCGTCGTCAAGTAAACAATTATTATTTGCTTATTAATGCGATCGTTTTGATATCTATTAATGGTTCATTAATATCCTTATACGTATGACATAAATTTAATTAATAATTTAAGTAATAGGTATTATGATGTTGATTTTAAAATCGAATGTCAAATGTAATTTGACCAATCACAGTCAAGCCCACATGGATACAAGGATGTCGACCTTCAAGTCTCGCTTTGAACCCCTATGTAGACCGCTATGTAGCGCAGAAAACATCTTCGCTATGCACACTCCCATTTGAATACATGGTTTTGATCTGGCATCGAGGTATCTATGTAAGCAGCGAGGCATCCAGGCAGCGAGGTATCGCAGTGAGATATCTTGGACATGTGCGCACCCTAAGAGAGAGAGCGACCAGAAATTCATAGAAATACGGTACAACTAGGCACCTGTTTTTTCGCCGTAACGTCGCGATGTCACGGTAGCAGTTCAACTGGTCCACTGCTTCTCTACTTTCGGAGTAGTTCGGATTTTATTTGTAGAGAGAAACGTTTCACAAGAAAAGATACATTATGCAAGTACAACAGCTGTAGCCAATACGCTCTATACGAATTTGTCAGGAGACTAGAATTTGCCCTGCTCCAACTTGGAGCAGATATCCGCCCTTTACTCATGATATATGATGCGACACTAATCTGAATATCCAGCTGTATCCAGCTGTTCATCGTTGAAGCTTACTGGATATCGGGTACTGAATGTTTAACAATCGCGAATTCGTAATATACCCACATATTCACTTGTTGTGAAACTTATAAGACTCTATAGGTGCACAATCCTTTAGCAAAATTTTAGGCGCGTTTTAATTATAAAGGTCTGTTATACCCAGTGAAATTGATAATAAAATATATCTTACAAATAAAACAAAGTCATTCCGCAGAATACTAGATTTGCAGAATTTTCTTGATCAAACCTGTAAGGCACCGGATTCTACTTATATTTGACGGATCTTTAGAACGTGTACAGCTGTTTCATGTGTGTGATCTTGTTTATCGACCATGTTCAAGGAGAATATCCCTAGCATTATGAAAAGGGCAGTTTCTTAGAACATGCCTAGGGCGCCATAGGACTTAGATCCGAACTAGACTCGTATCTAAATATTCTTTGTTGTTTCAAATATTTATGTATTCTAAATAAAGTTGAAGATGAATGAAATGAAAAAGCTAAATAGAGGAAGGACGTTGCAATTTCTTTTGTTAAAATTTCATATTTTGTTGCTTCAATTTGACTGTTCATATATTATAACGATTAAATTGTCATATTTCTAATGAACCAAATACCTACATTAAAAATGCTTCATAAGCATAATATTTAAAGAAATCAATAACAGGTAGAGTTGTCACAATTTGAAAAGAACACACCAATAAAGTTACGCAGAATGTGAAAATAGGTGCAGACGAGACTACTTTCGAATTTAAGGAAAGGAAATTCTAGACAGTGGCGTCCATTATTATGTTTTGTGGCTTCCGTCTGAAGTATTCGTTTAGTTTGTGTTTTGCATTTGGAATCTGCTTTTCTTTTCCAGGAAAAAGCAGACTCCAGAGCCAAGAAAAAATTATAGTCCTCAAAGACGTATAATGCTCCCCCCCCCTCATTACGGACTGAAAATGATACACCACTGGTAAAATTCCACGGGCAGATTTTTATGACTCAACATGTTCTTCTCAAATTGTGACAACTCTACCTTTAATTTTTTAATTTGTTACACAAAATATCATGTTGATATGGGACTGAAAAAGCTGGAAAACGAAAAGGAAATGCCTATTCTTAATTCTTGCTTCAACTCCAAGTCAGCTATAGAAAATCGGTTTTTAGATATTTCGAAAAAATGTAAGGCTACATAAGGGCTTCTTCATTATATTTTGTACCTTTTAATATGAAAGCGAGTTTTAAAATGAGCAACTCGGTCAAGTCAATCAACATCAAATAAACAGATACAAGAATTTTCATGAGTTTTCTAAACAGATGCCTTAAATAGAATGATTTGAACGAATTGGTGTAAGCCTAATTTATGTAAAATAAATAAGTTTGAATTGCTTGAAATAACCAATGAAACGCAACCATAAAAATCAATAATGATTTTACAAAAGTGAACTGATAAGTTACTGAGCTAATACATGTATTTTGTATTTTGTATTAATAGATAGGTCCTTATTAGGTCTACTAAGGTCTGCTAAA
Source organism: Epicauta chinensis (assembly GCA_021725515.1). NCBI lineage: Eukaryota > Metazoa > Arthropoda > Insecta > Coleoptera > Meloidae > Epicauta > Epicauta chinensis. The sequence continues at coordinate 1,850 of JAEDXX010000182.1, read as the reverse complement.
TTTTTTGTTAGGTCCCCTATTGTTTTTTTTTAAATAATTTTTATCTTCAAACGTCACAAAAGTGACAGCTTTTGTGACTCAAATGACAAGGTAAAAATAGCATTTTGTGTGCATACGCGTTTTTTTCTTTTTTACGCAGACAAAATGACAAAATCTGTCACTGGCGTTTAATTTTATTGGTTGTTTGAATTTTGTTTTTTGCATCGCCATGGAAGCAGTACTGCCAAGATATTGTGATCAGTTAGAATTTAAATTTTTAAAAACTTTTCAATATTAAAAAATGTTCTAAATTAAGACGTTTGAAGATAAACTAGTATATGTCATTCGACGCAAAACTGTCTTTGTGTGCTTCAGCTGACATGTCTGCCTCACTAGCGTTCGGCAGACAAGTCAGCTTCAGCACACAAAGTTCCAGTTTTACGTCTAATAACATAATCTACTATTTAAATATTTCGATAAAAAAAATACCAATTAGTATCAATAAACACGTATTGTGTGTCATATTTTTATTCTTTATCGTTAGGTCAGTATTGGTCTGTGATTTTATTACAATTTGACTTGATTTGAATATTTTATTATTACTTATTTAAATTATTTATCATCAATAAAAAAAGATAAATGAAAATACATTTTTTTATGACCAATTTGTGTCTAAAGGAGTTCGAAATTACTAACCATAATTGAGCTGCAGAAATTTACAATAGTAGATAAAACGTTTTTACATAAAAAATTGCCTACTTTAAATTGCTTCTCAGTAATTTTTGTTAGACTTAACATCTAACTGGCGTGTATGGAATGAAGCGAAATTTTGCACACAATGTATAATTTCTTAGAGCTATTATCTGATAATTCAAAAATAAAGTAACTATCTGATTTTTCATTTCAATGTTCATTTATTAGTTTTGAATAAATATTGATTGAAATTTGATTCTGAAAAGTTTCATTATGAGTACGACAAAGACAACACATGTTTGTTGATATTTCACACGTATTTATGGCAACTATCAACCTTGATTAAGTATGCGTTTTTTAACAACAGTGGGCGTCTAACTAAATACTCTGAAAACAATTGTTCTATCGTAATCCGTGAATAGGAGGAGACTTCCTCCCACTCTTCCTCTTAAGTGTCTAGTCCAATTTGGTTCCCGGTATACATATTTTTTTAACAATTTTTAACAATTGGCAATGTTGCAGTTATCTGAAATTATTCAATTCGTTCGCCGGTTGGGAGATTTTCTTTTATTTTTTCCTCTACGTCACAACTGTATGTTTGGAATTGTATATCTTGTCGAAAAGCTTGAACGATGACGTTGCTTTTATGAATGCTTTCGGTTATCTATACGCACTTTCGCTGCAATTGATGTTTCTCAATTGTTGATGAAGTATTTATACCTGTTGATATATAGTGAATTCATAGAGCAAAGGGTTACTAGATTTGACAGATGTCTTCTTAAACAAAGTACATAGTCCCAGGATTGTAAGCGGGGATATGGACACAAACAAATAGATCCCTAAAAATATCACTATATTCAATGGTACCAACTTAAATCTAGGAACCCTTTGGTCGATGAATTTATTATAGATTTTTATTAATTAATTATTTCGATAAATTGTGTTAAATTACACATATCTAAAAGGTCATTTTATCTATACGATAGCGAGTGGTATAACTGCGCATCGAAATCGATTAATACCGATTTATTGATAATTATGACACGTTTACAGCAGGAGGATGGTGTTGGTTTCAGTCGATTGTTTATTGTTAATTTCACAACAGCCACACAGGTTAATTGATGCAAAAAAAAGAAATTTTGATACAACTATTGATAAATTTTTTTTCTTTTCAGTTA